>VZRV01001536.1:458457-752949 GCA_013398115.1 Falcunculus frontatus | reverse complement strand
CCAACCCGACACCCCCCACCCCCCCCCCCCCCCACCCCCAAACCAGAAAACATATTAAAAAAGAAAAGAAAAGTGCCACATTTATCACTGGCAATAGATTATAACAAAGTCTTACAAAATAATAAGTCTATATTTCTTGGTGATTTATGATGCAGTCCTGTACAAACAACCTGAAGCAACTTGCAGAGGTAAGGCAAGGAGAACATAGTCAACTCAGAAAACTGACTGATAAGACTTCATAGAAAATATGTCTCAGGAAAATGTTTCTCAGGAGAGACAGCAGACCTTTAAAGAAGTTACTCTGAGGCTACAATTGAAAGTAGAAGGAGACTAGAGAGCAAAAAAAGCAAGTATGGCCAACTCCTGAGTACTTAGATGACCTTAATCAGAAAAAGGACTTGTGCAGATTCAGAAAACAGATCAAGTTGCTAAACATAAGTATAAAAAAATAAAATTTGCCTGTAGGGAAAAAGTTAAAAGGACAATATCAATACATCGAGATGCATATTACATAGACTGTAAAGGATAACAGGAATTTATGTTATTAGTAAGGAGACAGTCAAGGAAAAAATTGTCACTGTTCAAAACAGAGAGAAAGCTATCAAATGTGATGAAGTCTGAAATTATGGAGCTCCTTGTTTTAGTTCTCACAAAAAAAGACATTGCTCAGATTATTAATACAGTTAACAAAAAAGAATGATGAACCAGAAGTATTTCACAGACTTAAAGAAAGTACAGGTTAGAGAGTATTCAGAAGACTGATTCATTCAATTCAAAAATATCTAACATTTATCCAAAGCTCCTTAGAAAGCAAGATGAAGCAAATTCCAAAAAGTGAAAGGTTACCTTTGAAACCTCATGAATAGTACTTGGGGTTTTAGAAGTCTGGAAAAGGACAAATAAGATTTCTGTTTTCAAAAGGCATGAAGAAGGAGCTTGTAGAATAGAAACTAATGTAATTTCAATTCCTGGTAAAATAAACAAGCAACCAAACAAACAGAAATAATAATATAGCTATTTGCAAGATATTAATGAGATGCCATGGAATCATCAGGAAGAGTAGTTGGAAACAATGTGCATCAAATCAGTCTAAAATCTTCCTATTAAAGCAACAGATATTCCGGGGAGAGAGAGAACCACAGATATTCTAACTTTCAGGATTCAAGCTTCTGATGTTGACTTGCTTGATGTTTGAAAGTAAGCTGCAGATTCACATTCTGGACAAAACTACTGTATTGCAGGTGTAAACACTGAAAAATCATGCTGACAGTAGTTTGTTTTCAAGATAGAACATTGTGTTTTGCATTGCTTTGGGGATTTGTCTTGAGTTTTAATTTGCTGAACGTTTTAATTCGTTATGCGGTTAATGGGATGAAAAGTTTTTTTATTAAATCTGTAGATGACATCAAGGTGGGAAGACCTGTAAATGCCCTAGAGGAGAGAACTAGAATTAGAAATGAGCTAAGGGAAAAAGTAAGATACAATTCAATTCTACATATTCTACTTTTAGGCATGTATAATCAGCCGCATAAATACAAGGGGAAGAACAAGCTCATCTATAGAAAAGGATCCACAGGTTATAGTGGATGCAAATTGCATGAGTCAAGCTGCTGTTGCAAAAAAATGCAAATGTGTTGGGATGTATAAATCTTGTCTGCTAGATGTGGTCTTGCAAGATGAAAAGTCTATTTTTAATTTTGGTCACTGTGCTTGGAAAAGGTGTTGTCTGAAAAGATAGATTTTAAAGGAGAGCAGAGAAAATGTTCTCTAAAAAAGGCCTGTACTGAGGTTTAAAAAAGATGCTCTCCAGGGAATAATATGGGTTTCATTTGTGTCATCAAATAAAATAATAATAATAATAATAATAATAATAATAATAATAATAATAATAATAGTAGTAGTAGTAGTAGTAGTAGTAGTAGTAGTAGTAGTAAAGCTTCTTGATCAGGGTTAGTGTTCGAATTGGCTTTTCCTATATGGGTAAAGCAAAAAGCAATGGTTTTAAATTACTACAAGGGATTCTTCAATTAGGACTCAAGAAAAACTAGTAAGAATAGCAAAGCCTGGGCAGCAGCTTTCTTGAAAATCTCTAAGAACTTATTGTAGAAAGCCTGTAAGAGATTGGAAAGCCATCTGTCTGAAGCAGTACAGGAGTATTAGGCTAAGGCATGAACCAAACGAAGCCTGGAGGCCTCTTCCAGGCTTTCCTTTTGCAGTTTTTATATTTGCTGCTTCAAAGATGAAGTGTTTAGAGACAAATGAGAGTTTTAGGGGCAGGTCTTCCCTCCCACAATGTACTGCTATATCCAGAGTTTTTCCAGGAACCATCTTACAGTCATCTTATTTGGTCAGACTCCAAAGAATTGGCTCAGTTTCTTCTCGTTAATGAAAATTAACAGTTTCAATAAATGCCCTTTACCTTGGGGTTTTATTGAGCAGGATATATTAGAATGGGCCTAAACTTAGGCTAATAGCAGTGACAAAAACCTTTCACACCGGGTCTTAGGTGCTAATAAGATTTATAGGTTTCTACCTTTTTTTCTTCCTATAAAACAGGACTGAAGTTCCTCTCTCCTTACTGTGAGGCAGATATTGATTGTTGCCTATTTTATACGTAGTATATTATAGCAGGAGTCAATAAATATCAGAGCTTCTTGTCTCACCAGTAGGAATCTGGAGTAGGGAGGCAATGAACTATACTTGAGTTCCACACCAGACATTTTGGTGATGCTTACAAGTATGGGAATTTCACTCATATGTGTCTAACATTTTTTCATGAATGGTTTGGATTTGCGTTTTTATTAAAACAGTTTAGCATCTATCATTGTTGTTGCTGTGCTATCTTTAAGTGCTTTGTTGTAGAACGAGCCCATTAATACGTCTCTGTTTACAGCCTAACAGTTCAGCTGTAAGATTTTGTAAAGACACTGTGGGTTAGATGTTTCTTTGCCTTTTAGATATAAATAATAGATGATTTCTTTGAGAAGCACGTTGCTTCTAATTTAATAGAAAATAATTCAGTAATTGAAAGGGCTTTTTGAATGTTATGTTGACAGGTTTGAGAAAACCAGAGTAGACTTCAGGTGAAATAAATAAAGGTACACATATCTTGTATAATGACTACCATTATTATTCTTATTAATAATACCACTACTCCCAGGAAATAGTATAAGAAAGACTTTTTTTTTTTTTGCCACAGTTTGATGCAACTCCTTTCTACAACCTTTTTTGTATCTGGAAGAAATGTCATACAGAACAGCAGCCACACACCTTAAATTAGAGTCCAGTGAATGTGGTTATGTTGAGGAATTCTGAGAGACAGAGGTACTAATTTGTCGAAAGCTAATTAAAGAGAATCTATAAGCTGCATGTCATATCACAGCCCAGGCTCTCCCTTCTCGTCTACATTGCTGCTTTTCTGACAGAGGGCTCTTAATTTGGGGTTTTAGATGCCTGTAAGAATAGGTATCTCACCTAGGTGAGATATAAGTATCTTCCCTTCAGAACAAGGGAAAGATAATGCCAACTGCTATTTTTAGGGATGATCATACTAAAAGTCAGTATCCTGCCTGAAATCCATTCCTATACTGCTGGGTTCAGCTTGGGTAGAATTACTTTTCTTCACAGTGGCTGGTATGGGGCTGTGTTTTGGAGTTGTGCTGAACACAGGGCTGATAATACAGAGATGCTTTTGCTGTTGCTGAGCAGGGCTGAGGCCTTTTCTGCTTTTTGTGCTGCCACACTCATGAGGGGACTGTGGGTGCCTGGGAGGGTGGGACGAGACACAGTTGAGACAGGTGACCCCAGCTGACCAGAGGGATATTCCACTCCATAAGGCATCACGGTCAGTATATAAAGTGGGGGGAAGAAGGAGGAAGGAAGGACATTTGGAGCGATGATATTTGTCTTCCCAGGTCATTGTTAAATGTAATGGAGCCTTGCTGTCCTGGAGAGGGCTGGACACCTGCCTGCCCATGGGAAGCAGGGAATTCATTGCTTTTTTTGATTTGCTTGTATGCGCAGTTTTGGCTTTCCCTATTAAACTGTCCATATCTCAACCCGTGAGTTTTCCAGCTTTTACACTTCCAATTCTTTCTCTGATCTTGCTGGTTGTGGGAGTGAGTGAGTGGCTGTGTGGGGCTTGGTTGCTGGCTGGGGTGAAACCATGACATCTATCTGGATAGTGGTTTTTTTCAGCAGAAAAAATTTGGGCTAGTGATGTTAAATAAGCTCTTCTTTCATTTTTGCAAGTATTTAGTAAGCATTTGGCTTGTGCGTTTGCTCTCTCCTGTCCTCGTCTGCATTTGATCCCCTTAGAGACTGGTAAGGAAAGGTGGGATGAGAATGATTTTTTTGTTTCTGATTTTACAAAGTGCCGAGCATGCTGCAGCAGTATGGAGACGGTCACTAGAAGCGTCCCTGTAGGCAGTGTTCAGAAATCAAACTATCGTTTGTTTCTCAGCACCAGTACAATGTATTAATAGGTGTTTAAACAGTGTGTTTCTTGCCTTCACGTTTATCTGCTACTGTGGCACAGGTCTTGTGCTTAACTTCTATGGTAAGCAATTTGGAGGAAATAGGAAGAGGAATACACATCTTATATGGTTATTGCCTTTTCTTCATTTAATAATGTGGCCAGGAAATGCTGCAGAGAGGTCCTTTCTCTCTGATACTCAGTTTTTAAATCATGGTCAGAAAGCAAGTTGCTGTGAAGTCCGATAGTGCACGGTCTCCCTGTGGGTCAGTTCCTGTGTGGTTAATATCTGTCTGTGAATTTTTTGGTGCCTCTTTCGCTGAGGTTAAGTTGCCTCACATGAGCCACATGGTAAAAGATATCCATTCTCAATAAGTAGACTGAGAAATAATTGACAAAGTCTGAATTTACATAGCACTTCTAACTTGTTCATAGAATAGTCATACTCACCAGGAAGGCAATTTTATTAACTGAGTGACCGCTGCAAATTAAAGGCTTGATGAAGTCAGAAATAAAGTCTGCATGCCATAGAAACACTTACAGTATGTTTGTTGTCTTTCCTTTTATTTGAGGTCATAATAAGATGTTAGAACCGGAGGTGATTTTTCTGTATTTCTCTTTCTATTGGCATCATAAAGGCAAACATTAATTTCTTTACTGAACCTAGTCCAATGTGGCTGATCTTGTCCATTATTTAACAGGACAGATACAAAACACAAGACCATAGGCTCCTCATATTTAGTGCTTGAACAAGAGCCAGACTATGTCACTTAATTTCTCTAAGTGGTTGGATCCTTTACAGCCTTTTAAGAATAATGGCTGCATGACCCGCTGTGTTGCATGTGCTGTGTTCATGCAGCTGAAGTATCATAATCTACTTCTTCAATAGGATCCTCATTGCCATATACTGAAGTTGGGAATTTGGATACCTCAAGGAAAAGCATATGCAGAATTGTTGTGAGTTTTTCCTAATAACCCATTGATTACTAAAATCGGGATTGCCGTAGCTGCGTGTGAAGAAGGTGATGAGGCGTGTGGTTGAAAGAAAAGACGCACATACAAGTTTCTCCATGGCTTAATGGAGGCTCTTTCCAAACTATTAACTGGTCTAGCTTGGTTTTTTTACTCCACTCTTTTTATTGACAGCAGGCCACTGTACAGTCATGGGTGACGAAATTATGAAACCGACAGCTGAAGGTGGTCTCCACATGGGAACAGGCAAGAGGCAGTCTGAGTTATCAGCCTGGGCCCCTGGGTTCTGCTCACGTATCCGGGAGTGGTTTCTCAAGGCATGTTCCCCTTGGAGAGCCTCTTCTACCCAGTGCAAGGCCTGCAGGGGCTGTGGGCAAGGCATCCAAGTGAGTGTTCACAGCAGGGGCTGTGGGCAGGGCATCCATACCTCACACAAGTGAGTATCTCAGGGCTGCTCCTGGAGAGCTCCCAGGATTTACCTCTTCCTTGCCCTGTGGCATTTTCTGTTTCCCACTCAGGTGTTCCTCTGCTCTGCATGTGGACTTTGCTCAATCCCAATCCTGAAGCCATGGCCATAATTTCTTGGCCATGTAACTGTTAATTATGGTGGCTCTCGCATCCCTATGTGACTATGAATGTTGTAAATGAGCCTATGAATACAGGCTCCATGATAAACAAGAGAGTTTTTTATTGCTGTGTGGCAATAACATGTATTTTAAAACATTGGTTTTTAAACACATGTAATTCTGAAAAAGGAAAAATAATGCTCCTGTGATCATTTATATTTCACTCCCATTGCTACAAACTCCTCATTTAAAAATGAATTGTCAAGTAAGAAATATTAAAAAAATCAAAATGAAGCATGAAACAGTCCTTTCTCTCCTTCATCCTTAGAATCTAAGACAAAAAAAGGTATTTTAAGGGAAGCTGTCAAGGTAAAAAGGTACTGTCATCTGCATTCTTTTGGGAAGAGAGTAATATCTATAGTAAAACTGCAGGAATTCAATTCTTGCTTTCTTCCAGGATTTTTTGTTGTATGAATCTCTCTTCATTTTTATGTAATGTGATTTAATGTTTTATATCCACAGAGGCAGTTTGGCCCTGGTCGTGCAAAGTCATATCTTTTATATCTTTCATGACTTTCTTGAAACAATAGGATCTCAACATTACTGATACAAGGACATTTATTTAGCAGCAGAACATTGCATAGCTCCTGAAAATCATAGTATTGATTCAAAGTGGAAAAGGAATGTGTCTGCATTAAGCAGATTTAGTAGTCTGGGACTGCATTCTGTGACCTGTTTTCCCACACAGAATTTAGATAGAATATTCTACTTTAGCATTTTAAAATAGCTGGCTTTTTGCGTTTGGTTAAGATAACTCAATACTAGAGAGTGGGAACTGAAATGTCAGGAAGACTGAAACTAAGCAGTGTATATCAGTCTTTCTTCCCCTATGGATTGTAATAAAAAAAATAATATTTTATTCACATTTGGATTTTTTCCTAAATTTTTCATTATACTTTTATCAGGACATGAATGATAATACAGCTTTTGAAATTTAATATAAAATCTAACATCCTAGTAAAACAACTGCTAAATCTAGTAATTTTCCATTTGGCTTTGTACAAACCTTGCTTGCTGGTGTTGTTTTGTTGGTGGTGGGTTTTTTTCTGTTCATTTTCCTCAGGCTTTGTAATGTTTTGAATGGCTGTTACTGAAGCTCTTTTGTGCTTGATCAATTCAAGGCTACTACTTTACTTTCAGGGATCTGATTATTGACAGTCCTTTCTTGCTGGGCTATCAGGTAACTTGACACCAGCTGCACGGTGGGACTGTCCCAAGGTATCATTTTAGGATACAAATCTCTAGTGACACTTCAGTGATTCAAAGGAGAGAGAGGATTAATCTGGCTGCAGTCTGGCCTGGGATTTTGCAATTACTGCAGACCTGCCTTAGGTAAAACATGCAGGCTATGTCACTGCAGTGCTAACACCTTTCAATCCTTTCTACAGAAAATGCATTTCTTTTATATTTCTAGATTTTATTTTCCATATTAACTATTGTTCTTTTACATCTTTTGTGATTATTGTTAATGTTCTCAGTGCACCACAGATTAACAGGACTTCTGTTTTAATATTGCTTTATTGCCGTTAAGGAACTGCAGTAAATGGCCAGACTCTGTCTCATACTGGCATGGTTTGTTAGGAGACAACTCTTTGTGGTAAATCCTAGTCCTGTTAAACACTGATTAATTTGAATGGAATCTGTCCTTGTCCATTTAGTGCTTTTTATGTTAATTGGTACTTTGAAGCCTTGTCTGATGGCACCTAGATTTGAACTAACCAATGTGTGGACTGGTGGCAAGGAAGGGTCCTGGCCTCGGTGAGTGCCCAGGCTGAAGGGGACACACCAGCAGTGGGAAGGGCAGCAGAGGGAGACTGGACACCCCCACGACACCTCTCTGACAGTGACAGACCCCATCTCCTGGGCTTTACCCCAAACTGTGCTCTCATCCCTGCTGCTTTAGTGCTTTAATTTTCCGACCTGCAGCAGGGATGTGAGTGAGGAGTCAGGTGTCTCAATGACTCTGTGGAGCTCCTATGTGTTGGCAACATGTTCACTTCTGCCAAACCAGGAGGTAAAGTTAATTATGCAGACAATTTCTAAAGATCTCGTGTTATAGTCAACATTATTAATATTAATTCAACTCTCCTTTATGCCTTCTAGATACTTCCCATAGTCCTGGAACCCCCATTTTTATTCTTAAATTTTTCCTTGAAAAATTCATTTATTGGAGCTATTCTTTATCAGATCTTAGATCTGGGAGGGGTTAAATACTATTCAAAGTTGGAGCAGAGTCAAAGTTATCAATATCTACATCCGAGCATGAGAACTGTAACATGCTACTTTTGTTACTCCTGGTCATTATTTTGTCTGGTAATGAATACAGATTGTCAATGGCAAAGAGGTAAAATTAGGTCGTGAAACACAGAGAGAAATCGTACTGCAAGAAAGGAGGAAAAAAATCCCAAAAAAAAAAAGAAATCGAAAGGCACGGGGTGAAAACTACCCTCAATATATGTGGAAGCAGTATCAAAATCCGTGATAAAATAGAGCTGACAGAAATGTGATTTTCTTTTTTCCAGGTGGCCATGTGAATTTTTCTATACAGCTTTGTCATGTATTTTATCTGGTACCACCAGACTTCTTAACACTCTCAGTTCACTTGTGAGACTAAACAGTTCCTTCACTAGACAATGCTGCACTTTTTGTAAGAATCACATCATTCTCATTAATTTTAATGAGCATTTAATGCATTTCAAGTGTGTTATTTTTACATCCTGAAATTTGTGACTTTTGAAGGGTTAGAAGCATGAATTTTTATTATTATTTGGCCTGCACTGCACTATAGAACTGGCTGTTCCTGGCTAAGTGATGGAGCAGCCCTGAGTATAGAATATCTTTATTCCTTCTGAGTGAAGAATGAAAGGTCTGGCACATCTGTCCCTTAACATAGATAAATGAAACATACAATTTTAAGGCAGTGACAAGGCTTTTAAAGTGGTGTCTTCTGGGGTTTAACTAAGCCTTAGAAATTCACAGGGAAACAAAGAAACTCAAGTTGTCAGAGGAGTATCATTGTCCTCTCAAAGCATCCAGTCCCATTTACGTTGTCTTTCTATTATGCAATATTTTCCTGAGTTTACTTATTGTTATTTATTTACAGTTCAGAAAAACAGGCATCTTTCCCTTATCTCATTCAAAGAATTCTACTGATAATGTCAGTCTTTTTCCAGGTAGTTGACTACTTAATTAGAGAAAGCTACTTCCTTATATAATACAGCTGGACTTCATACCTGTATATTAGGTTGTATTGACTTGATTAAATTCTGATTTTATATATTTTCATTGGCAGAAATTTCTGCAAATAGAATAAAGAATTTTTGATTTTCCTCTTGCTTGGTCAGAACACGCTGTTCTCACCTTGCATTCCCCATACTTCCTCTTCTTGATCAAATTCTAGTGGCTCAGATTAGGAGTAGTGACAAGCCAGACAAAACCTAAATCCAACCAGCAATGCGTATTTTAAAAGTAGGGACTAATATTCAGTGGTGGTGGTGGAATCTTCCCTTATTGCCATTTACAGCTTAGATCTGAGGCTGATTAATTACTACTACAGGGTTATTTAATAGTGTTTTAATAACAGTGACTTAAATCTCAGAGAGGAGTTCAGAGATCCAGGAGGACATCTATTTTCTGTGAAATACTGTCCCATTTAAGGAAATTAAATAGTAATCTGCAGTTTAATTGCAACAACATAAGGGAATAAAGACAAAGTAGTATTTGAGTATGAAATCATTATTTGGTTTATGGTGTTGTTTTTGGTCTTGTGACTGTTCTAATTAAATTGTCCAGTACTCTTGTTGCACATGTCCTTGCTTTTCTGGCATTCTTCACTAGCCTGAGTACTTTTCAGGTTCAAGGTTTGTTAGACAGGTGAAAAAGAAAGTTTCTCTAATGGTTTGTTGCCACTGGGATCCTACTCCATCATTATTGACTACGAAAGACCTCTGTAATAAAAGCCCAACACTGCAGCTTATGACTGTACTATCCAGCGAGGTCAGAGTTCACTAATGCATGTGTTGAGGCTTGTATCGAGGCAGTACTTCTTGAATAGTTCCAAAGCACTGAAAAGTAAGGATCTTTTCATATGGGAATTTTTATTTTTCACTAATGGTAGCTCATTGCTGGCGTTATGGTTGTCTCGAGATGGTAATGTTTCCCAGCTACCATGCCCTGTATAGCTCTGTAGTTGCCAAGGGTCAAAGCTGGGTTTAAAGAGTTGTTTGTATAAAATCAGTAGGCACAGGTGATTTTGAGAATATGTTTTTCAGGTAATTGGGAAGTACGGATTTGTTCCTCTAACATTTTCTTGTGAATGTTCTGATAAACAATATACCCTTGTTTGCAAGGCTGATGCTCAAATGCAAATGAGTACAGCAAGAGAATTCTCCCTGTACTGAATGCAGCAGTCACAGCCAAAGAGTACAAACAATCAATTGGCTGAATTACAGTTGCAGAAAACATTTGTTGAATAGTTTCAATTAAGGAGCAGTCTTGTGAGAATCAAAGTTGCTTGGCATTTGAGCAGTGGCTATATTAGTTCAGCTAGGTCCAAGCGGTTACACTCAAGTCCACAGTGTTTTTCCGTACATCTGAAATTTGACGTCTCCCCTGACCCTAATTGTGATGTGATTTGTGGAGCTGAAGGAAGTTTTTAGGGCTCATGTGAGCTCTGTTGCTGTAGGGTGAGAAGAACATCCTCTCCACGGCACACTGAGAAGCTGGAGCATCCATGCTGGTGTTGGTGCAGCGAACATTGCTTTGCACCTTGTAAAGAAGTGACCTGTTCTTACTGTGGCAGGACTGCTGCTGGAAGAGGGGTCCAGATGTGACCCCACCAGCAGGTCCTCCCCCAGTGCTGGTGGTGGGAGTGTGCGGACAGAGGGTGGAAAAGTCTGTGAGGGGAGAGGGGTACTTCCAGTACCTTCTCTTCCCAGAATGGAGCAACATAAATTATCTGCAAATTCTAGTAGGAAACCTGTACTGTGAATTTAAACTGTGATTATAATCACAAGACAGAGGTTGGGCTATGGGTCTTTCTAGCCTAATATTCTGTCTCTTGCAGTCAGTGAGGGCAGATGCTTAGGGAAGTGTATAGGAACATAAATAGTGATCCTTCCCCTGCTAAACCCTCTCAACAGTCAGTGATTTAGGGATTATCCAGTTCAGCACTCTACTCAGCAAAAGAATAAAATATCTAGGAAGATCCTGTATTTTGGAAATCTGTACAGTCTTTGTGGAAACAGAGAGATTAATTTTGTTCCATCAGAGGTCAGTTCAGGCAAAGCATTAGAGTTTGTCATGTTCAGGAGTGAGAGGACTTGACTGGGCAATAAATAACTCATTGCTGTTTGATATTTGCAATACAGCAAGGTGTAAGTACTTCAGGGGAGAGAGGTCTGCTATTTTGGGCTTTATGTACACAGCTAATAGAGAAATCTGTCCTTCTTTCTGGCCTGATGTGTTTTAACATTCACAGTGCTTATCAACAGCTCATCGATCTCCAGTCAATCGCAGCAGAAGATGCAGAAAATCAGGATATGATCATTCAAATAAAGACCCATCATAAAACTGCCTTCTCTAGTGAAATAGCAGGAGAAAGATGAAGGGGAGAGATACTTCTATCATTTGTGACAGTCATAGCTGTTTGCAAGTGCTTTAATGTTGTGTGCTATAGCTTCAAACATAGAGTGAAAGCTTGGTGCAAAGCACACTTGTAGCCATCATTCTGTAAATGCAATTGATATAAGATGTTGTAGGAGACACGTGGATATGTAGTTTCTCCTCTTTTGTTCTGTTTGCATGCACATATGTGGGAAGCTAAGTATTTTTCAGGCTTAGGGAGAAATGGCTGCATTGCAGTCAATGAGAGGTAAATCCCAGCTTTATTGAAATCAGTGGTTAAATCCAGCATGTAGGAAGTTGAGTTTTTAAAAAAAAGACCAGAGCAGAAATCCAATTTGAGATTCCTTATTACTAACCTTGTGCAAATATAATTCTTCTATAGGAATTATCTTCATATCATGTCAAAAGCGAGAGAGTATTGGAATAGTTTTCCCCCAGAGCTCTGTCAGAGTTTTTTCATCAGCTGAATTTTATCATTGTCACTGATATATTTTTCATCCAGGATTTTTCTTCACCAGAGTCTGATAATTATGCTTACTGGTTTGGCAACTATTTCCATGGGGAAGTAGTCGAAGAGCACCGTTATTCTCACTTGCAACTGCAGCATATTTCGAACCTGTAAAGGAAATGTTGGTGCCTTAAACTAATACTTCTGTGGAGGGGCAAAGAGGGGAGAATCCGAACCCAGAATTTATCTTTTTGTAGGGTGTTTGGAGTTCAGATTAATGAGTAAATTGGAACACTGCTTTGAGGCTTGGGATGTATACTGGAAATGACCTTGTAACATCCTGCCTTGCTAAGCTAGGTAATGTTAAATCAATATGGGCTTGAAGGAGGAGCAGCAGTTACTTCACTGCCTGGGATTGGAGTCACCGAGTGTTTGTAGCTTTGACTCCTGGAGGTAAGATCCTGCCATCCTGACTGACCTTCTGGCGACATTGTACAGTTTGGGAAGCAGAATGGTGAACATTATTGGGAGCTAACACTGCTGTGCTTGAAGAAATTAAGAGCTGATTTCCGTGTGAAGTTTTCCTTGAAGTTTCTCCGCCTTCTGAGGCTACTGCCCTTATCATCCCTCCTTAGTGATTTTGTGTATTTTGAGCTCCTTCATGACTCTGCTTTTTCACCCAGGCTTCTTATTATTAGACGAGTATTAAAGACTGCTAATAGCCTAGGTATTAAGGACCACTAATTATTAGAGGCAGGTAGTATGATAAAACAATAAGAAAATTAATTGTAAGAGAACATGAAGTAATTCAGTTAAGAATAAAAGCCTTAGAGTGGGTGAGCACTAAAATGTTAGTGGATGTGTAGTGATTCATCTGCCTACTTTTAACAGCTGCCATTTAAATTGAATTTAAATACTGTAAACAAAAGTCCTTTTGTGATGTGCTTGGAACTGTAATACAGCTGCAAAGTTCCAGAGGAAAATGCTGCATTGCAGCTCTCCTGTTTCGCAGCAAATCTCTGCTGGCATGTAACATGCAGAGGAGGAGCTTCAACACAAGCAGGCTGTTTTCAGCTTCATTATGCAGATAAGTCGTCTCTATCATCCACATTATAAAAACATCTTTAACTTCCTTTGGGGATGGAGGAGAAAGAGAGTAAGGAAGGAATGGGGAAAACAAAAAGAGGTCAGACAGCTTACACACTGATTTCCCCAGGTATTGCTGTTTCAGTGTTTCTCAAAGTGCACCGGTTTTGCCTTTGTACAGATCCAGCTGATTTTGACATCCACGTTGTTTAATTTCAACTATGGCTTATCACTGGGATTTCATATTAGATGTTGTGGCACAGCTTTGGATGAGTCTGAAATGAGTATTCTGGGATGTTTTAGCCAACAGGCAGCCCTTCCTTCTGAACACTGTGATTCATGTCTGGTTGCCGACACCAGGGAAAGTGAAGACCTTCCAAATAACCTTGAAAGAGATCTGGATGGCAGCCTCCACGTGCTTTTAAATGTGGGAGAAGGGTGTGTGTGTGTGTGTATAAAAAAAGGAGGAGGGATTTAGGAGTCCCATATTTACAGCATTTTTGTTTAGTAACTTGCCCCCCAAAGAAAACTCCCTGGTTGTCTGTAGTTTCTCGCAACTGTTTAAGACAAGAAGGAAAAACAAAAGGTCCAGATAGTGCCAGACTGAGAGGAGGGCAGTCCTTGAATGGTCTCAGAGAACAGATTTACATGAACGGGATGACTTAGTGCTGTGTCATACCAGGTGAAAAATGGGATTTGGGGAAGGGTTTTGCAATTCTCTCAGCAGGACCCTTCAAAGTTTCAGAGGGGAAAACATCAGGATCCTGAAGGATAAGAAGGAATGTGGGAACTCCCAAGCTCTCATCCTACTGAACAGAGACTAAGCAGATTATCCTTCCAGCAAGAGCAGATTGAAAATGAAAACAGGAAAGCTACCATAAGGCTTTTCACCATTAACACACTATAGGTTAATAGAGAATATTCTGTTGCTTTCCAGAAAGCTCAAGATATCTTAAAAAAATACACAGAGACCCACCTCCCTGGATTTCAGCAAAGAAGGGACCGAAAAATTGAACCCTTTCTTTTTGGAGAGGGGAGTAAAGGAAATGGGAATGTAAAGTTAAAAAAAAAAATCAATAACAACAACAAAACCTGAACAAACCTAAAAAAAGCCACCACCACCAAATCAAAGTGCAAACCAGTAACGTTACCACTATTTCACAGCTATAGTTTCAACCTTGTCCTATGTTTTCCCTTCTCCCAGGATAATTTCTCTAATTTGAGTAGAATTATGGAGACAAGATATCCTGAAACAGATGTTTTTCTTGTAGAAAGGGAAAAATCAGCAGAAAACAGTTTCTAAAGGCAGGGGAAGCAGTTTGCACACAGAGCTTTTGTTCTTCCCTGTTTTGCAATCCACGCCTTTTGCTGGCCCATGAAGTTCAGCCCTTGCATTTGAAGCCTAATGCTGAATCCATTACAGGGCTCTGGTGAGCCTGCAATGAATTCTAGTCATTCCTAAGAGGATGCTCATGGCTCAGTTAACAAGGTTGAAGTTGCCTGGCCCCGGGCTACATCTCCTATTTTGGGGTGGAAATACTTTGGTTGAAAGGTTGAAAACAAATTTTTTTTTTCCTTCTCCTGTCTCTTACCTTTTCATCAGGGATGCATCATTTTTACTACAGTATTAAAATATTTACAGAATTGTTAGAAAACAGAAGCACTGTTCAGACAAAATATTAATAAACTTCCCCCATAGATTCTGCATCCAAAACTGCTTCTAACAGTGCATTAATTAATTAAAGTACCTGTCCTATTGTTTTTTAAAGTATTTGCCATTGCTGGAGTGCATCTGCTGTTGAAACAGTAGCTCTGAAAGAAACCAAGAGTACAATTATACAAAACAGTGTTGTTTTTAAATTAAAAATACGGAAAGAAACTGTACTTCAGCCTCTTGAGAATCAGTCTGAGTGCTATAATTTGGATACAGATCTTGGGTCCTTCAAGCTTTTTGCATTTAGCATGTAGAAATAGCATTTCTCATACTTGATCATGGAACCCACTCCTTGTTCAGATAAAAACAAAACTATTTGTTGGAATAGGACAAGAATTGCAAAAAATATCTGCATGTTGAATACTTTCATGTGGAAAATCTGGTCTGGCAAACACTTCGTGTTTGGTAATTGAATGCAGGAAGCAGCAAATACGGTTAATGGCTTACTAGTGTTCAGGAAAGCTGCATGGAAAAAAAGGTGTGTGTTGTTCCCAGAGGTGATGAATGTCTTTTGCTCGAGTGATTTCTTTGCTGTAAGTGTGAGTGCAGGTCAGATGAAACTATTGTAAGTTTGTGATAAGCTTGTTGAATTTTCTTGACAAAAAAGCCCCAGAGAGAAATGAAAAAACATTTTAAAAAGTTTTTCACTTTTTTCAATAGTTTTACACTTCCCAAGAAAAGCTTGGCCATTTTGGCATCATCTGAAACAACTTCTTTTTGCATTTTAAATTTAGCCAGGAAGCCAATTGTCAGCTTTTCCATGTTCCTTTAATTGATCCCCATCTGGTAGCACATGATCTTTGCCAGGAAAGAAGACTGAGAACATTGTAAAGCCTCCAGTCTTCATTTTGCAGCAGAGGTGACTTGTTACTTGAGACTTGATTGTTTTCTTACTTGAAAGCATTAGATTCCTTAATTATCAATAGTAAAACCAAAGTGATTCTCATTAACTTCAATGTGAATTTTGAATATAATAAGTTTTTAAAAGTGTATCTCTTTAAGACATCTTTAACTGTTCAATTTCTCTGTTGAGCAATTACTTCCTGCCAAGCAAATAGCTCTTCAGAATTTTACTTATGATCAGACAAATCCAGTTCCTGATGATTAGTTTCCTAATGTTTTGCAAAGTCTCTCTGTTGTCTATTACTGAAGATGCAGAAGGCAGGACAGAAGGGTGGTACAATTGGGAGTAACATCAGAGCTTAAAAGAAAATTGATCTTCAAGAAGCATTTCATACCTTGAAACATTATTTTCTGAGGAAGTGTGGGTCTTTAAACGTCACAACTTAAAGCTGTGGAAATGACAGAAGCAAAACTTAAAAGAGAAGAAATAGATACGATGACTGGACTGAACGCTTTTGTAAGCTGTTATAGAAAAAGAAGAAGCCAAGATGATCTCACTCAGTGAATGGATGTGATAGACAAATAATGTCAGTTTGACGTGCTTTTTAGAAGACCTAGAACTGGGAAATCTCAACTTACTAAATTTTGTTCTGATAAAAAGTTCTCAGCTGGCTATCCTCACTTGCTGTGGAAAGGTTAAGAAAAACAGGTATTGTATCTTCTAGTGAATTGACAACTTGCCTTAAAATGTTTCATTTTTTCACATTCACATTTGTATTTAAAAATACCAAAACTGCATTTTCTTACTTCCTGTAGTCTGTTCCTTATTGCAGTTTTTCTTGTCTATTATCTAATTACTACCAGCTCTGGAGTCTTTGATCAAGTGAACAGTTGTTAGAGGCCCTGAACTTGCAGCTTGGCTTCTTCTAGCCATTTGAAAAACACTGAATTGAAGGAGGAGTTTCAAATGTACTCAATCTTCACCAGAAGCTACTCGTGTGGAAGTCAGTGGTAGAATTCACAGGAAAAGTTGTTGTCTGTGAGACCGATCCAAATTAAGTGCTCTCTAAAAATCTGCCTTCCTCAAGTCCAATCCCCATAATAGTAAGGCTTGAAAACAAGAGCAGAGGGAAGATCTGATCCCTTCCTTAGCAAACTAATGTCAGAAACACACAGCTGAAAGTTCAGGAGGCTTAGAAGTCCACCGGTTACCCATCTTTGAGAAATAAAATTAATTTACCTTAGTAGAAACCTAATCATGGAGAGAGAAAAAGAAAAAGGAAAGAATTACCAACCTGTCATGTTCTGTTGCAGAAACATGATCACAGTGGTGTGTCTCAGCACTGTTGAACTACACAACAGAAGCACAAAATGCTTTGGGTTGAAAGGGACCTTAAAGTTCATCCATTTCCAACCCCTCTGCCATGGGCAGGGACACCTTCCACTAGACCAGGGTTCTCAAAGCCCCATTCAACCTGGCCTTGAACACTGACGGGCTTCGGGCATCCACAACTTTTCTGGACAACCTGTTCCAGTGCCTCACCACCCCCACAGTAAATAATTTCTTCCTAACATCTAATCTAAACTTACTCTCTTTCAATTCGAAGCCATTCGCCCTGGTCCTGTCACTTCAGTTCCTGATGAAGATTGCCTCTTAGGCTTCCCTGTAGGTCCCCTTCAGATACTGGAATGTTGCTATGAGGGCTTCAAACAACACTCCTTTCTCCAGGTAGAAGACCCCCAACTTTCTCAGCCCGACAACGAAACTGTCCACTCAGCAATCAGATAGTGCACAGGTACAAAATACTTAAAATATATTCTAAAAATAGTATATAATAAAGTAGTCAAGTTACATTTGAAAATATATTGCTTTTTACATCATGCAACGTATTGTGGTCTCTGAAAGTAGCTTCTCACTTGGATAAATTTATTAGGGATAGAGCTTTTCTTCAGTATTTGGTAAATAAAAATAAATGTCCTAAATATTGGCCAAGGAACTGAGAATAATATACTAGTATTTTCATCAGTGTAGCTAGCTCTGTGCTGGTCACTGTGGAAAATTAAATATTGGAAATCAATAGAGTGGCTGTATATATATAGTATGCTATAAGAGTAATTACTAATACCTGACTTCTCTGCATGTCTACTTTCACTTCAGCAAATAATACTGAGTTTAATGGTGATAAACATGTAGTATGAACTGGCTGGCTTAATTAAAACTGTTGGGATGGAAAAGCTTAATGCTGTGTGAGGTTTTAGTCAGGCTTATAACAGGTTCCATGAAAGTTTGTGCCTGGTCATTATAAAGCCCCAAAACATATGCCACCATGCAAAGCAAAGCAAGGCGTAAGCCAACCTTTCAAGGACCCATACAACCATCTGTGAGGACAAAACCTCCTGCAGCCATAGAGGAAAGCAGGGACTGCAGGGGGCTGGGATCAGACCAGGACAGCAGCTGCTGAGCCCCAAGTATCTGGGGAGGTGGCAAACTCTTGCTCCTGCTTCTGCTTCCCTGGAAGGCTGGTCCCTGGGCCAGCATATGCCCTAGGTAATTTAGGAAGAGCGCTACATGGAGAAGTTGTGTTGCTGCTACCTGTGAATATGACATAAGTTGAAGAATGGAAAAAATTCATTTTGTCCTGCCCTGCTGAGGAGCTTTGGGCCAGTCCTGATTTGCCCTTGTCCTCCTGTCTGCTCCCTGTTGTCACAGCATAAGGGTGCTTCACAAGAGCTAATAAATTGTCCCTTCCAGAAAGATATTTTTAGGGAGCTGAGGCACATCAGGACATTCTGAAATGGAGCACAGTGGAATTTCACTGGTTTCAAACTCAGACACATTCAAGCAGATTTAGAGCCACTGTTACAAGTCCTCACGTTGACCTAACGCACTTGCAAAAACTGTGCCAGAGCCAGGGACCAAACCTTGAACTCTTTAAACATATAGAGATATGGACAAAATCACACTGCTGAAGTATCTATTGTCAGATGAATGCTTAGCCAGTACACATGCTGTGGCTTTTTTCAAGTATGACAGTTTTAGCTAGGGAAAAATAATGTTTTCTAGCTGATTCTATAGTTGCATTTCCAAAATGAAATATTTTAATGTTTCCCTAAAAAGTCTCTCTAATTTTTCATGTGAAAAGGAATTTCAGTTTAGTTTTTACAGATCTGTGTAGCAGAAACACACTGAGCCATTTCCCTAATACATTAAATGAAGTATATTGAACTTAATAATGGTCATTACTTTGGGCACCTTACATAATGGAAAAAAAACCCATGGAGAGCACAACCAATTGTTTCCTTTCTGTTGATTAAGTAATGTTTTTCCATGTTATATTTTTTAACTATTATTTGCTCAGTGTGTTTCACGCTAATGTAAGCCTTTATTAAATTACACATTTCAATCATTTTCTTTTTCATTAGATCAGACATATTTCCTCTAAGTTTTCGTATGAAGTACTTTTGTAGTTGATCCGTGTAGTCTTTCAGTCTGCCGGATTATAATGTACAAAAAAAATGGACTTCTACCAGATTCTCTCAGGCTACATTTTTAGGAGTTATAAGTCTACTGACTCAGTATCACTGTAAATAAAAAATTAAAATAAATGAAAAAAGAGAAACTCAGAAATGAGTAGCTATGCTGAGAAAATATGTTTCCTCATGTTAGATTAAAAATGTATTTAAAAGAATTCTCTGAAACATTAATGGAAGAAAGGGGAAGTATGTGATATTTGGGAAGAGGGGAATGCTGGCAAAATGAGGTATCACAGGCCTGGATGGTGTCCAAAGGCTTTTGTGATGAAGTCCTACAGAGGATACCTGTACTGATCTTTTCTGAGTGGCTCCAAACCAAGTAACGATCTGATTTGATGGCTTTAACTCTGTTTCTGGCATTATCCTTTTGACAGGGACTCGAGGTATGGTGTAATTTCTGCAAATGCGTCCTCCACACACAGTATCCCAAAGCCAATGTGGTAATTTCCTTCCACAGGAAGAAAGCACTGCAGATATATGGTATTGACCAAAATTTCTGCCATCATTTGCATCACTCTTTTTCAAGCACTTTGGAATTAAGCGGGAATTTTAGAGTTTAGAGTAAATCACAATTACCTCTCTCCTTATCCTGCTCTCCTTTTACAATGGGATGTAAAATGTTAGCTCATTGTTTCAGTCCCATCCAAACATAACCAGAAGATCAATTATTTGATTTCTACTTTGGAAAACAAGGAGTTTGTTTTTAAGGACAGCTTTTGTTCAAAGTTGCTTGAATTTGAATAGCTGCTCACCTCCATTTGTGAAAGATTTTTCACTGCTAGCTATCTCCTAAGAAAGTGTTCTCTGGACACATTTATTTTGTTTCAGCACTACCTGAAGGCTATGCAGCTTTAAAATCCATTGCAGAAAACAAAATGAAGGTTTTACCTTTATATAAGATAGATTCAGCTATACTAACACTAAAGAGTTGCAGAAAATAGCCAGTGGATTCATCCATATGGAACCTTTTTGGCAACTGCTTTGTCCTGGATCTCTGCAGAGGTATCCAGTTCAAACCGAATGTACTATTGCTTAACAATTTAAGAAAAAACCCTAAACCACTCCTTTGACAGAGATTTTCAAGGAAGAATATAAGCATCGGGATAAAAAAAGGTCTCTCACATCTCCTTCGTTCCTCGACAATCACTGCAGTCTTTAAACAAAAGATTACAGTAAAATGCGGTATTTCATGTCGCTGTTCCCCACAGCCACAAGAGGGGGTTTGAAGAACACAATCTGCTTCCCACTTCCAGACTAAACCTTCCCTTCAGCACATGGAATGTTAGAAGTATCATGAAACCAGTGATTTCCTGAAATGACTGAAATTTTCAGTCATTTTGCGAAATGACTCCTTCAGTCACTCATTTGGTAAAATGACTAAAAGTTCCATGCGTTCTACAAAGTGACTGACGTGCTGCATATTCCGCCAGAATATTTGACTGTTTGTTTCACCCAGTAACAGGCATATTGTGAAAAGGGGTGTTATTGTGTAAGGATCCTTTGCTTTTTTTTTGCACTGACTGCTGGAGATGACTCTGGATTTTGAAAGTAGCTTCAGAAAAGAATTTTAGAAAAAGTATGAGAAGTGTCCGAAGTGCTTGATACTAAGGAAAAAATAAAGTACAGTTATTGCTGAGAGCAAAAAGGCAAGCCAAGATTCCAAACTCAATTCAAGACTTGAACACTACTTGCTTGTAAAGGAAGTTTTAAAGAACATTCTTTCTTTTATTTTCTTTATTATTTTTTTCTTCCTGCTGTTATCATAATTTGTCTCTTCTTTGGTTATGGAATTGCTGGTTAGTTCTTTTATATTTCCTCTACTGCTCATAGGTGTGAAATTCTATGGCTGGTGACAAGAAACAGCTAATCAAAAAACACTGGACTGAAGAAGCATTTCCCACATACTATGTGAACATTGGAGAGAGGTATGACATTGCCAGAAAAGAATTGTTACATGTTCTTGTTATAAAGCATTTATCATCTGAATATGCAAACATCAAAAGACAGACTGCTGAGCTCTTGAGATTTTTCTGTTTTGGGTGCCAAAATCCTTGACTAATGTCCTTGCTATGAAACTGACCATTCGAGCAATGAATACTCATCATGAGGCCAAGCTGACTTTATTGGTCTGCAAGCTTCATCTCAAGGCAATTTTAAGGATATAATGGTGTACCAAGACCACCTTCTCAGATTTTGTGTTCTCTGAGCCCTTACCTTGGAGGGAACCAAACAGCCTTTCCATTTTTCAGTATTTTTCTCCTACTGGGCAACTCTTGGTTGGGTCTTGGTAACCCTACTTGGTTGGGTTGCAGAGTGATAAAGGAACTGAAATTGCTGCTGAAGTCATCCAAGAAATGAAGCCTCTGTGGCCTCTGCTTGGCTTGGTATGAAAAAGCAAGATATCCACAAACCCAGGGGTCTCTCCAAAGGGATATTAAGCAAATGCTCTTAGCATGGATGGCAGACAATAATTCATGGGACTGCAGGCACTAACTTTGCCCAGTTCTCAAAAGCACCACCTCCGGTCAATCTGGAATAAACTTGTCACTGTATGCAGCTTGGTTCGGTACCAATCCCAAATGTGGGCACAGCTCTACCTCTCTACTATCAGGGATCATCAGCCAGCTCCACAGACAGCACAATTTGCAATCAGTGTTCAGTGCTCTCTCTGACGACTCCGGTGCACCCACATCCGCAGCAGACACACCACTCCCCATGCCTGATACAATGCTAAGCAGCCAAATGGGAAGCAGTGCTAAACTAAACCAAAGATCAGACCTGTTCCTGTAGCTCAAGCTCTCTCAGAAAGGACTCATCCAGATCTGCCAAATCCTCCATCCATCAATACTCATGAGCTAACTGGTCCTTCACTTTAAGGCACCTTGCCAACCAGTTCCTGCACAATCCTGCCCCACGTGCCCTCTGCCCTTGTCAGACGTCCTGGCCGGCAGGAAGGAGCCTGGGCAGTGCTGGCTTTGCAGGCATGGCTCTCGGTAATGCACGGTCTCCAGAAGGAGGAAAACACTGGAAACCAATATGGAGGTAATACTGATGTTACAGTTACCTTGGTTATGAAGACAAGTTCAGTTCTGGCATGCGAGACTGGAAGATTTCAGAAATAAATGTAGAAGTCTATATGGCTTTAGAAGAAAATAAATTATAAAAACCTCATGCATTGTCTTTTTAAGTTAATTCATGTCATAAGGTATCAGGCATTACACATGGTGCCTCCCTACTTGTTTCCCAAACTTCATTAAAGGTGTGCAACTTTCTCTTATTCCACAGAATAACTGAATGAAACAGCCATTTTGTGAAATGGCTGAAAATTTTAATTATTTCCTGAAATGACTGGTTGCAAAATATGACTGTAACATATACAACTCTGGAGTCACCCATTACATTTTCAGTAACATCTACTTCCCAAGAAGGCACCTGGAACAGAAATATTACCCATAGCTTCATTTTATGCTGTACTGAGAGGGGAGAAAAGGAAAAGAGGCATGTGTTTTAAACCCATTAAGACATTTTGTGCTGCACGAAGTGAAAATTGTTCTCTAATGATACAATATAACGTATCCTAAATTGGATTATAATATACACCCTCCTCTACAGTATATAGTTAACTATAAGTTGCTTTTCTGGAAGGCACTCCATGATTTCACTGCAGTTACATAGTTTAGAATAAAATAAATCATCCAAGTTGGAGAGAGTTTTTTTCATGCACTCCTGTGTCTTTTGAAAGAATAGCTTTGATGCATTTTTTTTTCAGTGCACTCTGTCATAAGATTGTAAATAACAGCTCCTTCACCTCTAATGTTTCCCCCCACACTCCTACCTTGTTTTCTTGAAGTGTCTCAGAGGCCAATGTGAGTCTCGTAGCTGCAGCCTATCCAACTTTTTCATTAACATCGCTGTTCCTTGCCTTTTACCTTCAGTCTACACGTTTTTTGTTCTTTTGGTTTTGTATTAAATAACTATTCTGCAATTAAGAATACTGCCAGCCCTATTTTTTTCCTGTTTTTCTTGCTCCTTTTTAGAAAACTTAATTGCTGCCTTTTAAACTTCCAGGTTAGAGCAGCAGGGCACAGAAGTGCAGTTCATCAAAGCCATTGTATTGATGCTGGTGCCTAAGCTGCCTGACATGGGATACCACAGACTAGCAAAGGTTCATTATTTCATTTGTATTTGACACACGACCTTGAAAAATGTAAATGTTATAACTATGGCAATTTGAGAGTTTGCCCTGTCATTTAATAGGCATGGTCCCCTTTCTCCTCTTTTCCTGTTTCTTTTTACCATAAATTTTCTATCCCCAAGGGAAAAAAATCAGATACATGTTATCTGAATTTAATTACAACTGAAAGGTGATACCCCAAAATCTGACGTTATGGAAATCTTATAAACCAAGAGAAGATGTCTGTGAAAAAAAGCATTCAAGTTCTCTTAGGAAAAAACCCCAACCCCACACAACAAGAAAAACCCCACAGTGAACTAGAATTTTTGAAAATGCCTAAAGATATTGAACATCCTAATTATTGGCTGTCCACCTGGAGATGTTCTCAGAGGGTCTGACCCAGAGTTATTGTGGATTTCCATCACTCTTTTACACAGATCTCTTCCAGGTGCCTGTCTGGGAAGCACGGAAGATGTAGTACCCAAAATAATTAGTCACTTCTGAAAATTTTGGCCTTAGGCAAATGCTTCAAAAACAACTCTTCTGTCTCCATCAATATTTGCTGAGTGGATCTGTGTTCAGAAGGGTGTTAGCAGGAAGCCAACATGGTATGTGGCTTTGCATGGATATTTGAATTAAAGTGTTAGGTGGCCTTTTGAAGCTCTTTAGGAGTCATTGTATGAGAAAGCAGTTGCAGTGATAACAGCTACCAGGCAATAGGAGCAATAAACAGATTGTGAGCCGCCCATTGGCTGCACGATACTTCCATGAACCATTTGCAGATTAATGTTTATTGACAAGTAAATCTGCAAAGCTTTGAATCTTTCAGTGAATTATTTTCAAACAAAAGAAGCAGCTAAATATGTCCAACTATTTGGAAGAAATTTAACACTGTTAGTTGCTTAGTTGAGCATAAATTTCAAGTATGAGAATGTATGACTGCCTTACACTGGTTTCATTCTGAATTTGCTGTCTTGCTGAGGATCTGTCAGGAAAGCATAATGTTTTTGCTAAGTGCATCTGAAAGGTAAGTCAGCTTATTCAAAAAAACGTGGGAAGGAGAGTTGTAGCTGAAAAATGGTTTTGTACATTCAGCATGATGAGTCATAAGATACCTTTAAATACCATAAAACACAAAATATTTTCAAAAAGGCATACAACATGTGAACCCAGAGTTGTTTCCTTTTCCAGACAGAAGAATGAGCAATGGGATATAGAAAAAGTAAAGAATAATTCACAGACTGTTTTGATGGAGGCTTGTCCTTGGTATAAAGTGGGCATTAGAAGAAAAAGGAGCAACACTTCATCCCCCACACCTTGTAATACATGAACTCTGCTGTGAAGGAGCCGTAGCCCTGGTGTGTGCCTTACTGATTTCCTGTTACCATGCTCTCCTGTCACCTCTGAATCTCCTTTTCCAGGCTGAATCAGACCTGATATCACACCAGTTAATGCACACTTTCACAGGCCTTTCTCTTTTTTACAGATTTTTATCATCTTAACACTGTAACTATTGCTTCTGCATTATATACATCCTTGGAAAATACTTCAATTCATTTCAACGGATGGCCATAAGGGACGTCATGAAGAGGACATGCTAGATTAGGGATAAATTTTAAAGAATGATAGCCAAGAATAAAGTAATTATTGTTGACCGAGTCCAAGCAATCCAGACATCTTACGTATGTCCTTGTCATAAGGAACTAAATGGAACAGGGCTGAGGAAGTATGTTTAAATGTATGTATCATTGAGGGATTTAATTCTGCCAAACTCTTAATTTTTGAATGGACTCAGAGAGGTTAGTGAACTATCCTTTAATTTCATTAGCCTGGCACTTTGAACGCTGGATAAAGTCAGTTTATTTATTGCTTACATTTAAACCATTTTTATCTTCAGATACTGGGGTATTTTCCTCCGTGAAAGTAATACACTTTTCATTATGATTTGCTATTTCATGCTGGTCATTACTTCTCTGCCGAAGCTTGGGCTGCAGTGCAACCTATTACCCATAACAGGAGCTCCTGGTTTCACCTGGAGCTTGTGGCATTTTCACATGATGGTGAAGAAATTTTTAAGCTTAGGTGGCTTATATCTGAAGTGGTAGTTAATGCCATTTGTTACTAGGATTTTCTTGTTTAGGTTTTTTTGGTTGGGTTTTTTTGGTTTTGTTTTGTTTTTTCCCAAAACCCCTAAACAATTGCTGTAGTGTGGAATTATATGTATATAATTTGCACTTATTATTTATAACACAGCAAGACCAGAAGTTATATGGTGCATTTTGCTGTTGCTGCTGTAGAAACATCTACATAAGCATGGGAAATATCCCGAAGGCGTTATTAAGATCCAGTCAGAAAATGATGTTTTGTTCTCTGGGAAATTCTGTTTCATCAGGAAGAAAAAAGATCTTGGTCAGCAGGCTTGTATTTGTGTAATGTGAACTAACATCTCGTGAAGAAAATAGGATTTTTTCCCTCACAAAAATAATCAAAATTTAACAATTTGACTGTTCCCAGAATATGTTTATTCAGTGGTTGTCAGGTCTGAGAGTACTTTTCACAAACTGTGATCACCCAACAAAAGAATACGTGTCTTTTCATGTTTGTTTTTTTTTTTTTCTCCTCTCTCTCTGTTTTGTTTTTTACTTTTAATAGAGATTCATTAATTTTGTGTTTCAGACTGCCTTTATTTCACTCTCTATCTACTTCCTATAAGTATTGTTACAACAACTGTGTCAGTGAATCACAGATCTATGTCTCTTCTCCATGCCTCAGTTATCCCTGTTTTGTAAGTGTCTTCCTAAAGCTATTGCTCCTGCTCACACTCACACAGGTACATCCCTTCCTACTCCTGTCACTGTGGAAAATATCAAGGTGCTTTCCATTTTGTATGTTTGGTTTTGGGTTGGGGCCGCCTACAGATTTCTCTAGTCCAATCTTATAACCATACGGTAAAGGTCGCTTCTGCAGAACATCTTCAAGCAACGTCTTTTCTTGTCCATCACAGATGGGCACAATCTGTATTCTTCTCCAGACCTTTACATGGTAATTATTGCAAAATCTTTTCCCTTCGCTACTGGCAGCTGCCAGCTTGGCCCTCCTATGTCCTTTTAGAGTCGTGCTGCAAAGGTAAAGAAGAATACCTCAAGGTCTGGGAGGAACCCTCATGCGTACACACCTTTGCAGAGAGGTAGTATGTTTTCTGAAAATTCAGTCAAAGAATAAAAGAGCCCTGAATCAAAATGGAGACCCCACTGTTCCTGGAACATAACACTTTTTTGTGGTTAAACATATCAGGTACAGCTGGCTGAGAAGCTGATTTTCACGGAGCGATGGAGACAGAACGACTTCTTCATTCTCACCCAACAAAAACCCCAAGCTGAAACGTGCTGTAGAAAAAAACCTGAGACAGCCTTCCTGCCCAAGGTCCTTTCCATTGTAGAGGAAACAATTTAATTCTCTTTCTTGGAAGACTCTGTGCTTGTCTGTCAGAGAGCAGAGTGGAGCAGGTATTCTGTGAACACAAGGTTACTGATTGTGCCTGTCTAAAAAGAGGGAACGAAGCCCTGAAACTCCCCCACATCGTCCGTGGGAATCATCAAATAGGTGCTGGAGGGCTCCATAGGGAGCACAGCCCTCTTACACTGCCTCTATGGCACAAAAAATGACTGTACACTTTAAATGCCTTTGGGCATTTACATTTTCAGAGCCTTGGATTACGATTTATTATATTTACATGCGAGGCAAAGTGGAAAACAACACAAAAAAGCTAAGGAGTGAGGGAAGGCTGTTGTCTGCCCAGAGTGTTTTCATAAAAGCTGCCCCCCTTCTTGCTTATAGACTGAAATAACCCTTGCAGCTACTGTGTTATGGATGTGTTTAGGCTTAGGTCATAGAGCATGCATGATACCCTGGGGCCTGAATCTGCCGGTGTGCTCCTCTGTTCTGGGGCTTGTAATCTTGCTCCTTGGGTACAGCTGATGTTAAACCAAGTATGATTGTTAAAAACGAGTGTCTCTCGTCCACCCAAGCCCACCATGGTGGTAGGTTATGCTGCAGTTGTGCCAAGTCCTGCACCAGCACAGCAAAGGCCTGGAAACCTCTAGAGGTGATGGGGGCTTAGCTGGGGACAAAAATTAGAAATGTCCTACAGCAGATCTGTCACAACAGAGAAAGTTTCTGGTCCGTTTGCTTTCCAGCTTCACAGTCCTTTCCCTTCCAGCTGTTTGTTCCTCTCCTCTTGGTCTCTCACTGTAGCCAAAGAGGGCAGTGTGCTGTCAGCTGCCTGCTCTCCTAGAGCTCTCATGGCAGTGTTCTTCTGCAGAAGCTCTGTGCAAAACTACTCACCTCCAGAGAATCTACTTACTGTAAATTATGTTACACACGCAGAGTAATCTAAATTATTTTAGAGATGTCCACTGTAGTTCTGGATTTTAAAGTCATGGCAGCAGTCTGGGAGATGAATAATTTCCTTTCTCCTTGGAGTAGAGGTTCAGCTGTGTGCCATAAACATGTATCTATACTGCTTAAGCTGACCAGGCTTCCCAGTGAAGTGGTCACAGCACCAGCCTGACAGAGTTCAAGAAGTTTTGGACAATACTCTTGGGGATGGTCCTGTTCAGGGCCAGGAGTTGGACTGGACGATCCTTGAGGGTCCCTTCCAACTCAGCATTGTGGCTGTGTGGCTTCTGAGACCAGAACAGTTTAGTTCCCATATTATTTGCATGCAAGTTTTATGTTTAGGATAAGCTGCAGAGCTCTCCACAGTGAGATACTTCACCACAGTCAGCACCTCACTGTGCCACTTACTCCTCATTTATGTACTTTTATGTACTTTTTATGCAGCAATGCACCAGTGCTTTGCTTCACTGGTGCAGCAATGCACCAGTGAAGCAAAGCACTGGTGCATTGCTGCATAAAACAACAGCTAACATACACTTGGTGCTTGGACCCTCCCTCTATTACTGTGTAAATACATAGAACATAACCTGACTGCACTCTAACAGGGGCTGGAATACACTAGAAACTAGCCTATGGAAGTCAGCACTCAAATCATCCAAGAGACCTGCTCTGAACAAAGACTAGTGGTGTATCCTTAGAACATGAGATAAGAATTAAGCTCATTTAACAGCTTTGAATTCCATCATGATCCTTCTTTGTGGGAAAGACAAAATATATCTGTTTCGTTACATGAGTTGAATTTGTAATTTGTAATCCTATACTTCTGCTTTTCTCAAACTGTAGAGGCAGATAATGCATTGATTTCAGATGACAGAGTTAATAAATGCACAGTTTGTTGGAATCATATCTATTTATTTCTTTATTTAGGCAGTTTAGACTAACTTAAATTAGTGTTTACTTCTTTTCTCCTCTGTTGACAAGTAGCAGGATGACAAGAGCTTGTGTTCAGGCTATTCATAGTAGAATACTTTCATATCTGTCATGTTTTTATTCTCCTTCTCATGACATAAGGGTAGCATGAAGAAATGCCAGTGATCCATTATTTGTTTTTTAATAGTAAATCCAGTCCAGTGCTTGTAGATGGAAATTTTACATGAATAACTGTCCAGTTGGCAGCAATTTGTCATTGAGCTGAAATTATGCAAGCTTTCTCAGATGCTGTGGTCAGCTTTTGATCTGGGTGCTCTTGGATGTGCCTTCGTGATAATCCAGCACATAATTTCGTTTAATTTTTACGTACATTTACAATTTAAAAAATTATTTAGATGTTGATGTTTATGTTCTTGCTTTCCCCTACCACATTTACAGAAATTACTTATGGTGGCAGCTATTTAAGGTGCATTCTGCTGGCTCCTGTTGGCCTTGGAAAAACAGCAGGAGTTTTATGGCATATCTTCAGACTCCTACCCAAGGAAATGCTGTGTAACCGGTGTCCTCAGTCTATGTTATATTCCTTGTCTCTTTCCAGTCTATAAAAATAATGTTTGAAATGCAGTGCAGCTAGCTATCTGTAACTCACAAACTTGCTAAAATGTTTAGTTCAATCTGAAGTATCCTAAGCTGTGACATAAAAAAGAAAATCTCAGGCTAGTAGTGCCCTGCCATATGATTTGTCTGCTTACCGTGACCTTTCAACGCTCTGGAGTTTCTCTGGGCAAAGCTGCTGACGTGGCTCTCTGTTAAGGTAAAATGTCAGGCATTCCCCCCACCTTCTCCCTTCTGAATTTGATAAGAATGTCTTTTTAGTCCTCTTTTGTTTGTCTGTTTAGGTGATAATCATTGGAATCCATGTGATAGCCTATGACACCACAGCTGTTGGCAATTCCACTTTCTGTATTTATGCAAGTCCTCTGGGGCCCTGGTGAGGGAGTATTTTGAAGCCAGAAAGTATTACCTTCTGTGCATTTGGTTTGCAGTGCATTTTTACATATATATATATATATATATATCTGTCTTTTTACAGGGTCTTTATTCTTGGAGCAGTGGAGAGAAGAATGGGAAAATTGCCTATATTTTGGGATAATTTATAGGGGTTTTTTACTACTATTTCATGAAAAGCACAAAAGTCTTCACATGCTTGGAATAAAGCCAAAAGTCCCCATTTCTGTTTGAACAAGAATAACACTCTCTTTTATTAACACCTGTGGTATCTGAGGCACTGGTCTTCGACTGCTTTGCCTCACAACTAAAAGATACATATCACAAACTTGTGTCAAATACAATTTCTCAAGTTGGTTTCTTTAAGGAAAAGAGTAGTTGAAGAGAAGAACAACAACTGGTGGGAGGAAGAAAGTGTTATGGGAAATGCAAATTACAAGTAACTGAAAGAAAAATGTTAACCCAGTCCATGCCCTGCTTAAAAGTTGCTGTTGGGCTTGGTTTTGTTTCTTTTTTTCTTTTTCTCAAGGATGATCTGTAGTGGAAGCACATGCCTTTCCATTCTGCCCTCACTTAAATCTTTCCTGTCTGGGTCAAAAAATAATTCCTAGAATTTATAAACAGAAAAAAAAATTTCTTCCCAAATCCCTCAGAAGTTCAATAAGCTCAGCCCTTGATTCACAGGGGTTATTTTCCAGGTCTAATCATATTTATAGCACAGGTACAGAGATAAAGCTGAGGCTGTAAGTTGACTCTATCTGGCTGAAGGAAAAAAAATACTCTGTAATCTCCTTTTTTTTCTTTTCCCCCACAAACGGTGGCATCTCTAATGTAATCTACTCTGAATACTATATGCATTTTGACTGAGGAATGGAGATACGTAACCATTTTCAATACTCTCTGGGAATGGCCCGTCAGCAAGCATGAAAGCATCAGCCAAAGACCTGCAACAGATCTATAGCTCTTCTCTGGCACTGTTGGCTCATACTGCTGAAGAGCACAAACAGAGAACATTAGGATGAAGGAAATAACTCAATTTACCTGTTAGGAATGAAATTACAAAGACAGTTCAGGAGTTGAAAGCTGTATTCCATGAGAAAGATGAATGAATATCTTGTAGTACTTTTGTAGGAAGAGACAAAATACCTGAAGAATAGACAGAGAAGGCAGTGCTTTAAATGGTTTTCTGGCCAACTTCTAACACCTTATGCTTCCTAAAACATTGNTCTCTAAAAAATTTTTTTTTTTTTTTTTTTTTTTTTTTTTTTTTTTACATTCAATTTTAAAAACGGTGAAAGAATTCAAGCTTAGGGACAGAATAGCTTTTTTAGACATGAGGGTAGTATCATTAATTTTCTAACTGGGCCTCTACTACAACTTGGTGAGAGTTTGTACTTATTTTTTTGCTTATGGAAGGAAATGGGTTTAAATAGAAAACCATAGGTCAGTTGTACTCTTATAAAATAGTAAATGATTATTTATTTAAGATTTGTGAGAGAAGTACAATCTATTATTAGAACAAGTCATATAATTGGAAAATACAGACAAGATTTTATGCCCATAAACCCTTTTCCAGGTCTGAAATAGGTGTAGTTATCTGCAAAGCTAAATACATGTGAAGAAGGGTTATTCTGAGTTTAATTTGGTTGTTAATCAGTTGGAGCATCTTAAAAGAAAATCCATGGCTGAAACTGCAGTTCTTCCTGTGAAATTTCTGAACATTATTTCTCATGAAATTATGAAATCTCAAATAGGAAACACATAAAGTGCAAAAATTTCTGTATTGTTGTCAGGAAAGATATATCTGATTTATTTAATCCTTTAATTTGTCTACTCTGATCAGGACTGGGGGACCTTGGCCATCTAATCTTAGTTCTTTCCAGAGACACACCACAAATGCTGAACACAAAAATATAGATGAGTGAATGATCTGTCAAGCTATCAACATCTGAATGGAATTAGACCAGTAAAGAAAAGCACTGGCTGGGCATTACCCTCCAAAAACTAAGAGGTGGAGGAAGATAAAACACTGCTGAAGGCTCTGAAGCTATTTGTGATTCTCCCTAGTAGAAAGTGAAAATCTTGAGGCTTGCATGGTCTGCGAGAGACTGAGGAGAGTCTGTCATCAAGTCTAACCTGAGGACTTGTGACTCAGCAGAAGGACCTGCTCTGCTGATCTTTACTAAGTCGTTGTTTTAGCATTTGAATCTATTACGTGCCTTCTCACAGCATTTGTATGAGGTCAATATAGTCTCCATTTTATGGACAAAGGAATAAGAACCAAGATGATTCTCTTCCCTCAGACAAAACATTCCACTTTGTGATATCTGAAAAAAAATGCAGAAGTAGCAAAATGTCTGTCTTTATGTTTTCGTGATTCAGTATACAACTTTCCACACGTGTGCTGTGAATACACGTGTGCTGGATTTTGCTTGAATGTTGGAACATGTTCCCTCCCTACAGCAGATGCTACCTGATCTCTTTTTTTATCCGTAGGCTCCAGGCTTTCAGCAACGTGTAAGAAGGGGAACATGCCATTTTCCTGCTTCTGCTGACGTTTGGCATGTATAATCTGTACCAAAGAAATTATCATTCCAAAGGCTGGATTTTAATGCTACTAATGTAGTAAGTCATTATTATGCTTATTAAACAGCCAAAATCTTGTAAATTCAAAATTTACAGAGTTCTTAAAAAGCCTTAAATGACTTCTGACTTAAAGGAAACACACTGTTGCTGTAATCTGTACTTGAAAACCTCTTTTCCCCCTTATAAGACAGACACATAATTCAACATTTTTAGAGTGTGAAGATTTGGTTTTACGAGCAACAAAGAGGTAGTTTATTTTGTGGTTTCTTATTATCAAAGCTTTATAAATAACTGGAGTTATCTAAAATTCTCTATCCTCAGGTTTCACAAAGAAACTCCAAAAACCCCTGCCAAAACCAAACTCAATCAGGTTTTCCATTGAGATCTGTGGCCTTGGTAGTCTTCCCTTATATCTGAGGAATGGAAATGGACATATTTTGGAAGCAGCAATTTTACATTAGACATTTTATCATCTACTGAGTATTCTTGGCTGAAGTACGTTTTCCCTTTGTTTTACAGTCATGTATCCTTACAATCCACAAAAGAAATAGACATCTGAAGGTGTCTTTAGTACAACTCAGTTTATCTGAACAGAATGATTAAAAAGGAATATGTTTGTGTATGGGGCAAAAGGCAGACTGACTCTTATCTCTCTGTGGAAAAATAAACTAAATTCAGTTAACTGGAGATAACCATAAAACATGAACAAAAACTTACGCTAATTGAGTTTACTATTGTCTATATAAATTTAAGAGGAGAGAAGTGACCCTCTAAGTCTGATTTGCCAAATTTCTGATCAGATCAATATGTACGGTAATTGTGCAAAGCACGCCAATATAATTAGCAAAAATAAAATGTAAACACTATGTTAAATAGTGAATGAGCATCAGTAAATATTATTTTAAAGACTGAAAAATAAAACCAAGATTGTATTTGAGATTATCACTTTGAACAATGGAGCCACAGAAGAAAATTGGTAGACATTGATGAAACTGGGGAGGTTTATTGTGATTTCATTGGACCAACGATTCTGCAAGCAGGGTCTATGCATCATGGCAAGAAAAAAGTACTCTGTAAGAACTTGTTTTGATTTGAGACATTTTCAGAGGGCTATTTTAATTTAATTAATGAAAAATCATAGGTTAATTGCCTTCTGCTTTAATGTGAGGGTATTATGCATGCAGGCACATTTTATTTATATCTTGACTGTTTGATGTACACAATCAATTCAAAAAGGGATAATGAAGAAGTGTTCCGCCCTGTGTGGAATAGTAATTAGAGACTCTAGTGCAGGTTTTTTTTATTAATTGTGCAGTTCTGTAAACATGTTTGACATAACGCTGAGAAAAGCATTTGTCAAATTTTGCTATTCTTCTCTCTTCTTCTTCTTCTTCTTCCCATCCCTTCGATCCTCATCCTTTTTCCCTTGTAGTCAAAATGCCTTGTATGGCATTAACCCTCACTGCCTCAGCAACAGTCTGACTTCATAGGACAACTGTAGATCAGTCAACATGGCACTGAAGAAAAGCTGCCCTTTGAAGAGCTGATGTAATGAGGAGTATGTATATCAATAATATCAGTGTTAAAGTCCATGGGCTTTGGAAGAGTCTGCGAAAGATGCTGAGCTATAATAAAGTGTTGTATCTTATAACAGCAACTGGGATGAATTGGGCAGAGCAGTCACTGGGGCAACAGGAATACCAGATCTTCTGAGCCGAGGCCGTGCCAACTCTCTGTAGGATACCACCAACAGCATGTTTGTCTTGCTGAAGGTAAAATGAGTGTTGACAAGCTAAATCCAGTCACCTGGTCTTGAGAATTATGAGCCCTCACTAAAGGTTTTATTTTTCCTGACATATTTTTAGAAGACAGAAGGTAGAGACAAAGCAATTCAATGAGGACAAAGAAAACAACCTCCAAGTCTGCAGTTCTCTTGAATCAGGTAGGGAAGAGGGGAGCTGTTAAATTCATTGTTCCCAGAGCATATTGGAAAGTGGGAGGCAGCAGGACAAAAGAGTACTTGAGCTCCTGTGGGCATGTGCATACGTACATTCACCCTTCTCTTGGTAGTTCGGAATTGTGAGATCAGGAAATAGCCCCTGATCTCAGCAACTCTTCAGGGGTCTTCCTCTGAAAGTGTGCAGTGGAAGGATTACTTCCAATACCAAAGCTGTAGCATATCTTGATACATGGACTGTACTCAGACCTGCACTTGGCGAGGTGAGTCTGCACCTCAGATCCTGTGTTTAGTTTTTGGCCCCTCATTACAAGACAGACATTGAGGTGCTGGAACATGTCCAGAGAAAGGAAATGGAGGTGGTGAAGGGTCTGGAGGACAAGTGTGGTGAGGAGCAGCTGAGGGAGCTGGGATTGTTTAGCCAGCAAAAAAAAGGAGTCTCAGGGTGCACTTTATCTCCTTCTACAGCTACCTGTAAGGAGGTGGCAGCCAGGTGGGGGTTAGTCTCTTCTTGCAGGTAACAATGACAGGACAAGAGTAAATGACCCCAAGCTGGGCCAGGGGAGGTTTAGATTTGATATTAGAAAAAATTTCGTTACTGAATGTGCGGTCAGGCACTGGAACAGGCTGCACAAGGAAGTCGTGAAATCACTGTCACTGGAAGTGTTCGGAAATGTGTGGATGTGGCACCTGGGAATATGGTTTAGAGGTGAACGTGGTGGTTTTCAGTTAATAATTGGATTTCATGATCTTAGAGGTTTTCTCACAACCTTAATTCTATGATTCTATGATATTTAGATCTATGGAGAAAGGAGGATTCCTAGAAATAGTTGTTTTCACCTGGAGCCTTCTCTGTCTCTCTGACATCCCCACTGTTTGAAGGCTGAATTGATTGACGTTGCCTTTGGGAAATTTTATCATGAAACAGAGGTCTTTGCTGGTTTTGTGGTGACTGTGTTGTGTAGTACTATGATGGCAAAGAGATTTCCATGGTTCTGATTCTACAGTTGTATCTATACACATTCATGTAGACACAGTCTCCCCTCTATTATCTGCCAGGAAAGTGAACACAAATAATCTTAGGTTGTATCTGTTCCACTCTTCAATAGACCCTCACCAGTGGGAGCAGGCAGTCAAAGTATCTTATATGTTAAGGACATGGATGTTGAGATCACAGGCGACTTGCAAACTGCTGTTCTTTTTCCCAACAGAAAATATATGCATTGTTTGACTTTTTCATTTTGTTTCAATGCAGCATAATCAATTCCTCATACACGATGAGCTTCTTTTAAGTACTCAGATCCCGGAGTAAGATCTCCTAGTTTTATTTGGCTTTTCCTGAAATAATCTTAGTCCTCACAATAAGATAATAAATTCTTGTTAATTCATACTTAGTATGCTATTGTATTTGAGAGATTTCAAATGCCAAGATAAAGGCTTATCTTGGATTTCTATCTTACTTTTATAAGGAAATATCTAAAGATTTTTACAGAACTGAAGTTTGAAAAAATTCTTGAACAAGTGTAATTCAAGGTTGAAACCACTCTTTTGTCCTGTGGATAAACAAAATAAGACCTGTTAAATAAACATTAATGGTGAGAAGCTCTTATATAAATCTATCAATATTAAATCACTAGCAATGGATATTTAGAAAGGAAGTTTAGATGGAGCATGATCTTCTGCTGTTTTTTGACTATAGTTCAATGATTCTTTCCAGAAAAAAAAGCAATAAACTATGACTATCTGACTAAAACAACACATTAATCAGAAAGAGTTCATGAGGACTAGGGCTCATGCATTCCTTCACATGAAAAGACCCAAGAGTTCATCTGAATACAGAGATAATAAAGATGCTGATCAGAATTTCTCTGTGTGTAGCCCCACAATTAGAACTATGAATTTCCTTAAAACTGCTGTCAGGTAAATTAAAGAAGACTGCATATCCATTAAACAATTATTTCAGTATCCTATATTTGAGTTTCTTGAATTTCTGACTGTGTACAATTTACATGATTCTTGTAACTGATCCCTATAGACCTGTATTCTAATGATGTGAGTATGAATTTCTCAGCCATGTCCTCCCAGGCGTAATAATTTCCTTTAATAGCATAGGTAAGCCCCTAAAAATTTAATTATCCAGTTTGCCCTTGGTAAAATTTTCAAGAGTTCAAGTGAGGCCCATTAGTGGACATGAAGACAGATCACTGTTCAGTAGGAAAAGGTCACCCCCAAAGGATCTGAGTTATTATCTACTTGGATATAAAATCATCTAACCTAAAATTATACAAAATGATTTCTCTATCAAATTCAATAACTTTTAGGTGAAATATGGTATCTTTTTTGGAGGATTTGCTATCTTGGTTTAAATAAACAGTAAAGAAACCAATGCAAACCCAGGAAACTTGTCTCAATTGTTGTTTTCCTTTATTGTAAAATTATCTTAGATGTTATTTCAATACTGCATTGATTCAGCAGAAGTGACCAAGCTCAGCCTCTTGCTGTATTTTCATCTCCTTAGAGAAATAATTTTACTAGATCTGAAATCTGCATCATCTTTGAGTAATCACATGATCATATTTTCTTCTGAATAGTATACACTAAAGAGAGTACCTTTAGTTTCTCACAGTGATCAAGGTTTTCTAGTTCCTGAAACAATTCTTGGAGCTCTCCTTATATATTCTTACATATGATAAACTTAGAGGCGATTACCAGTTAGAGGATTTTGCTAATTTTCTCACTGTGGTATAAACCACTCCCACTTTCTAGCTGATGTTCCCTTGGTCCCTCAGTCAAGGGCCATATCCTCCCCCACAATGAATCACTGTGTTGGTTGTCCTGACTCCACTAAGTCCTGTCCTTTACTGCTTTTCTATCTTATAAATATCATCTATAATCCTGATTCTTAGATTTAGTTTTGTTAAAATGCATATTGCTAAAATAAGCCAGTTTTCTCTTTGAAACTGATCTGTCCTTTTTAACCACTCCATAGATTTTTATATGATTGGTAAAATCTACCTCCAAGATTTTCCTCTTAACTGTTGAATATAGCACTGGACTAAGAAAAGATTACTGCCTGGAAATATCCCCAGAAGATGATGCTTCCCTTTTTAAAGATTTGTAGATTTACCACTTTTTAATCCATTTAATCTGTTCTAGATGACCCTCATAAAAAAATTCAGAAAATAAAGTGTTTAACTGAAGCTCAGATGGAGAGCTGCTGATTTCATCAGAATGAAGCAAGACTGAGTCAGAAGGTTTTTAGAAGCTAATGTATATCTATCTATAGAGAAATCTTGGGCAGCCAAATTTGAAGTTTCATCCAAAAATGATACAAACTTTGTCTGACAGCACCTTTTTTTCCCATCATACACAGGCCTACAGCATATAACTTCTTTTCACATAAAGTTTATTAAATGCTTTCGCTGTTTATGCATAATTACTGAAAATATTATCATATTGATGTAGTATTATGCTTCATCTAGTAATATGGTACAAACTTAAATGATAAACTCCAACCCCAATGAAAATTTGATTTTGGTAATTAGCAATTTTGTTATTAAGAAAGGGGAAAACAGCGATAGAGTAAAAACACCCAAATCCAGCAACAAAACCGAAAAACATTGCTCTGAAGTGGGTTAGTTGCTTTTTCTGTAGGAGAAAAGAGAGGTATCAGGAATAAGTCTAGGAAAACTTTAAAATGCTGCTTTCTGGGGACTGTCTAGCAAGAGGAGGGCTGAAGAAGTCCCTGAGCTTGCTGGGCTGTGTTTAGAGGCCCGTGGATTGATGGGGTTGCGAACCCCTCCGAGGGGTAGGTGCTGCGAGCTGTCCCAGCTCCGGTAATTAGATAGGCTCAGCAGTCTTTATGAGCGGCTTACGTTTACTGATTAATGTTCCACTTGTGCACAGATGTGATTTAGCTTTCTGCTGAATAAACACAACATGGGGATGGAAAGGTGATAACTGCCATACTCAGCAAAAAAGAAGGAGCCTATAAATATGCCAGTGGGTCAATAGAAGTGATTTCATTCTGCCTTCACAAGACTGCTGATGAAGTCTGACAGGGAGCTCTACTTCATTAATGCATCACAATGGTGAAGAAAGCCTGAAGGGCAAAAAGAGCCACCTGCAGCAGATTGGAGCCTGGGCTGCAGCTGTCAGAGAACAGCCAGGGAGAAATGAAAAGGGCTGCAACAAGGAAATAAAGAGGATATCATAGGCGGATAGGGTGTGTTTTCGCTCCTGCCTGAAAAGGCTGATAGGGGAGGCACAGTGCTCAGGGCACTGACTGCAGATGAAGCTGTGCTGCTGATCAGAAACAATTCATGGAGGAAGCCCTGGCAGTGTGAAAGATGTTTTGGTTAAGTCACTGAACAGAAAGCTCTAAGTCTAAGGATGGGTAAATACAGACAAGCGTAATGATTTATTAAAAAATAAGGGCGTCTACTGAAGAAAATATACTCGTGACACAACAAGAAAAAAATAATACACTTGGGAGAAAGCGCTGGGAAAGTATCAGATAGTCAGTATATAGCTGAGAATTGCTGTTATGCCCTCTATTTCTGAAGGTCTTTCTGCAAGCTTCCTCTCATGGCTGGTGTCTCTACTGGCTTCCCAGCTTCTGAAACCGCAGTTCCTGCCTGTCTGAAAGGAGTATGTTGCTGAACAAACAAACCAGTGCAGAGGGTGAAAAAAAAGAGAAAAGAGAAGGCTGTGATTGCCCTCTACCAAAAATAAGCTCCCCAAAAACCATCCATGGACCTGGTTGAAATTGCACAGTGGTGATCTGTCCTAGCACGTAACAAAGCAAGGAACTGAGAATAGTCCCCGTGTTCACCAGGAGCCATTGAACTTCTTCAAACCAGAACTGTAGGTCAGCAACCACCGGGAAGCCCATGAAAAGGTTCCTCCACTTTGTGGTGTGCTGGGTGGGAAGTGTAGAAATGAACAAATAAGGACAAGACTTCAGCCAGGACCTAGGCAGAAGCACCTGACCCATACATCTGTACCTTTGGTCTGACTCATTCACATCTGCCCTGATGTTTTCACGTTGTCACAGTCTGATCATTGCAAAGCCCCAGAGACAGCCCAAAACTGTCTGACACTCCTGAGACCAGCATTAAACCCAGTGTTGACTCTGTCCCCTTACCCATTTCCCATTCTATGCGGCTGGGTCCTGTCTTTAACCACTGGCCTTACCTGGATCACAAGAGAGTCATCTATGCTCTGCTTGTTAGGTGTCTGCTTTATTTTATTGTACTTTTTTATTTCCTTGTTGTGTTCTTATCCTGTGTGCACAGTGACAGGAAGGAGGTACAGACAGATTGCTTACCGATCCTTTTGAATGCTTTCAGAAAATCCAAAGATTTCTTGTTCTCCTTTTACCCTGCTGGGCTGTCTTTCTCCATCACTATGATTTCTATACAGATAATTATTACTTACAGACAGAAGTAAATTACTTACTTTCACCAACTGAAAAGATCTGAACTTTCCACAATGTGTTTCAAAATTATTTTTCCATCTCCAACACTTGTAACCAGACAGAGGCAAAAGCTGAATCTATCACCTGTGGTACTTCCAATTTTACACAGAAAAATGCCACTCTTGTTACACTAGATTTTAAATGAGATGGTCTGCCAGAAAGCTGACTTCCTGAGGTGAAAGAGAAAATCCTTAATATAAAGATATTATACTAGAGAGGAGGCCATTGAATATATTTTTGTACAAGCCACAGCTTGGGAGATTAAAATTAGAGGCACTTAGAAAAATGCTTATAATCCTCAGAGGGCAGAGATCAGTACTATATAGCTCTGAATCCTCCCCAGCTGACTGTTTCTCACTCGGCTATTCAGTGACTAATGACATATTCAGATGACACAGCTTGAGCTGCAAACACTTATGAGGATGGTGCAGTCAAGAAAATGAACTTAGAAAAGCTAAAAACAGAAAAAGAGCAGTCGCCAGGCATGAGGATCTGCCATTTCTTTTGTGGGAGGGAGGAATTAGCTCTCTTTGCAGGGGCATCGCTCCCTGATTTGCTAATGGGTTAGGGCTTTGTAAGGGAGAGAGCTGAAACCTCTACCTGAGCGTGGATTGTTAGGTCTCATCCGTAAATGAGGCCACCCAAGGTCATGGTAGGAGGAAGTTTCCAATGGGCTCATGCCCCACAGAGCAATTCACAGGGACTCCAGCAATGTCACTGCCTTTTCTTAAGTCTCATGGGCTTAGGAGAAAGACTGGTTTGTATCCTCGACCTTTGAGATCTCACGAGGTCATGGCAGCCCAGACATGTGGCAATATCCACACGCATGGAAAGGATACGGCAGGAAGAGCCAGCAATACAATGGGTGCCCATTCTCTTGTGGGACTCTTGTGTGGCAAACTACATGGGAGTAGTTCTATTATGAGCTCTCTCTGTTCCTCCATATTAGTCAAAGTGGTTTCCCCTAAAGTCCCCTTTGTCTTGATGGAGCTTCCTGGGGCTGGGATGAGTACAGAAATCCTTGGCAGGGTAAATCAGCATCGTTAATATTCATATGGACATTAATGGAGTTAGTCTGTCCGGCAGCTTCAGCCATCTTTAGCAGCCTTCAAAAAAAAAGATTTGGACCGCACAACAAATAGATAAAAAAAGCAGCAAACTCAGTTAAGTTACAGAAACCATTGATGAGCAAATAATGTCACAAGTCTGGCATCTGACTTAAGCAGTTGCTCTACAAAGGCTGCTGTCATGGAGATGCAATTGATCAGTGATTCTGCTCTCAGCTTACACCCGGAAAACAACCCAAACCCCAGATCCCATCAGCTACCGAAGCAACCGGGCTTTCCAGTGGGGCAAACACCTTGTGTGCAGTGCAAGAAGCAGCATTCCTGTTCCTGAGCTCCGAGGACAATATATTGCTTCAGCTCATAGCTTTGTGTGGTGGTTGTGCAGGCCTGTGTTTAAAGAGCTGCATATTGCTGACCTTGAGGCGCTGCATCTGCTCAGGTCTCTCTCCCATCAAAGCACGAGAATCCGACAGCCTTGCCTGGAATAGACATATGACACACATGTTGCATTCAGAAACTGATGTCTCAAAATACAGACTGCATCCCTTGACATAATTTGGCCCCCTGTGAGAAGTGAAAAACCCCAAGACACTGTTTTGGAGGTTCAATGCGGCATATCTGTATTCCCAGCTGGATTTCAGCTCATGGGTCCCAGGGGCACCAAGTCAATACTCTAAAGTAGGAGCATTAGAGCTAAGTGCCACATTGGCTGCTGCTGCAAAGCCTCATATAAATATTACACCTCAGTCTGCAAGGCACAAAATGTTTGGTTTCTGAGTCTATTAATATATAATGAGGATATGGTATAATTAATATAGTTTTGATTTTCCTATAAATCCACATTACTAATAAGAATGCAAAGTTATTACTCAAAAACCATTTGCAACAAATGGCCATTTTCACTGATTAAAAATGGAGTTTGTGTTTTAAGTGATATTTATGGTTTTACTGAAATTAATACCTATTAGATTATTGAGCTACAAGATAATTAAGAAAAGTGGTTTTACTTAAACACTTCAGAAGCTACCTCAGGGAGATGTCCTTTGTTAGTTTGTTTTTTTTTTATATTTTTATTTTTAACATCTTCTAGAATTCTTGTATCCACTTGCAGACTAAAAAATGAAAGATTTTTTGTTTTCACTGAAAAGATCTGAACATTCCAGATGATTATTTCTCTTGAGGTGTGTTGAGGTTATGAAGTAATAACCTCTGTATTGTGAATTCTTCTGTAATCTGAAACATCATTGCAAAGGTATTTTCATTCACTCACTAAAGAATTAAAAGTTGATGTATCCATAGAAAATGAAGCTAAATACCTTGGCCAAATTTTGCACATGAATATTAATGTTAACCCACTCTCTGTTGATTTAGAGCTGTCTTAAGATTTTCAATTTTAGCCTTCACAAGTATATATGTAAATTAGTACATGACAAAGCTGCATGCAATTTGAATGCATTCCTCATATTGCTGTACTTGTAGAACTCGGTTCAGTTGCTTATACCTGATTTGTTAAAATTTTTTTTAATTGCTTAATTAAAGCTATTTTGGTTTTAAACCTGAAGGGGAAATTCTTCTTTGACTTGGATTTGCACAAGGTTTTTTCAGACTTCAGAGCAGTGGGAGAAGCTGTGACAGAGTGATCAAGCACCAATTTTGATCATTAAGCCCTCAAAGTGCATTTTGTGACTGGTGTGGGAAATTATAGGAGCATTGGAATACCATTTACTGATGGTATGACCTCCTCATCATTCTACAGCAGTTTGTGACAGCTTTGAATCCAGAGCTATGGGCATTAACAGGTGTTTTGGTTTTTTGTCCTGCATGCAACAGCTGTGCAGTATCCAAAACTTACAGAACTTTCACAGTAGGGCAATGTTGTTACATCGTTTACATGAGATTTTCTGCCATAAAGAACTGGTAGTATCTGGTGATAGAACCTTGCTCATGAGTTCCTGGAAAATTTGAAGTCTTCAATATGCCTCAGCTGGGGAGGATTAAGAGAGTGCCAGGAAAGAAATTTTTTTTTGCAGTATATTTCAGTGGGAGGGAAGAGCGTCTCAATGAACAATCTTAAAAGTGCATGAAGAAGTCTCACAGGCGCATGTTTTAGCTGAAGTGCTTGTCATGTTGGTCCTGTGATATTCAAAGTCCGGCTGCCAGGCTTTCAGGTCAAGTAATTTCTCCTTCATACCCGTGGAGTCAGGGACTGCTCAGCGGTAGGGCCGGAGGGTTCGTGTCCATGGCTAGTCTTTTGAATCTGCCTCTTTATTTGATATTGAGGCAGTGAAGCATCTGCTCTGAACAGAGTTAATAAATGTGTCAGGGAGAAGTTGAGGGCATCTCAAGTGAAACTGTTATTTATTTATCTTATTTTAGAAAATAGTCAATAGATATCATCACGTTTTCCTCATTAAGTGCTTCCTCATTTACAGGCTATCGGTTTCCTATCCAATCTTGGAGCCAAACAGTATCAAATACCAAATGATCTTGAAGTTTACAATTAGGTAGAGTGAAAATGCTGGAAATGGGAAGACCCTCAATAATTCCACGGCATCAGAAAATTAAATTTCTGCAATAACAAATTACGATATAATGAGGTCACATTAGAGGAATAAGAGGCCCAGATGCCTCAATGATTTAATCTGTCTCTTCCTGTAGGCCTGCACCTTATTTTAATGAATATTTTGATAGATAACATATTTGGTTCAAAATAAGTCTTTAAAGACAGTTGTGAGAGTATTATATTTTAAAGATGCTATGATAGAAATTCATTTCATTAACTGCCTGATAAGAAAGAATCACTCTACAAATGTACTGGTATCAGCCTTACTATTATGATCCATCTGCTCTTATTGAGTGAAGTGACAGTAATATATCTTTATTGGCCTCTTCCTTGAATGCTGTAGAGGCTCATCTTCTTTGTCTAATGAAAAGCCAAGTGACACTAATGAAACAGGTACTGCATATGCCTGAACTTCAGCAGAGAAAACAGAACATCAAGTGAAAAGCTCAGTAAAGAAAATAATCAGGTGTAAATACATAAATGAGTAAAAAAAAAAAAAAAAAAGAGGGAGAAAAATAACAGTCATATCAAGAATGCTGATTGATTTATTAATTTATTTTCTATTAATCAAATATGGAGTTTAGTCTAATGGCAAGGACTATAAGACACTGAAACAGAGACTTGTTGCCCTTTTGATGTTATTTTTCAGCTGCAGAAAAATAGATCTTGTTCACAGTTTATTTATTTATATCACAGCTCAGAAGCTTTTCCCTAGCTACTGTGATATTACCAGAGGGCCAAACACAAGCAGATTTGTTCTGAGTGCTCTCAGGTGGGGTGAGGTAACCTGTCTCATTTTTGCCTGATTTCTTCAGTCCTGATGTAGTGAAACAGTGCTCATCACTCTGATATTCAGTTTGTTGCTGTGTAATTATCATGCCATTCCCAAAGTCCACATTTTATCTCATGGTGCACTTTAGCTACAGACTTTCAAATTTGTTTTTAACAAAAATGGTAATGATGCAGCAGACATGCAGATACCACCAAGTCTAGGTAGTTCATAAAAAATAGAGAATTTTGCATGCCTTCTGAAGGGACTTGCACTTCAGATCTCTATCTGCTGAGACATCTGCTGAGTCTCTGTTGCCATGCATATGAACGTATCATTTCTCACAAGAAAATTCAAAAGTGGCCGAGGGCACCCAAAAATGAGACTTGTTTTAAGAATAAATTTTGTTGTAGTCTATCCAAGGCTTTGAAAATAAGCTCTGACTTGATTTCAGGGGGAAGCAAATAGAGCAGAGCAGATGAATAATACTAGCTGGAGCCCTTTTCTTCTTTAGAATACATTGTGTGAATGATACAATGGTTCAAACCCTTGTGTTATGACTAGCATTTCTTCAGATATGAAAGACCTAATAACAATACCATGAAAAAAGAATATCATAGTCTCCTACAAAACTATGCATGCCCAGGGCATGTTTTCTGTAACTGACGTTTGAGAATTTAAAAAAAATTCTTCTTTCAATGTTCCCGTAACCCGAGTAATCTGGGAATTTTATTTACTGCAAAAAAAATTAGAATTTTTCAAATTATTTAGGTCTTTTTCCTCTATCTAGATTCACATGGCTTAGATCAGTTCCTTATCCATGTAGTGGGGATTGATATTGCTGGCTCTTAAATGTCCATGAAGAAATTTCAGAAACTTACAGGTATATAAATATCTCTAAACAAAATACAAAATCTTACCTGGAAAGACTGGTGAAGCTTGACAGACAGGAAATACCCGGTTAAAGTACCCTACAGTCTTGTGTCTGCCAACTGTGTACATGCACTACAATAGAGACTTTAACCCACATAATTCACAATGGCTTTTGTTCATTCTTTTGTGAGTGGTCCCGTATGTCATTTAATGCTTAATATCCAAAAGCTGCACTGAGCACAAATGCATTCATTTTTCCGGGTCTTTAATCTGATTCTGATATCTGTGTCCTCTTTGTAGGTATTAATGAATTTATTTATACACCACATCAGCCCGGTAATAGGATGATGTCTCAGGTTTACAAATTGGGAACAAAGTCACTGACACTAAAGCCAAAATTGCCCTATATCAGTTCATTTTTAGAGTCTAGTTCTCAAGAATAGAGCCTAGTTTTTTCTGTGCCTTCTGCTGCCTTTTATGTGTTCAGAGCACAGCTCATATCAAACTTTTGCAATTATGCGTTCAATACTCCAGCTGTTTCAGACTGGGCACTCAGAAAATGAAAGAGTAGTGATCACAGAGAAAGAGTTTGCACAAATGGTATGATCAGTATGACACAGAAAAACTATGATTCAGACAGAGAAAAAAAATCAGAGATCAGGATGATAGTCCAGGGACTTAATCAGGAAGATAGTTTCTCTTCTGGAAGTGTTCATCCTGTTTCATGTAGTATATCCCGTTCTCAGAAACCAGCCAGAGATGGGAGTTGTTCACATAACTGTCCACTCTGATTCATCCTTAGGACATGATCTGTCCAGCAAATTGCACAAGGCAGGAGTACTGCAGATGAACACAATACTCTGTGTTTATCACATAAAGTCATACAACTAAATATACTCTGATAACGTGTATGTGCCTGTGCAGGTTGTAGATTATCTATAGACGTGGTTTGAGGCATCGCATAATTCCAAGTTCTTCACCTTGTAAACTTCTCAGTAATGCTGGTGTTGGTGTTGTTTTTTTTTTTCATCATCTTAATAACAGTTTTCCAAGTTAAAAAAAAAAGTTCTCTTCTGCAATCACTTTATTCCTTTCCCTCTCTCAGAATCAGCAGGAACTTAAGGCAGAAAAAACCAGTTGTTTTCATACTTTGAGCTGTCTTTTAGTAGCCCTAGACCGTGAATTTAAATGTTTACCTAGTTTGTTCCTCTTCCATCTTCCTCATTTATGCTGGATAGACCACTTAATCTGATTCAGAGTCCACTAGCAAGTTCCTAAATGGGCCAGCTGGCAGAATTAAATGCAAAATATAGTTGAAATAAAGTGCACAGGAGGAGGAATGTCCTTAAGAAGCTGATTTTAAAAGTTGCTTCTGACAAGGAAGTTGCACCCACTTTGATCCTTTCAGCACCTTCAACAGGCACATGATTCTGCAATTTGTTGTGGCAGCAGAAAAATGACATCGCATGTCAAAGACTGCAAGCCTAATTCTGTCATTACTAGCTTACAAAAACTATTAAAAAATTCAGTATCTGAACACTAATGGCAATATTGAAAACAAGTTTATGATCACAGCCTTGTCTCCCTATACTGCTACTGCCTCAAATTATTTTCCTATTCATTGAGATGGAGGTTGCAGCTGAGGACACGCTTGTAGCGTAGTGGGCATGGCTGCTTAGCAAGTGAACTTCTTGGACCCTCAAATTGAAGGAAAAAGAAGAAGTAACTTTTCTTAATTTTCTATTCTGCTATTTTATTACCTCTCTGATATCGAATCCAGTGTATACATACTTAATATCTCACAAATTCTTCTCAACCAACATTGTTTCTGGTAGCAATTCTTCCTTCATATTTCATTGTATTCCATATCAGAAACTTAATTTACTTTGAACATCTTGTCTTTGATGCTTGTGAAGCTTGTCATTCATATGTTAATGATGTAAAATGAAGTTGACAGAATTGCATACATGCTTGGATATCTTCCTCAGTGCTCTATTTATTTGCCCTGGTATCATGTTCATGTTTAGTTAGTGAATTTGCCTGATCTGGTTACCTGTTTGGCACCTTGCCTTTGTGTCATCTTGAAGGAAGAATTTTTCTCTCTTTGCACCCTCTTGATGATATTTAATTCATTCTGGAGCTCCCAATATGTGTGGTCACTGTTCTCTCTGCTTTCTGCTTCCTTGCTCGAGTACACAGAAGAGACTGATCTCATCTGATCTGTACAACAACTCATCTGCATTTTGGTGCATACATAACTTAATCTTCAGACTTTTGCACAGAAAGTGTGCATACATCCCACCAGCTTGAACTTCAGGCAGAATATGTCCATCCCTTTAAACAGCCTGGAACTGTATTTCTTAAGGTAGAAGAGACATCCTTTAATTTGGTTTCTGAGCATTAGCTTTTTAACTGTATTGTTTGAAAGAGGAATAGAGAGCAACAACATGAACAGCCAAAATAATCAGTATCAGCCCAGTAAAGTGTGACAGCTCCTCTCTGTGATCTCTCACTGCTTTATGGGAATAGAAGCACACATTCATCCAGTGCACATATTGTATATTAACCGAGGAGATATTTTTTGAACAAAAACAACATTCCCAGTGTGCGTTTGCAACTCATTATATCTAGGAATGAAGCCACATACCCTGTTAGAGCTGCATCTGCTACAAAATGCAACAGCTTGTCAGCTTTCTGGTTGCTGTGTGTACTTCAGTCTGGTGCTCCTCTGTCTGTGTTGGACTCAGACTCTCAGCCTTGTCAAATCCTCTCTGCGATGAAACAAAGCTGCATAGGAATTTTCTCTTTCTGCCCCTCTAGCTGGGAATTTCAAGGAAATTACACTGGACTGGGTAAGAAAAGCAAGATTCCCTAAAAACCTTCCTGATTTAGAAGGAAAATGAGATCAGTTGTGCACAAAGGAGAATTTACTTCACAGAATCCTGGCTGTGCTGCAGTGTGGCTCCCTTCCAGCAGAAATCAGGGAGGAGGATGCAGGAGCATTCCCTAACCCAAGCCAGTGCCAGGATATGCACACAGAACTGGGATCCTAGAGGAGCTCCTGGGTCTGTTGGTTTAGGTGTCACTATGGTAAACCTCCAGTCCCTGTGACATTTCCTCTCAGAAGACAGAAATTGCCCACTGACCCCCACACTAATGACCCAGAAGATCACACTGTCAATGAGATCAGACAGCACCTCTGGGGACTTTCTAATCCAGCCCTCTTCTTGCAGCAGGGTCAGATAGACCAGATTTTGGATAACTCCAAGGATGAAGACTTCGCAATTTACCCAGGCAACCTGTGGTACTTTTTGACCACTCTTGTAGCAAAAAACAAGTTTGCTTTCTATATTTAAATTTGTGCTTGCTGCCTCTTATCTTTTCACTGGATATCACTGAGAAGAGCCTGGCTTTGTCTTGTTTACTCCTTTCACACACCATCATTGAAACCTTTTGGATTGCTTCTGCCCTGCACTACTACCCCTCTGGAAGATACTGAGTTGTTTACTCTCCCATGAGGACCAGGGCCTGCAAACGTGAAGCACTTTTCTCAAGAAGACTCACATGGTGCTTCTTACTGATCATGGTTCTGTAACAAACAGTGATGAGAAGGTTGATCATGTTGTTTTGCCTTCTGGTCTAGATTCATAAGGTCTCAGATGGCTCCTCACCCATCCTAAGGCAGAGTTTCATGGACCCCTGTTCCTCTGTCATGTACAGAACTACTCCACTCTTCACCATCCTGGCACGTCCTTCCTAAAGAGCCACTGCATTGTTCCAGTCATGTGAGCTGTCTCACCACATCTCCATGATTCCAGTGAGATCTATATAACCCTGTAAATCCTACACCTGCACACAGACCTCTTAATCTTCCAGTTTGCTCCCCATTCTGCATGTGTTAGTGTACAGGCACTTCAGAGAGGCACTCAGTCATGCTGATTTCCCAAAGAATGCTGAGAGAATTTCCTTCATTTCCTGGAGGTATTTCCTTCCCTGCATGCATGTACTTGGGGTGGACTCCCTTCTGCTCTGTTTTGATAATTAAAAGTCTCCCTTTTCCACATCTCTCTGCACTCTTTGCTTATCAAACCAGGGGACAATGACATAAATGACCTTCATCGCTCCCAGTTTAAAGCTCTTCTCAGCAGATTGGCCAGCTTGTTGGCAAAGATTCCCTACCTGGTCAGGTGTCCTGTCTTTTTCTGTCAGTTCTTGATCTTCAAAGAAGATACCAGGGTATCTAGAATTCAAATCCCTATTTTCAACCCCAGCTATGCAAACATTTGTTAATGCACAGAATTGTGGAATACATCTAATCTTTTCTGAGTTCTCTTTCTCTAGCAGGTCCAAGGAGACACCAGAGGATGTCCACATTCTTGACCCTCATTCCAGAGCCCCATAATCACTCTTGGCATGATTCAGACCTCCTCTGGCAGTGCTATAGGTACCCATGTAGAAGAGCAGTGGGACTTCTAGCATGAGGGTTAGAGAAGCCTCCACAGTGTCCCACATCCAAGCCCCAGTAAGTGTCATAACTCCCCGGACATCAGGTCAGGCCAGCAAAGGTGCCTCTGGGGCCAATTGCTTCCCCTGGCACTTCCCCTAGTGCTGCCATGGGATGCCATGGCATCACCAGCTTTGGACATACCACTGAGGCAGGATTGGGGCTTTGTCTCTGTGACAACTCAAATAAGATCCAGGAGACCTCTTTCCTCGCCTCTGATGCCACACAGATGCTCACCAGTGCCCACCACCTGTGGGCAGGTAGCTCCTCTCCCTGGTCTCAGCCTCTGAAGAGCCCCTAGTACCCCTGCAGCCCAGATTTGAGAGCCAGGTCTTACACTAAGGAGCTCAAGATGAGCCTAGAAGATTAGAGTTTGTGTCTTCATACATCCTTATGCTATCACAGACCCCAGCAGTCTCTTCTATACACACTGCAGAGGATGTGATTTAAACAAATAAAGCCCCTTCAGATCTCCACACAGATAAGGGGGGGTTTTTGTCCCTAACATGAAGAGCTTGAACAATTGGGAATATGTAACCTGTCTAAAAAGGCATTTTTTTTTTATCTTTAGGGAATTTCTCTATCAGCTATTTCAACTCCTGATATATAAAGCTGCAGATAATATTGTGGATCATTGATATTTTCTGACAGATGTGTGGTTTTAGTCAGTCATGTTTATCAAAATGCTTAAATGTTTTGATTAGCCTAATTGAAATATGACACCAAAATAAACTTTTCAAAATATTTCCACAATGCAGGGTGTTATATAAAACTGTCAGAAAGTGAGTTGGCATTGTACTGCTTTTTGCAGGAAGGCAAGTACAAGTATTTATTTTGAAGTTGGTAGAATACAGAAGGATCAGAGATATGATTTCATTCTCCTCTGCAAACCTCCTTCCAGATTCCTAAGTCTCTCACAAAGCAGATGTCATTTTGAAGATCTAAAATAGAACACCACTAAAAAAAGTCAGCATTCTTAAAGAATTCTGTTATGCTTTATTCCCATTTGCTAGTAGAAAGCATGTGTCTTGAATGTTAATTACATTTTATTTTAGGAAGGCAGAGGACTTCATGAGGCAGATATGAAACAAGCTGCACAAAAGCACCACGGGATAACCTCTTTGGTTCCAGTGGCTGGTGTTTTCGGTAATCTCTTCATATTACTGCAGCTGTTATTTAGCCACCAGACACTTAAATGACACACGAGAAGCCTTAGGAATAAGGCTCAGTTTAACAAAATTCTATATTTAGTCTTTTTGGTAAAACTGCCAGTATAAGCATTAGGAGCACTGAGATGCTCAGTTTCTGAACATCTGATTTTGCAGGACGAAGGCAAAGAGAGGCAAAGAAAGGCAGTCCTCTCATCAAAGAGGTGCCTCTCATCTGTGTTATAGACAGCTTCCACTGAAAATCTTTTCCATTGACTTCATAAGGCTTTGATGGAAGCCTTCAATGCGAAATGCAGAGGAATAACTGGATGACTTCCCAAGAGTTGCTCTAGAGCAGTGGATGGCTCTCTGGAGTCCCTTTTTTTTTGAAGCATCACATTTGTATAATTGCTCTGAAAAACATGACATGATAGCCAAATTTCACTAAGAGACCATACTAATCCCTTGGTACTACAGACTGACTTAACTTCTCTGTGCCTAAAATTAAGAACAGAACTGCCTATCCTCTCTGGTTTTAGGCCCTTTTCTACGAATTGTTAAAGAAACAAGAAGTACATATGTTCTTCTCAAAGCTGATATTTGTCTGATGATATCTCTGAGGTGGTTGGAGTTGCAGAAGGGAAATATCCTTCCAGCTGTAAAATCAATTCACAAGAAAGTACCGGGGCCTCTTGAGGCTAGATGATAGTTAAGGCAAGCTCAGTGAGCTGTGTTTTCCTGCAGTAGTGACAGCAGAATTGCACTGATGCAGAGCTGCCTCTTGGTTTCCTGCATGTTTCTAGACCCACTGAAGACGAGCAAAAGTTAGGACCTCTGAGAACAGGAAAGTTGGCTGCTATTTCAGTGCGGTCATTTTAAAGCGATACTTAACAAACCTGCAGCAGTGATGCCATTTTATAAAAGATGTCATTTAACACTAGACTTACCCCAGGCTCACAGACGTTCCAAGAGTCCACTTGCTGCTAAAAATTCTCTTGGCAAAGAGAAACTGCAGTTAGTACAGCTCTAGATCTCATCAGTGAAAGAGGCTTCATTGAATTTCTTTCAATACATACCAAGTGTGCGTAGGGGAAAGAGATGCATAGATCCCTGACCTGTGGAGCACGGTTTCTTTAACCTTATATCTCAGCCACAGCCCTGACAAGCTTATCTAGCTTTCCTTGCTTACCGCATTGAATGCAATTGGAATCAAAACTGATCATTCCCAAGGGCTATTGCCCACAGCACGCTGCTCAGGTTAAGCAGCTTGCAACTTAATTTGATTTTCAAAGGCTTTATGACTCTCAAAGTCAGTAAGAGCAAGATACATCAGCAGTTAAACTAAACACTTAATTCATTACAAATTCCTGTTGAATCCTGTGATAATGCCTAGTGGCTATGGAATGGGTGGTACATGTTTTAGGTCATTATTCTCAGAGTTGGTCCTTTCTCTTTGCAAAACAAAATGTGTAGGCTGAGAAGGCATCCATGTAGAACTGCTTCAGCACAGAGGAGTGACATGGGAGACACAAGAAAATGTTCTCAAGCCAACTATGTATTGTAGAGTGTTGTGTGGACTTTTTATTTGGTTTAGTGAGGAAGCAAACCAACAATATCTTGAAACTTCTGTCATTATGTGGCTGCATGGTAACAGGAAGATGAATAATGTTGCTTTGGAAGATATTCCTAAAGACAGTATAGTGGCTTATATTACTAAAACTAGCCTTCTTGATTTTATAACTGGTGTCAAATACATCCCAAAACATCTTTTATTACTGATGGTAGAACATCTTCATATGGTACTTCTTTGCTGGTTGATCCAACGTAGGCTCCTGTTAAAAAAATTATAATCCTTGGAGTCAATTCCCTGGAGAGTCCCCAAAGCATTTCCTGGATAATAATGATGCAATAGTTTCCTATCCTATTGATGACTGTCCCAGAGCACCTCAGAACAAATGCTCCCATTCCCTGAAAGCTGCTCAAGTACCAGGATGCTGCTATAAATGGTTGAAATGTGATGCAGTTTCCCCTTCAACTTCCTCCAGATCAGCCTAATGGGGATTAAGAGCCATTAAAGGCTCTTTGCAGCATATGCAGTTGCTATTGATCAGTTGTTTTAGCCAATGATCTGATTACAACCATCTTCTCTTTACAGTGCTTTACTGGCAGAAAGGAACATACGAACATACTATAAAAGGTGAAGTATTAAGGTACCAGACCTTCCTGTGTGTGCTAAGAATTTGTTTACTTGCTCAACAGAAATATTGCCATTGTTTTTTCCCATGATTAAAAGTTTCTACCTGCAACCCAAGAAACCAATTTAAAGCAAAATCATACATACATGTAGAGCTCAGGGGATTTGTCTTGCCAGAGCGTGGCACAGTACATTTTGCATTTGTTGCTGAATGGAGGCAGAGCTTAAACAAGATGATTTTAGTAAGTGCTTTCCCGTGTTTCATTGCTGTAAAGTTTAGGAAAACTTCTGAGAATTGAGTCCTGCCCCCTTGGAATGAGGAAGTTGAAATCTGCTTTTGCCTGTGGTGAGTCAGACTTCCAACCCCATGGCTTTTTAAACAGACACGTGTTACCCTCTTGGACCACTTCTTAAAAGAACCCAGAGGTAATTCTTTGCTATATAGAGCCCAATTGTGGGTGAACATTTGGTCTCTGAAAGCAGGTACTGATTGAGCCCCTGTGAAGGGTAGTCTGGGGAGCAGTATGCCAACTTTCTGACTCTTCTCGGACTGAGCCTTCCAGGTCCGTGGAGGCTGTGAAGGCTGTGGAGCATGCACAGAGGCAGATCTGAAATAGTCAAAGTCAAATCTACAGGCCTCTCATGAGGGAAGGTAAAGCTGAGCAGAGCCTGTCTGGAGAGCAATTATTTAGTGTCAGCACTCAGTCTCCCCCAAATTCTGGGTTTGGTGCCTCTGTTCCTGTAACAGTTTGAGCAGTCATCCTCTGAATGATTTCTCTGGCAAGATGAAGAGAGAAGGAAGAGCACTGAATTGAGAAGTCCAAGACAAAAGAAATTGCTGAAAACTCTTGAGATCCTTTATGGTCACAGCATTTATTTTGCAGCATTAGATGGCTCTTGGGGAAGAGATCAGGCTTCATTTGGCTCATTGTGACAGTCTTTTATGAAACAGTGGCAGAGTAGGGGTAGCACACTGGCTCTCTCATTCAAAGCAGTAGAACTGCTGATAACTCACTATTTTAGCATGCAGATTTGCATCAGGTTTAACAGAATAGATTTAGCAGCTCACACAAATGATTTGAGATGGTACAGGGTTACTTTGCTCTTTGTGACTGGACAGGAAATACAACTCATGTCATCCTCAGGACATAAATAATACTTCACTAACGAAGTCACAAAAACTTGTTCAACTATGGTATGTCACTAGTCATGATGGGCCCCAGTCTCTCAGGAGAATGTCCAGGGTAGGAAGATGTGTAAATGCCATCAATAAAGTGCCAGTACTTATGAAAGTACAGTATGAGTAGGTGTCCAGGACAGAAATGAGATACCTGCCTGACAATGAAAGGATATTTTAGTGACTGCATGTGGGTTATTGAAACAAATGGGAGAGAGGTGTCTTCCTCTTCGACCACTGCAATAATTTGGGCTTGATTACTAGAAAGGGCAGGGGGTGTTTTGTATTTCTCTCAATTTCATGACAAAAGAAACCCATCCCAGCACAGCCTGTGACTCCCTGAAGGACTGCAGAGTTCTCTATGTGGAGAGGACAGCGACCTGCTTCAGAAACATGAGTGTGAGCAGAAAATGATGCTTACCTACCTTTGGAAGTCCCATTGTTTACTGTCAGCTGAATGACTCCTTGTGGCATTTTATTGTTCTTAGAAAGGAAAAAAAACTCAGGGCACAAATGAGCTATCTAGTTCCCTGGTACCCTGGCAGAGGAGGTTACAGGCCTCTTCTGAGCCACGATAATTTGAACACATTTGTTTCCCATATGTACAACATAGATATTCATAGAACATTTTATCGGGCCCTTATCTGATTCTTGAGTGTTTTTGTGATAGTTTCCAGCTGTATACTTTAGTTGTAATAGAGACCACCAGTTTTGATTTACTAAAAGATCACAGTGCCCTAAAACCTTGACTCAAGCAGGCAACACCAGAAAACATGTTTCCTATGAAATGTCCGCAGAACTCAGTAGATCAGGCTGCTGATTTTCTTCCTAGAGCAGGAGAATTCCATGCAGACTTGCACTGCTGCAGGTATTCCTGCACCACACAGAGGTCCCAACACAGAGAACAGGGAGCATCAGTGTCCTTGTGAACTGCTACTGGGCTAGAGGCATAGCTCCTCAAGAGAAGCAACTTGTTACCCTTGACCTCAGCACAGCAATGAGACAAGGATTGTCAGAAACTCCTCGTCTGAGATGCTGCCGGCACAAAAATCATCCTCCACCTTGATGCATGGTGAAAAGATGCAGCTGGAGGGAGCTGTCCTGAGGACAAGAAGAGGCAGAACACACATGACTGTGCAGACAGATGCAAACACAACAAGTGTTTGGAAAGGGCACACATTGTCGTAAACCTCTATGTGGGAAGGAAACAAATCACTGTGGGCTATCAAGGGGACACATGATGAGACACAGGAAGAGTGAAGGGGGGATGTGGTATTTCCTCTAGGGCTTTCAGCACAGCTTGAGGGAACCAGGACAGTTGCACTGATATGATACATAAAAGAGGCCTCCAGTAAGTTCCTCCTCCAGGGTAAATATCCATCACTAGCACAAAGAATTCATGAATTGTAAGACACAGCTCCTCTCTAATCAATTACTGCTACCTACCTAATTGCTGGGGCTCCTTCCTATTTTTCCCTCTTCACAGCCTTGAATTCAGGCACTCCTACAGCTTCTGGTTATTTTGTATTTGCATCTGAATCTTATATATTAGTATCATAATAAGTAAACAGTTCTGCCATGCTGACTTGCTTCACTTGGTGTACTTAGGTCTTGTGCATGACTGTGTTCCCTCCAGCAACAGAGACCGAGAAACTGGATGCAGCAGAAATGCTGCCAATAGCTACTTCCTATAAAAAGCGAATGGTCCTTCATGAACCAGGGCTGGAATAACAGGAATACAGCCTAAGCTCTGGACTGGGTGCACTACCCTTTGATGAAACTGTGCCCTGACACCAGGATGGTGAGATCATTTTTTTCTCATTGCAGTCATTCTCTGACAGTGAAGGTCATAATTTTTCATTGTCAATCAGTCATTTTACCTCTGACCTTGAAAATCCGCAATGCTGCCTACTGTTTTGAAAGCGAAAATCAAGATTTTAGTGACAGAGTTATTTTATTAATCTTTTAATAGCACCTGGCAGGATCTCTGTGCTGTTTTATTGTCTTTTCTTAGAATTCTTGGCTCAGAATGGATTGTAATTTAATGAATTTATATGGAAATACAATCTAAGTCCAAGCTGTCTGCCATTTTCTCAAAAAGGCAGCTTCTAGCTACCTACCTACTACCTTCTTCATTTATTTCATTGCAGCTCTGTAACTCAGATTTTGGTCAAGTTATTTCTCTCAGAGGTGATAAATAACATGTATTTCTTCATATATGGCTTTTTTTTTTTTTTTTTACATATTGCAATCCTGCAATTCCTGCCTTAACTTTATGCAAACAAATTTCCAGTCCTGGAGCCTCTTGAGCTATCAACAAATTTTGGTTGTTAAGTCTTTCAACTCCTAGAAAGTTGGAATACAAATACTTGAGTTTACCCTAGGTGAAGCATCTGTGGCAGTTATGTCTCATCTAATGCTTAATGGTCCAATTGCTTGGTAGACCCATTCATAATTCATCAGGCATCTGATTAAATGTAGTTTAGCCTGATTCATGTGATAGTGTTTGCAGCTAATTTAAAGGCAGAACATCATACTTGCACAGCCTGCCAGGATATGCCCTGGATGTAGAATGAACTCTCTCCTGATTAAAATATGAACCCTTTAATATGGTCCCATATTCCAAAAATTGCAAATTCCTTTTATTTCTGTGATAGCAGATATTTCTGTTCACATTGATAATTGTTTTTTCTTTTCCCTCATTTTTGCCTTTTTTCTTTCTTTGAAAACTGCAAGAAAGGGTTATAATGTAAATCTTTCATTCACATCTATTTCACATGTGGTAAACTACACAATAGATTTACAGGTCCAAAGCTAGGCATGTAAAGGTGACATGGAAAAGTGATAAAAATAATTTCTGTTCTTGAATGTTATGCAAAATACAACAGAGGTACATTCTATTAGTATTCCTCATTTGTCTTCCAGTTACAGTTCAGTATTAGACATTACTGAGCACCTGGTCTAGTGTGAGGAGTCTGCCTATGGTAAGAGGGTTGCAACTAGATGATCTTTAAGATCCCTTCTAACCCAAACCATTCAATGATTCTATGATCATTTCCCTGACTTTGTAGAAAGTTGATTGTAGCTTTTAGAAAATGTTAAGTGACCACAGAGCAGTGCAGTTTTACCACTTATATAATGATGATCTTTCTTTCTTTAATATCATAACACAGGAAGAATATTATCCAGTACATGTATCTCTTGAAAAGTTATACAAAATAGGGTAACTGAAAAAATATTGGAGTGAAAGAGCAACTAGTCTCAGCTTCAGAAAAAGAAAATGAAGAGCAATTCTGGCAATTATTAGTATGAACTTTTAATTGCCAGCTATCATATTCAATGAAAATGTAATAGTTTTATACAGCCTCACAAGGAGAGTAGCCCATAAATAATTGCATTCATTAGGAAATAGTTCTTATAGGTAAATGTGATGACCTTTCCACAAAAGGTGAAATGTTGGACGTGTTGAGGGAACTCACTGTATGTTAATTTAGAGCCATCAAATCTGATCTTTTGTAAAGTCTGAATTTTGTGCTTGAAACAGCAAATCAACTTTGTTTTTTTTTGAAAACGATACTGTATTTTTCATTTATGAGTATAGAATACTGTTTCTGAGAATTCCCAAGTAGTTTTGCTAATTAGAGTTAAAGAACCCTTTTAAAATTCCCTTTAAGCAAAGACATATCAAATCTTTCTTTGTTGTCCTGAGGGATCTTGATAACACAGACTCCTCAAATTCTCCACAGAAATAAAAGCCACTAGAATATTATGCATATACTCCATTTGAAGATTTCCTTAGGACCAATGATATTCCTACATTGGTAAATCATTTTTGCCTACCATAGTGTTAGCACATAAAATATTCAGAAAAGCTAGCAAGAAATTACTGTCTTTAAAACCACTGCCATTTCCCATTGTTTGCAGGCATATGACCGGAGTTTGAACTAAGAAGAGGTGAGAGTCTCCACCTGTCTTAGCCTAACAAATTCTAGTCAGGGGTAATTTGGTTTCATTGTCATTGTATGTGCTAGGGACAAGCAGTCATACTTGATAAGGCTGCCTTCAGTGGGTTCTAAAGCCCACTGTTTTACAATTATTATTAGAGATCATACCAGTCTATTAAAACTCAGATGATGAAGGTAGACTTCCATATTACTCTGTCTTGAGCTACAGCCAAGAATTTTTTAGACTAGGGATTAGGAAAATAATGAGAGGGAGTGGATGGAGGTAGATAAGGGCTGGAGGCAGGGAAGGAGAGAGATGGAAAGACAGAGAACAGTGTACAATCCATATATTGATGGTACTGCAGCACAAATGCTTCAGTCATCCTTAGTGGTTTGACATGCACATTTACTGAGGAAATTAATGAATGGAGTCCTGTGCTAGCTGAGGAAGTAGATCTCTTGGAGAGGAGCACTAGCTGGTTAGACTTATCCCATGGTAAAGAGATGGGACAAGTCGGACTGAGCATTTCCACTGCTCATTGAATGCCAGTAGCTGTACACCAGGCTGGGTAAAGGAAGAAAAATGCTTCACTGGCATTTTTGTCATTTCAAAGCAGAACACAATTTCATGTGTGTTCTGCATTCCTTTCAGTAGCTCTTTGAGAATAGTTGTAAAACAACTGTTTGATCATGCAGTTGTTAATGGAAAATGAATTCCAGATAGCTAGATAACAAAAGGTTTGATTCAATGGTAACAAGACTTATTTAATTTTACATCAGACTCCTCTGTGGGTGGCTTGGGAAGAGGACATTCTCCAGTGAGAGAGCAGAAAGGGTAGCACATGATGTTGGCATCCAGCTCTGTAAAGGGACATCACAATAAACTTGGAAAAGAAATCAACAATTTGAAATGTGCTTGTACAACATATTCCACTTTTTCTAATAAAATACAGTCTTGCTTGGAATCACTTCTTGGATAGTTTGTCTCCTAATGACAGTTTTTACCTTCCACGTTTTCTAGAGAAATATTAATCTTTTGTTCATACAGCTTCTTTCTCAGCCTCCCAGCTAGTGCCTCTGGAAGGATAGCTTCGTGCTGCTGCATTTGCTTCTTTGTGTGGAAAGAAAGTGATTTGCTTTTTGTATGCTATTTATAGAGAGCTTCTCCACAGAGATGGCATCCCCTCCCCCCAATGGCTCTGAGCATCCTCATACTGCAGCTACCCGCCACCTGATGTCCTATTTTCTCATTGGCTCGAGCTGTTCCCAAACCCTGTGACTCCTGTGAGCTAACGCCCAGCTGTACCGGCTCTGAGTATCCTGCAGTGAGACATAATCTTCACTTTCACTTCTGTCATTTGTCCTTAATATGCCAAAGCATCTGAACAAGTGCTTGCATTCATTCCCAGAGCCCCCTGTCCTAGGTTAAGCCCACAGGTCACCGTGGAAATAGACGTATTCCTTGGCTTGCTGAGGTGGTAAGCAGCTCTATTACGAGATCTTCATAACTTGCTGGAGGACTGTAACTCATATCATTGCACCTGAGACAGAGATTTTATATTCAGATGACCTTTTATTTCCTGATATTGTAAATGCTGTCTCATCCTACATCTGTTGTTCAACTAAAAGTCAGGCGACCGATTAACTTTCTCTGTGGGATTTCCCTGTGATTATAGAGCCAGGTGACTGTGACAAGGTCACCAGGAAAAACAGTCTTGTGATTTCAAGCTTGACAGAAACCTGGCAGGAAATGCATATGAGAGAAATGTCACATTTAGGCAATGATAACCTTAAATATCAGAGACTGAGCTCAGAAATGGGTTTTTTTTCAGACCATCAGAAGGGTTCATGAAGTATGTCTGTTTGTTCATTCCTCCAGGAGAGCCTCTCTGTTCTTACATCTCAGTGTGTTACGATAAATAATGCATTGCCTTCCCAATAGCCTTGATAAAACTGCTTCCTTAACCATATGAGGAGTACATTTCAAAAAGAGAACAAGCAGAGCAAGGAGATGGAAATTAACCCCAGGACCGCCAGCCTCCATTAGCAATAATGGTGTCTGACAATTTCGGGGTTAAATGAGAAGTAGGTGCCTTTTTACTGAGTTCTGCTCTTTGTTCTTGCTTTAGTGTGTGTCATTGTGGAGACTGTCATGTAAGGTTAATGACAGCCTCTCATTACCCTTGTCAAATATGTAATAATGTGGCCCAACAACAGGGCTGAATGGCTCCTGCTTGTCAGACCCCTATGTTTTGCCTAGCAGATGGTCACTGTGTTTGGAGAGGCCCTCAGATCCATCAGTGCTATCCTGAACACGTGTGTGAGGGAGGCATTTTTCCCTGATGGGACAGTTCATGGATGGAATACTAATTGGGCACAGCAAGACAACTGAGGATTTATTTATTTTTGTTCCTGGTAAAAATATGTTGTGTTCCAGGGAGGGAAAGGGGAGGGAGAGAGAGGCAAACCCCCATTTCTGTCACTGCTAGCCCCTCTTCCATTGTCTGACTCCTTACATTGGCAAAATTGCTGAATGTTATGCCTTATGCTAAAAATATGGGCTCTTCAGCTACAGCATAAATGGGCATGGAAATTCAGGCTTTGGTCAACTTTTGAGTCTATATTTTGAAAGTCCAACCCCTCTTAAAAAGGAGTGGTTGCTTATTCACTCTGAGCTTTGGAGAGGCATCATGTTAACATATCCCCTTGATATTGCCTCCCTAGTTATTAGGATTAAAAATTTATATTGTGGTAGCTGACCCTCCTGTGTTAGGTAGTATGCAAACAGAAAATATCTGTTCCTTCTCAAGGGAACATGAGCCTCTTCAGCATGAGGCTGGTGATGTGGAAGGCAGTGGTTTGCATTTTTAGATGTATCAGTAATCTGCTCTGAAAGTTGGTATCCTCAGCCTTTGACCATGCACCCACACCTATTAAACACAGAGCCCTTTGCAGCAGGAACTTTCCTCAGAGTCTTGGGCTGGGGCTGCCCAGACAGGTACAGAGTTTTATGTGGTTTTGATTTTTTTAAATTCTTACTTCTGTTTCTTTAGAAAATATTTCAACTTTTTTTTTTTTTTTTTTTTTTTTTNTTTTTTTTTTTTTTTGTGTAAAGATAGTGCAAAGTGATTAATATCATCTTTCCCCATTTGGGGAACCTTGCACTAATGGAACTCAATTGTTCTTTGTTGAAGATGCCTAATATGAGCAGACTGCACAGCCATAAAATAATGCTTTATCTGATGTGGTTACGTATAATTCGTCTACATCAAGGAGTGGGATTGATGTGACTAAAATTAAGGTAGTTATAACGGTGCAAATGTTCTTAATGTAGACAATACCTCAGTCTGCAGAACAAGAAAAATTTGTTCTAAAAAGAATAATCAGCTCTATTTGTTTCAGAGGGATGTTAACTCTGAAACTTAAATATAGCACTGTAGAAATCAACATGGTTAACTACTTCACTACTAAGCCATATAAATGAGATAATTCCCATCACAAAAAGCTTTTTTATTTTCTTAAGAAGTAGATTAAAAAAGCATAGTACAAAAATAATGGTGGGAAATTGCACTGGTTGCTTTATGTTATTTTGTATTACAATTAATAAAACCCTCCACCAATTTGTTGTCACTACCATCAATGTGGTGCATGTTTCAGCAGCCAGGCCAGCTTGTTGCAGAGTTCATATAATCAAGTCTGTTCCGGACTGAGAAAGACAACTGAAAGTGAAAAAAAAAAAAAAAATTGTCTAGTGTTTCCCAATCAAAAGACATGGAAAACTCACATGTAAAATGCTAAGCACTTTAGAGGTGTAAAGAAAACAGTGTAGAAAAGCTACCTTGTGAATGTCCAGGGGTCTTTCAGGAGGTTTGGTCTTTTCACTCTGTCATCCTTTTCAAATCTCATTGATACTAATTTTTTTAGCAATAAAGTGATGAATTTTCCATCCATAAACGATTCTGGTAAATATAAGACAAAAAACTGGAGACCTAAAGTGGTAAAGCACATACAGCTTAGTCACCTCATCCTTTGGGGCTGTGAGTATACATCTGAGAGAGTGAGAAGGACTTTTTCCACTGCCAGCCTGACAGCAGGCTTTAAAAAAAAATTCCGCAGTCAGCAGACTTTAGTACTTTTTTTAAAAGGCATTTACTGTGAATATTACTCAAGTTGGCATAGTTCCCTTTCCTCTCTACCACTTTTCTGTTACTGAAACAGAAAAGAAATGGGACAGTTGTGGTTATTAGGTAATTCAGGAGATACCTGCTTCTTGATACTGGTGGTTTTCCTCACAGAAAGGAGCCTAAGAATAGAAGATAAGAAATCATGTGAAGTTACTAGGGCTTCCTGAGGGAAAACAAATGAGGAATAGGAAGGTTGCAGCATGTGAGTCAGCTTTCTACTGTGCCCACACATATGATGATGCCCTGTGTTCTAAGGGAATGGGGCACAAGAAAAAATAATTGCTCCCATGTAGTACATCCACCTTCTTAAGTAGACCAGTGAAATACAAAAGTGTAGGCCAAGCCTGTTAATTAGTATATGTAAAGGTGGTAAAGGAGCAAAATTATGTAGATCAAGATGGCAATTAAAGCCAGGGACATTCTCAGCAAGTATCTCTGAAACTAGCAGATATGTAATGAAGTCAACAGCCATCTCTGCTGATTTTGTCAGATGGCACTTTCTGAGGCAAAGCAAGGCAAAATGAGCATGGAATCTAAAACTCTCCTCCTATTTTACAAACCCCTTTATAATGCACATTGCAGATTACGCTTGTAATTTTTTTTTCTCAGCAGTCACTTTGCTAATGCAGAGGAGTTCATGACTTTACAAAATGCTGAGAAATAGACAGGACTCGCGTGGGACACATATTTTAAAATGAAAGCTCCCTGAATTAAAAGTAAGAACACAAGCCTGGCAACACACAAATTTTTTGGCTGACCAGGAGGAGTGGTGAACCCAGAAGTACGTCAACAAAAGCCTGGGAAAGAATCGTGATTTTTCTTCTATTAAGTATTAGTAAGAACTGGAGTGCTAAAGCACTGCTTTCTCCAGAGAATGGTAGAATATGATAAGAAAGCAGAAATGATGCAGGAGTGGCAAAAATGAAGTGTAGAGGAAAGAAGTGTAGCTCCTAGGCTCCCAGGCTGAAAGATGGGGTTGGAAGTAGTGTCCATAACAGCCTTTCTGGCACAGAATTAGAGTGGCACCAAAATGTAACTCCAGAAATGAAGAACAGTCCAACTTCAGTACTGAGATGCACCGCTGGTCACTCCAAGGCAATTAAAATGAATTGTCTGAATTTGTTTATTTGAAGGAAGCAGGAGGGAAAGTTCTCCTTTTTAGGAATTCAGGCAAGGTTTGCCTCTGCCTGGGAAAGGTGAGGGGATTGAATTGACTGATAGAATATATTATAGCTTACTGTTTCAGGGGTGTTGATATGCTGGAGCAGACTACATAACCTGGAGCTACACAGATTATTTTTTTCCTAAACTGTCTGTCTTCTGAATATGACATGAGAAAGGCATCAAGTTTTTAAGTGTCAATAAACTAGACCATATATTTACGGGTAGTGAGCAAAATATGTTTTGAAATGTTAGCTCCCTGCATCCTTATAAAGCCCGATGATGAAAATGTTTCCCAGATAACTAAAGCTTAAACTTTGAAAAATAAAATTTTTTCTCTGCTTTTTAACTGTCATTTAATTATGATTGTGAAAAGCAGAGTAATTTGTACAGGCGCAGAACACTTTTTTTCGGAGGAACTGGCAAATTTAAGACTCTGCCATGCAGCAGCTCAGGAAAAAGAGCAAAGCAATCTTCTCTATTTGGAATGGCCATGATTTAATTGGCTCCTACTGATCCCTTATTAATTAAAAAATATTGCAGGCTCTTTGAAGCCTGTATTGCTTCCTGTCTGAAAACATGCTTGTCAGTCTTGCCTCCTCTCTGCATTATAATACAGTGAGTGTACGGATTTTAAGAATGCAGTGAGGAGTCTTTGTGTTTCTTCTCTCCTGTGTTTATCCCAGGACTGAAAGGGTAGTTAGGAGTTAGAAGTAATGCTTCCCAGCCTGCATGACTTTTTCAACAGCACCATAGAGCTGAAAGCTTCCCCAGTGCCTGTTCTTGAGTATCAAACCCAAGTTTTGTGTATGTAGCTTCAACTGGGATGATTTCACTCACCAGAACTTAACAGGCAAAAAACCCCCCCTCTGCAGTTCCTAATGAGACCCAATTAAAAACAAAATTCAAATGCACAGCTCTATTTCCTTGTGTGACCTTCGTGTCAGGCAACTGCAAATGGTCATGGTCCCTGGGAAAAATGACAGACTGAGGAAAGTGACTGAACAAAAGAGACACATCTGTCTACTGTTGGTAGGAAGAAGGCACACAGCCCATCCCCTGCTGATGGTCCTAATGGTGCACCACAGTTTCTCTCAGAGAAAGACAGAAGAAGCATAAACAAGCCTGACTTTCCCTGAACTGCTTCCTAAGTGAGGATGCCCTCTCCTCCGGGAGGAGCTCTGGTATGGCTATGTGCCAACAAAACCATTTGGCTCACACAGTGATGTTGGTACCTCAGTACCTACATAATGATGGTAAGGTTGTTTTATTTTGGTTTGGGGTTTTCTATGCTCTTAATATTCTTTTGAGTTTTCACAAAATCTCTCCTATCAGTATCCTTTTTCTGGAAAATATGGATAAGCAAGATATATATCTCTACAGACAGTTTGTACTTTAATTCCCCTGCTACTGGTAAATTTGATTAGGAGAAAAAAAGTGTTGAACAAATATTTTAAAAATCTGCCAGCTGATTAAATCACACTTTCTCCCTATCTTCTTGGCATACGAGGTTGACATGGGCATCATTTTAAATCTTCTAGTTTAGATTATGATCTTTCAAATGGCATTAGGCTTTCTTTGATGTTCTGTGTGAGTACAGGACAAAAGCCCAGGAATTAAATGATTGCTTGCATTGCAGCATCATAATAAAATAGCTTCAGACTCCAACCAAAAGGTAACAAATGGATCTTTCCCAGAAATGCTCATGTTTCTTCATTGAATCATGTCATTCATTCTCCCAGGAAAGAAAAATAAAAGTGCTCAAGGCCTCAAACTGAATTTTTTTTAACAGGGCTGGGAGTGATATCTGGGGTCTGCTCTCCTTATCAGTTTCTGGCACTGTTTTAAGAGACTGTTTTGAGATACATGGGAAGGCTTTGTTTTCAGAAGTTGGAATTGTACCCTTTTTCATACAGTTGTGTGGTTCTGGATACCTGTAGGAACAAACTGCAGGTATGTAAACCATTAATGGTCCAACTTTCCCCATCCCCAAAAATATTTTACCATTACAGAGGTTTCCTTGGTCTGGTGGAAGAAACCTGCTGTATGAAGTCATGATATTCATCGGGCCAGATATATTTGAGAACAAAATGAAATTAAGAGGGTTTACTAAGCTGTTGCCCATCTGCTGAGCTATAGTAATTTTCCATTCTTGGCCCGTTCCAGTTGTGAGATAATATGGTTTAGCATTAACCTCTTTCAATTAACTTTAAATTGAAAGTTCAATTAAGTCTCATCACTTTACACCTGGGATGGGCTAACTGTACACTCATGGCCATCTACCAGGGATTACAGTAGCTCAGCCTACAAACAAGAGGCTGACAAACTCCTCAAACATGGGAACTCAGGTACCCTAGGTCACTCTCACAAATGACCTTGAAGACACTGTTTCTTTAATGAAGAAGTCAGAGTGTCCTGTTTGGAGCTGGGGATAAGGGCAAGGCATAAAAGCGAGGCGTTGTCAGCTTTCGCTGCTGCTGATCTACCAGGGAGCACCTTTCGGAGCTAGCTGTAGGATTACTGAGGCCTGGATTACCTAATCTCTGACCAACTTTGTAACTGAAAGTGAGATCATCAGAGCCTGGCTAAATTTATCTGAGAGGAGAGATGCAAAATCCGGTCAGATTCGTGACCAAAACTTAGCTTTTCACAGCCCCTTATGGAGAACCCCAGGGAATACATATTGTTTGTGACTGTTCTAATCAGGCTTCTTTAGATGTTGTAAAAGTGTTACCATTCAGCTCTCTGGTTCTGTCCACATTAAGATAAACTTATGTGTAAACTTTTACGCCCGTGGCTCATTGACTGCAAGTTAATGAAACCGAATGAATATAATCTGTAAATGACCGTAAAAATCTCTGTAAGATAATTTGTCTGTAGTAAGATATTTTTCCCCCTTTAAATACATTTCTGTGTCATTCTGAAGGGCTCTAGTTATTGATTCATACTTTGACCGGAAGAAATTGCTGTGGATAAGATGAAGAATAGAACAAAACTGAAGAAGGAATATAAGAAAATTAGAGGAGAAAAGTGAGGGAGACAATTTAGAGAACCAGGATGCTTAAAGGAAGACTTTTAAGAGAAAAGCAAATAACATATCTTTACTGGATGCCAAATATGAGTTTAATCCAGCAAAAAAAAATCTTGTTAGAAACAAAGAAATATGTATTTTAGGTTTGTTTTTTTCCCATTCACCACCACAGTATGCTTTGAATATGACTGCAGTCCTGCCTAATGTGAAGTATACAGTGATAAAATCTCTTGGAAGCGATTCAAACCCTTGAGAATACAATTGACAATGCTAGAGTTCAGCAACTTAAAGTAACAGAAATCCAAAGAACCTGAACCTTGAGAAACCAGGTTATAGTTCCTACAAGCTTGTCCAGAAAAAGAGATTTCATTTCGAGTCACACATTAAAGCTGTTCTAAGATATGTTGTATGTAAACATAGGCTTGTGTTTCAGCTGGTGTAAATACAGTAAGCCTTGTGAATTGGTGGTGATGGTGATGGTCTCTGCAGTACTTGGAGACGGGGAGCCCACGGAAATGCCTTAACAAGCGCCATCCAGCGGAGGGCAGTGAGGCACAGAAACGCTGGTGTGCACATTGCTGTGTGCTGTGCTGCAGTTTGCTGGCTGCTTGCTTGATAACTGGCTGGGAATTCAGTCCGAAATTGACAAGATTCATGTCTTCTGCAATGCTTGGACAGCAGGGTCCTGTCCGTTCCTTTCCCCTGCCAAGCAGCCTGGCACAGAGAGCAGAGTGCAGATGGAGCGGCACAGCTCACCTGGGTGCTCCAGACAGTTGTATCTGCAGTCTTAGTGAACTCTATTTGTCTTTCTGCTGGTATTTTCCCAAACAAAAAGCTGGAACTTAAAGCACTGCAGTCTTTACTTAAGTCTCCTTGACAGCATAAAACAAAAGAGGATAAATATCACATTGCAAGTGACAATTGAATTTTATAAGAACGTGATATAACTAGTCACATAGTAATAGCTTTAATTTATCACAACACTGTCTTAAGAAAAAGAACACAATTTATGTACCAAAAATGGTCTAAGCAGTTTGAAACATTATACTTTTATAGACATTCTTTATATTGTGTGGATCTTCTTTTTCATGTTTCTTCCGTATCTGGCCATGTATGTGGCCATAAAATTACAGACTAGTACCGGAGAGTAGCAAAGTCAGAGACAGAAAGATGTTGGCACTGGATAACTTAATGAATTGGCAATGGGACTTGGAGCCTTTCAGTCTGTCTGAACCTTGCTGATGGGAACTGCACAAATGGCTAATGGGGATAAATGGTTTGTGCTCCTCATGAAGAAGTGGAAAAACTGCAGAATGCTGGAATATGTGGTGTTTTCTGAGGAAGAGCTGGAAGCAGGTAAAAAGGACAGGTTTGTGGAAATAAAGTAAAGAAAGAGGTGGTTAGAATGAGGTCATCAATGATGATACAAAGAAACCATTGCTGTCTCTGCTAGGTTTTCTTTGTCTCATCTCCAGTGGACAAAAGATTATTCAAAATAAAATTGTTGATATAAATGTCAATTTTCTTTTGATCAGTGCAATTATTCAAAGGTCTGGGTGTGTTAATGGTTAAATATTAATAGTTTCTATGGACAATTAGAAGGTGAGAGTGCTTAGAGCCACTTGTCAAAATATTTTGTGACCTATAAAATCCTATGGAATAGTTTTGTTTAAATAGGGAATACAGACTGTTACACTTTCCAAGCTTCAAGGTAACTTCAGTTTGTATTTGCTGTAAGCTCTGATTCAGGGCTATCCGTTGTGATCACATTTCATTTGTCCTTTTTCTGAATGTTTTGCTTGTTGATAATTGGAATTTTAGACTTCATGACATTCATACTGTAGCCATGATAGGTAAATAATTTAGAACCTGTAATTATCTATATTGTGACTTATTTTAGTGTTTTGGAGACATATACCTTTCAGAGGCTAAAGCAGAAAAAAAATGACATTGCTTTGCAACGTATATTGATCACAAGTATGTAATAACATCTCTGACTCTGAGGACATCGCTGCTTGCAGTCAAAACCACAGTTTGCTTTTAGCCCTATTCAAACAGGCTATTAAGCTGGCAGGTGAATTGGTCACTGCCCTTCTTTTTCCTCCTCAGCTTCTCAGTGCAGTATATTAACCTCACAAACATGTGAAAAAAATGTTGATTCCAATCTAAATCAGTAAAAGCAGCAGAGAAAAATCTCCAGCTTGGTATTTTCTCACCTAGGCTGACCAAAAGATTGCCCAAAGTTTGGGGAGACTGGAAATGAAAATTACCTGTCCAGAGAGAAAAATAGTCATCATTCCTGGTGCAGACACTGCTCCTAGAGCCTAAAGTGAGCTCTACTTCCCCTGGGCCAGTTTCTAAGGGAAATAAAAATCATGCAGCAGAGCACAAAGGTGCCGTGAAATTTTAAGGATGATGTGCATTGACCTTTAATCAACATGCACACCGTGGAAGAGGCTACCTACCAACAGGAAATTATAAACTGCCTGGGATCCGTGGGGACTTTGGTTGTGGTTTCCTGCCTGCCCCTTTCCTCCCTTCGAAGCAGCCATATTTTGCAGCATGACCCTGACAGGGAACACTGTAGGGAGGTGCAGAGGGGCTGAGCTGAACTGCTGCTGCTGTGGTGCCACAAATAAGAAATCTGCTGCTCACTTGCTGCCTCTGCCCAGTGCTTTGTCACTGCACGTAGTAAAGAGAATTTTCTTTTGCTCTCAGTAAATTGTTCACTGAAGCTCTGACTCTTCCTGGATTTTGCTGACACTGATGTGTCTAATCCTTCTGAGGCTGGTTATACCCCTGTCTGGGAGAACAAAAGTTACCAGCATGCCCATTCCAGTGGGTTGTGCGTGGAAGAGAAGGGCAGCGGAGCAGCACTGTAACCTCTTGGGAGCAAATGGAGCGATGGCAGGGGTCAGGGCTTCCTCAGAAGGAGGATTGGGAAGGCTGTCTTGCGAGGACCTTTCTGCCCATATCTGGGGGTGGTTAGCGATGCATCTTGCCAGCCGGTCCCCGTCCTTGTCCCAGTTCTCAGCACCCTGCTGGCAGTGTCTGAGCACAAGGGTCACGTCTGCTGAAGCGCGTGAGCCTCCCTTTACTCAGAGAGAGGTGAGATCTGAGCACACATCACATCCAGGTGACTTGATTTAACCTTTATTTGTTCCACAACACTGGGGGCGGGGGGGGGGCCTGGCAACACCTTTCTTTCATTTTATCCTGGAATGAGCACAACCTTGCAATGTGTGCTTCCTGTTGCCTTTCTTTTCCACAGGTTAAAAATAAGTTCATCAGTTATATACACAGTCAAACAATTTCAGAATAATTTTGGTATCTTCCTCTGTAAAGTTGTATCCCGTAATTAATTTTTAAAATTACTTTTCTTGTGCATCACGTATCTGAGATTACATGCAGTGTTTACATTAATATACTTTTATTCCTGCTATTTTTTCCCTGTAAGACTGGATATGAAATTATATTCTCTTTAATGTCATTGCTATTGCATTTCTTTAGTGGTCACACCCACAATGTATCCAGTCAAATTTGTTACCTGTGCCACTCTGGGCAAAAAAAGAAGGGAAGAGATTTAACAAGGACAGCTGTATTTTTCCTTACAGGGTAGAAATCAGCCAATTGGAAGCCCTTTCTCAGCAGACACTGACAAGACACCAGAATACTCTCTCCTCAGGTGAACGCAGCAATCACATCCCTCGCTAGCACTACGGCGTGTCAGTACAGTGGAAGATGGCGAGCTGGAGGCTGCCAGCCTCCTCTATTTATAGCATCAAGAGCTTCGGGGTGTGAGGCAAGCTGTTTTTAACACAGTGGCATTTTCTTCTGTTTAATCGTGGAGTGACATAATTTTTTAGAAAGTCATTACTTCTTCATAAAAAATTAGGCTTCTTTGCCTAGTTAAAAAATAGGTGTTTGTGAATTAAAAAGAAAAAATTAAAATCACTTCTCCAAGACCTTAGATGTTTTAAAGGCCATTATGTTGTCTGGCAAATGTAGAGAGGAAAATCAATACATAGCACTGAAGACAAAGAGGAAAAATTCAATGAGACACATCAGTTCAGCTCCTGTTCTTTTCCTTTTTGATCACATCCCTTGTGCTGCCAAGCAGAGAAGAGATCCCATACCCATGAAAATGCAAAGAAATTTGCTTAGACTGAAACAGTGCTTGCAAGGCCTGATAAGCAAATTAGTGGACTGATTTGTTGTAGCAGGTTGGCTTACAGTTCACAAGGACTTTTTCCTCGTCTACCTTTCCCCTCACACTTTCTCATGTCATTCTTACAGAGATATCCAAGTACTCAGACAGAAGTATAGCAGGGCTTTGTCTTTCCAAAATAGGCTTTAAATAATTCCCGCTGAGTCACACAGTTATACAGAGATGCCTGTTACACAAAACATAAAAGGATGTTCATAAATTATTAGGGTAGAAGGACAGAAAACGTCCTGTGAAGGACTTCTCATGTTTTGACAGTGTCACCTTTTCTGGTAGACCCCATGACTTCCCAGAACTAGTCTATCGTTGTGTCACACAGAAAGGTGATTGGAAGACATTGGAAATGCAACAACCCAAGCTTAATTTGAAAGGAGGCATTATTTGTGTAAGTTTTAGTATATTGAGAATCCACAGCTTATTTTAATTCTTGCTGCTCCATAGAATTCATACATGAAAAATAAAAAAATAAAAAAAATTAAAAGAAGTTTCTGCACCTTTTAAGCAATTAGATGTTAGTACATAATTTGTACATTTAGAAGCATTCATACAATATTTTTTTCTCCCCTTCTTGCCCACAGAAAGCAGAGAAAAAGCAACAGACATGAAGAAAACAGGTGAGAGAACATGGTTTGACCTTAAGGGTAGAGCAAATGTTCCCACAGATGCATAAGTGACTTGAAAGGAGAAAGAAATGACTCACACAGGCGTGAAGATGGATGAGTTTGCCGCTGGTTTAATATTTCCTGTGCAGCCCTAGCACAGGTATAGGACAGACCTCCATGTATCAGATCAACTTCATGGACAGCTGAAAAAACTGATGTTGACTTTCAGAAAAGTTCTGGACTCAGTGAGAACATGACTAGACGATGTGGGACTGGCAGACGGAGCCAGAGGCCATGTGGGCTGCCAAACAGGAGCACCAAACTTTGTTGCCTGTTTTCAGGAGCTGCAGCCACTACAGCCTTCTCTTGTGACCCTGATCTCAGACTACATCTGAGCTTTGAGACCCAGGAAGGCTCCAAGATTTTTAGCTTGTATGCCGGATATGGTCATGCCTCATCTCCATATCTGGGTTAGTCCTTGGTGTGCACCTACCTCCTTCCATTTGAGCTCTGGGGGGGGGGAAAAACCTGTTCTCCTACCAGGTCCCGTTTCCAAAAACTGGAGGACAGGTCCAGCCACGTTGTGGACTCACAGACCACTTTGGTGGCAGCCTAAATCATCTTTTTTGCTTTGATTCTTAATATGCAAAATAGAAATTATAATTTTCAACTTTGGATAGCCCAGTGCCTTTCCTTAATAATTAATCAGCAAGTGCAACCACTTCATACTCACAAGGTGCTAATCTTAATTCTGTGTAAGTACATAAATAGGTAAGGGGGTCATGAAATCCCGCTATGTTGAAGTCAAGACATGGACAGTTACCTCAGCAAAACCCCAGTCATATATTACAGTCTATCTTCCTTCAAAATCTCCTCCTCCCTCCAGCCTGCCCCAAGAAGGGGTCCATGAAGTCAATAGCTCCTTAAGTACTTGGATCCATGTGACTACAAGCAGCAGTTTTGTCATGAACTGGGCTGTGAAATCTGGATTGTGAGATACAAATTATGGGACAAATACTAAGGGCTTATCAGTGTTTGTTTTCAATGTTGGCTGTCTGAACCGAGAAAAGTCTCTCCGAAGTCTCTAGCACTCCTCCTCTGTAAAGACTGCCTGGTTTTAGCTCCTTGCATTTCTTTGCAGAAATAACTTCCATTCCTGACACGTTCTTTTGTCTGTTAATGAAAAAAGTAATGCATTTTTAGGTTGCTGAGGTGACTTGGCCTTAGGCCCCTTAATTGTAATGTACCCAAGGCCTTAATTAATTCATAGGACTGTACAGAAGATGATGTCCCAAAAACCTTCTGAGAGTTGAATCAAAATCCTGTACTTATCAAAGCAGAAATATTGAATCAGGGCCAGGTGTAATATATTTGCATCCTTTCCAGAAAATGAAATGTTTTTGGGGAGAACAAAGTGCTCTTAGGTGTGTTCCAGGTTTATGTGGTGATGCTGTGCTCAAATTTCAAAATTACCATTTGCATAGGACAGTTGCAATAAGAAGAAAAATGAAATTTCATACTTGGGAAATAACACAGACCTTTTCTCTCAGGGCCTTTTGCTGATGCTGTCTAAGTCTAAAAGCATCTGCCATTGACTTCAGCTGGAACATGATGGCATAGGCTGCCTACTGCAAAGAAACTTCGATAGCTATCTGGGGTTTTACCAATAGAGGGCTCTATTGGTTTGATTTAAGTCACGAAGAAGGGGGAGCTGGACTTTTTTTTTGGAGAGGGGGGTAAAGTTGCTATAGTAAATCCTATAACCTATATAAAAGTGGAGTCAGCTGAAGTGCTTTGGAAGAAATGCCTGAAGGGACATCGTTTAAGTGTTACTCTATCTGTTTTGTTGTTGGTTTGTTTTGGTATTTTGGAATACTGATGCTGGCTGACTTGCTTATCTGCTTTCGGAAAGGCACAGTCCTGAGCGCTGTGAGGTATTTTAGGAATAGGGCAATATTAGCAGTGTGATAATTTTAAATGACCTGCAATGTTTAAAGCCTACCAAAAATAAAATTATATGGCTGTAACTCCTTTACCAAATAATTTTTAGTCATATTTGCTCTTACAACGTATATTTTAAGCATAACAGAAAAAGATAGATGCGCATGTTAATGAAAAAATGAAAATCTGTCTTAATAAACATGAAAGTGACTTAAGGGAAAATATTTGTTTTCCTAGCTAGTTAGGGCTTTGTATTATATCCCACTTAAGATTGAAAATATTACTGGTTCAGCTGTAGGAGGCCATACCATAAAGCGAAAAATAACCTAGAGCCTTTCTGGGGTGTTTAACTGCTATCCAGTGCCTGACCTCTCTCTCTAAACAAGGTCTTGATGCCCTGACTCACCTCTTCACTGCCACAATAGGCCTTCCCATCCCACTATTTAATTATTGTTCCCTGTTTCCCAGTGACTGAAAAGATGCTGTTCTCACAGCATTTCCTGCTTTCACAGGTTAGATAGACTGCAGTGTATATGTTCTATAATGCACAGCAGATGAAATTCACTGTTATTCTAATGTGGACAGCACTGGAATGAAAAAAATGAAAACAGTACCCACAAACACGCTTGTAGATGCATGATGGCAAGCATACACATCTGCATATAAATATTATATATGCATATCTTCTTAATGGGAGACTGTGATTGTTAGGTGCGCTTGCCTAAACACGAACTCTACAGCTAACCAAGCAAAAAACGCTATCTGCACAAATGTGTGTTTACATACATACACAAGAAAAATATATATCCAGTGTATCATTTCAATGTGTATGAATGTAGTGCATTGAAGTTCATTTTATTGTGCAAGCATAGTTTAAATTCCATTTTTATGCAATGGTGCAGTGACAAGCTTCCCATAAGATAAATATGGGCCACAAATGAAAATACTTTAGCTTGCTGGTCTTACATTTTTTCCTAGTAATGAATACAGACTTCAACTTGTGAAAATATAAAATGATCCTGCTTTCAGTATAAATGTCCCTCAAAAAATCAATTCCAATTTCATCTTTGTTTTAGTAAAAAAAAAAAAAAAAGAAAGAACAAAAAGATCAGGACTACAAATAATGACTGCCTGTGGTTTTCATAAATAAATATCTTCAAAGTAGTGGAAAGCTGTAGAAATGCATGGATATTTTATTTTCTCTTCCCTCATGAATTTGTTGTGTTGCAGGAATGTGTATAAATAGATGTCTAGATATGATGCAGATTCAGATTCAGCCATTTTCTCCAAATAAAAACATATGTTTCCCTCTTGATGTTGCTTTTTGTCCTTTGGAATGCATTAACACTTTAATAATGGAAAGTCTGCCGTAATGTATGGTCTACCTATGATGTTTTTTAAAAAATCTCATAAACATGAATCTATAGGCACAAGAAAGCAGTATATGCTCATGCCCATGTCATAAATCATCCATCCTTTGTTTAAAAAAAAAAAAAAAAAAAGGTTGGGGAGGAGGAGGGAGTGAGGGAGTGAGGGTTTTCTCACTGGAACCATTTCATCTTATCTAGGGAGGGTTAAGAAATACTGCTGTTGACACTTACCTAGATATTTTCACAAAGTCGTGTCCCATTCACTGTTCCTCAATTGGAAGAATGTTTTCCTTCTCTTTAATTTTCAGGAAAGGAGAATCTTGCTCTGCTTTCTAGCCTTGTAAGAGAGAAATGACTGCCTTTCCCCACCTCCAGGTTACAACTTTAACTCATAATCCCCCCACCCCAAGGAAATAAGTAGATAACATGATATGTGCAATGTGAACAGATTTGGGATACTTTCAGTTTAGTGTCTCCAGTCTGGAGAAATGGATAAAGCTCAATTGTTTCAATAAATGCATATGTGTTTTTATTCTGGGCTCTATGTTATGTTTGCTTAGAGAAAGACAAATGTACTAACCAGCCTTGCATATGCACCAATGAACAGAGTGGAAACCACGTTATTGCATTAACTGCATCTCATGGAAGTGACATTATCTAAAAGGAAGAAAAAGAAGAACAGCCTAGAAACCAATAGCTTAGCTGTTGGTGCTTATCTTGAATATCTGACTTTTAATAATACCACACTGGAAATACTGGTGTGCTACAGAATTTTATCCTTCTGTTTCTTCAGGGCAGATTGGTACAGCCAGCACTTTATCCTTGAAAAAATATTCATATGAAATGGATTGCTAGATTTAAATGTACTACCCAGTACTGATGACTAATATACTGTTATTCTGTCCCTCCCTCACCCCTCTATAATCAACAAAGCATGCACAACAGTGGAGTGTTTCACAGTAATTTTGGTGATGTTTTGCCTTGCTTGATTGGAAAGCATTTCTGGGGAGGATAAATAAGCTCGCCACCAAACTCTCCCCTCTATTTGCCTTGCTGATGTTCACTGTAAGATGTGTAACAACGAATGCAGTAGATTGGGATGCTTCAATGGGAAAAAAATTTGCAGCTCACTGGCTTCCTCTCCCATCTGTATTATTAGCACCATATAGATTTAATAATTAGGTGATTGAAGACATTTTGATGATGGAGCGGTTTCTATGATCTGCAAAAGAAAGCATCTGTTTTCCTCATGTACCAATTAATTATTTATACAGCAGAAAATACAGTAGACTACCTTGAGGATGAGCAGGTTGTGTGTTTGTGTAAAGCAAGGCCTGGCCTGGACATTATGTCATTCTGACCTTCAAAGTCTCTAAACCAATTATTTTTCAGGCATGCAGTAAACAAACAGTACTCTCTTCTGTCTTCACTTCCACCTCACTGTTTGCCCTCCTGTCCTCACAGAGGGCCTGTCAGCTTAAACATCACCTTTCCTTTTATTTTCCATTTCCTGTCTATGTGTTTTATTAGCACCTTTTTCTATTTTACAGTCCACACTGATTTGACATCAGCTTCATCCCTCATAAGCTCTACTGTTGAGACTAGGCGGAGTTATGCATTGTGGGAAATATGCAAAAGCACCCAAATCTTTTTTTTGCATGATTGTCAGGCGTGGATTCGTTTTGGGAAATATATATTTCCAGAGGCTAGGACTTACTAAAGTTTGCAAATCAAAGAAAAGCAGATCCTTGGATCTCACAAAATGTGTTGCTTTGTATTATGACAATGGTGTTCACATGCCTGACATCCTCATAATAATATTAAGCTCTTTTTTTTCTAGCATTATGTACTTTATACATTTGTATAAATGTCACAGCTTGTAATCACTTCCTTTGTCATCGACGATTAATCTAAAAAAATCGAATAATTCACTGCCCCTTGCCATTTACATATCGCCTGCTACCATCTGTTCTTCTCAGCAGCAGTAAATGATGGGTAATTAACTCAGTGCCTTTGTCTTTCCCTTGCTGAATGTCTGACACATATAGATTTTCCTCTGTGTGTGTGTGTGTCTGTGCGCGTGTGTCTGCGTGCGCGCGCGCGTGTATGTGTGTAGGAAAAGGAGATGGGGATAGGAACAACAGAGAGAGAAAAAAAAAAAAGCAAAAGATGCTGTAAGCCTGACCTGAGGAAAAAAAAGTAAGTACAAAAACATTTGCAAAGGAGAAAGCAGGACAGAAATGTTGGGGCTGCAAAGGGACTCTGTCACGTGGCCTTTTACTCGCTTAATGTCAAAAGAAAGTGGGACTCGGCTGCGGACAATAGCAGCCCTGCTCATGCAAGTACCCTTTTCTAAAGCTGTAAGGTCAAGGTCAAGATGCAGCAGCGAGAAAAAGCTTCATATGCTCCTCTTGTCAGCCTGGGTGCAAAGAGGGAAGATGAAAATGAGGCCAAATGGAGGGAATACACAATGCCATTTGGCTCCTGGACTGGAAGCCAGAAGGTTCACAATGTGTCATATTGAAACTATGATATAGTGGCTCTGCATATTGCATCCTTAGACAAGTGAGCATTAGGCAATATGCAGTGTAAAATTAAAACAAGGAAAGCAATATTCAAAGAGCTTTTTGCCCTTCCTGCTCAACCCTGCAAGCCATTCTGCCCACAGCTGTGGAAGGGCCAGAAAAGAAAGCATTCCCTTGGCGTCATAGAAAATATGTCCGACATACTAGCCTAAGCAGCATCTTCTGGCATGTCTTTTTGATATTGTTTATAAGGAAAGGAAGAAAAAATACCTGAAAATGGTTCAAAATACTTTTTAGTGAAGGTTTTTAAGATGGAGAAAGCATAACAATGTGTCTTGACTACCGTTAAATGACTGTTTATTTACATGTATTTGCTATAATTTATTTGTCCTGAGGTAGTATCTGGAAGCCTCCTTCAGCGTTGAGGGCAGCATTTTGCTAGGCGTTGTAAAAGCATGTAATATGACATAGCATTGTCACTCACAACCTCCTCAGGGGCTGGTCATTGCTGAGTGTGATGTGCACTGTCTTTCATTAAAAGGAAAAAAAAAAACAAAAAAGAAAATAAGAAGTTAGTTATTTTTTAATGGGATGCTGTTAATCTCAAGGGAGTTGCATTGTCTAGATGGAGCTTCATGCCAGCTCAGTTGATCTACTTATGTTATCTCTATGCCGCATGTTACTGTGTGTGAAGGTTTGGATTTTTGAACATGGGAGAAACAACAATTGGAGATAATTTTCCTATGATTCGAAACTTGCTCTTCCCAGTACTCTGCCCCAAAACACTCTCTCCCAGGGCCTTTTTAAAGCCTTTTCAATCAAGGCCATTACTTGGGTAACATCTCTTGCTGATTTTACACAAACTTTTTTGAATGGTTGTACATGTCTCCAGTTTCCTTCTGTTCCAAATAACCATATAACCTTACTGAAATCTGACTGCCACGTTACCGCATAGTCCTCGAATGAAATTCCTTGCATGAGCAATGACCTTGGACACTGACTCACTCTTGTTCATATATCTTAGTTCATGCAATAAGTTTAATTATATTTAACGGGAATGAAAGATAATTATTTGATCCATCACCTTCAAAGTTGAGTAATGCCAACTGATGTGATGGAATGTGAATCGTAGTACTTGTGGGAAGTCCAAGCAACACCTACCCTGCTAGCCCAGATATTCTTTCATGAAAGTTTCCCATATCTAGTAAAAAAATATTCACTTACATCTGACACTGGTCACTTCCAGATTCTCTGAGGGAAACAGCGTCGCTGCTATTAATGCCTCTCAATAGATTTCCTTTCAGGCTTGGAGGAAAAAGTGTTTCTTGTTGCTACAAACCACAGATAATTTCTAACATTTTGTCTCCTGCGTTTCCTCGAGCTAAACAAGGGGATGTTCAGTTTAGAAGACTGAATGTCGTTAATATGGAATCACAAGGATTTGGCGAATTGCCTTAAAGGGTCTAGAGGAATGGATATAAGGGCAACAAAAGTAAAACAAGATAACTAACAAGGTTCTACCTCATTAGATTAGGTATGAAGATATAATTTAAGATGATTAGAATTATCCTATTGGTATCATTGGGATGAGACATTTTGACTTGTATATAGTGCATGGTAAGCATGACTTGTACTCCTAAGTTTCCAAACAGAAGAGGTCAATGAATATTAATTATTAGTATTTCTATTTTGTATTGACATGGTGTCTAGCAGCCTTGATTGCTGCCCAGGAAACCAGTGAGGGAAACCACAAAAAAATTTGACCTTGCTCCAAAATCTTTAATGGTTAAGAGGCAACAGGTGCCACAGACTGTCAAAAAGTGGTGTGAGGGAAAGGGTCATGGGGATAGAAGACAATAAAGACAGTAGTGGCACACTAGGCAATCATATTAGTCAGCACAGCCCTTCTCCCTGCTACTTTTTATGTATGGCAGTAAAAGAGTGCTTAAAGGAGGGAAATTATGAGGATTTTCTGTTTGTGTGAATCACATCCCACGTGAGCTAAAAAGATGGACAATCCATGAAGAGAGAAAGCATGAAAACCTTGAAAAAAATATTAATTTGGTGCTGAAGACCATCACCATGTGTTGATTGGAAGAAAGTGTATCCACTTCCATTTCATTGAAAAATGACAGGGTGGCCAGGGCACAGACTGTGGAAGACTTGAAAGGGAGTAGAAGAAAGCTATGAATGATGCCATAGAGAAGGGGGAACTGGTGCAGGGATGAGGAAAAAAAAGTAGAAAGAAAAGAAAGAAGGATACAGCATCTCTGTTACTGAAGACAGGATGAGATTGAGTAGCACAAAAGAACAAAGGGAGAGATGAGGATGACTTAAAGAATAGGAAACTTCTGGCTGTAAAGTTAAAAGTGGAGTGATGTCTATTAGGAAGTGTAATAATCTGTAGCATGTGGTAGAAGGATACTTAGCTAGACTTAGACAAACAAGAAAAAACGTGATGGAGGCAACGATCTTGTATCATCTGGAAGATGCACTGGATGGTTGAGATCTTTTCCACCTCTTAATATCTCTACTACTTGTACAACCTCTGTACTTTAAGGCAGTGTATTTATACTGTGAAAGTGTGCAAGTGCACACTGACTTTTCAAGAGACCATGTATCATAGAGAAATACTTCAAAAATCTCTGCACGAGAGGAATTTCCAAAATGTTTGTGTGTGTGTATATACACACTTATGTATATACTTCTTTATACACTCATATATGTATCATTGAATTCCTCTGTTGTGTAAGAAGTAGATGTTTCCACTGTATTCCAATCAGGCTTCATTTGCAATATTAGTGTGAAACTTGAGAGTAAATTTAAAATCCAACATTTTTACATATGCCATGCCATTAAAAGGCAATGATTGTAAAAAACTTAACTGAAAACCATATTTACTGGTATGTATATTTACAACTGCTTACTTATCAGATTTAAATCTTAGTTTAAAAGCTTCTATCAGGCGAAAGTATAGAGTATGTTTGTGTTTTTAAAAAAATAATATATAGAACTAATGAAGACAGCATTTCTTCTTTCAATTTTACTACAGATCCTTTATCTACAGTGTAGATTTCTAGTGCATAGCTTGTATTCCACTAGCAACAGAAATCTGCTTTTTAGCTCATAGACGACAGTTCTGACTGCAGTCTTGTGATATATTCAAATTTTTGGAGGGCTTATTTCCTGAGGGTGTACAACCACTGTTGATGTAAGTACACTGTGTACATACAGAAAACTTAATGGACGGCTGAGCACAGGGACTTGGACATATGCACATTCTTGATATTGCCTGAGTTAGGCAGAGTGTGACTTCATTGAGCCAATGTCTGATTTTTGTTGAGTACTAAAACAGAAGCTTTTTCACTTGTATCACTCACACTGTTCTGTGTCACCACACTGGGAACTCCCTCCGTAATGGCTTTCTAAAGCTGGTATATTCATAGTGATGCAACATTCAATGAATTGCTATTCAGGTATATTTGTGAACATCATATTTTCGCTGAAAGATGGGGAAAATGTATTAAAGCAGATAATTGTTAAAGCTTCTGAAGTTGGGAAATTAATTAGAGGAAGAAAGCAATCATGCCCTTGAAAAGAACAATATTTTACACTACACAGTAGGTGACTAAGGAAGATTTTTGATGACCTTTTTAATTGAAAGAAAGTTGATGATCAAGACCAATGGTCTTTAGCACAAGACTTACCAGTCCAGGGGTCCCCTACGTTCTTTGTACATCAGTAGATAGCTTAGACTTAGTGTGAACAGGTTGGGCCGTTACACAAAGATTTGAGGTAATTTTACTCAAGCATGATACTGCCTCAGCCAAAAAAACTTCTTGGTTGACAGAATTGTGAGGGGACCTTCACGGTGTACTAAGCCTGCTTTCTGTGTACTACAGAGAGATGTTTTCATGAACGTGTCTTGAGATCTCTCATTAAAAAACAATTGCAAGGTACACCCAGTAAAAAAAGATAAAAATAAAGTATAAATAGTGAAAGAAAGAGAAGAGCACTGATGTCTTGCCACCATTTGATAAAAACAAAGCATTTTAATTGATATGTTCGCTGTCTCATTCTCTCTTGTGGTGCTCTTTGACATTTCAAACATAGATATTTGAACCTCAAGCATTTAATGGACCTGGCCTACTGTTTTGTATTGATCCACCTCACTGCAAATCAGTGGTGATGTTCTTTACTCCCTCCCTGTAAAATGAAAAGAAATCAAATCAAAATGTCCTAAACTTGTTGATTCAGAGCAGTTTCATCTATCAGTATAGAAAAATTCTATCAGCATAGAAAAATAGGCTAACAGTCTTTTTCACAGTCTTTCTTCTGCAAACTGAATTGAAATGGCCCGGCTTAAAGTAACCTGGATCTCAGTCATAAAAGCAATATGTTGGCAGAGTGGCAAATCTAGAACTTATCACTCATGTATATTTCATCTGCACTTGCCTTTATTATTCTTTACTGCTCAGCTATAAGAACCCATGGCATTGTTAGGATATCTGAGAACTCTTTGGCCAGTAAATTTGTGGCAGGGCAAATTCAGGATTTAGGAGCCAAATTTTCGATACCCTCTAATTTAGAAAAAAGTGTGGTTTCTGAAGGAAATAAATGCTACAATTTTTTTCCCCCTGTATTCCCTTTTGCTGCATAATTTGAGCTTTACCTTTACTCTTTCCTCTTTGATTCCTGGCAAAAATGGAGATTTGTTTTCTTAGTCTGAAGGGAATCTCCTAAAATTGTGAAGTTGCTAAGGTCCTTCTGCATGTATGAAGAGATATTGAGAAATCATGATACAGCCTGTTCAGGATCTGAAGACCCATGAGAGATTGTTTACCTGATCTTTTCTGCTTGGCTAGGACAGTGAGTTCATAAATAGTCTCCATCCTTATCCAATTCAGGATTGTCATTTATATCCTCATTTGACTTTACAACCCTACTGTTCTGTTTGAGATATTGCTTAAACTTTAATCTCAGGAGGAAAAAAAAAGGAACTGTATCAGCTGTTTTTGAAAGACCTGGAGGTTGCCACAATCTCGAGGCTGAACATCTTGAAACATTTGTGGAGAAATATTACCCAGAAATAATTTAAATACAAAACTGAATCTAGCTGGACACAATGAGAAGTCTGACCAAAACACTAATCCTTGTAAGATAAAAAGCTAAGACATAAGAATTAAGCTTTGCCTAAGATTGTTTATTTCTACCTATTGTTTTCCTGTTACAGTAATGTTTAAAAATATTTTTGAATTGTGTATGTAGTGTGTTTAATACGCAGTCAGGACTAAGTCTGGAATTAGAGTAGTGTACTAGTAAATGACAAAGCTCTTCTGAAAGCCAAAATAATCGGAAAGAATGGAGAAAAAAATCAGAGCACACTGCAGTAAAAGTTGGACCCCAGTCAGTGCCAGACTGCCAACTGTTAATAAATTATGTCTTTGGTCTGTCATATTTGAGCTGTTGAACTAAAATGTCAGTAAGAGTATTCATATGCTGCTATTTGATGCTGAAGACTCATTATTAAAGACAGGTTGTCTATTCAAAAATTACTTTCCTTCTTGTATTTCCTTACTTGTATTACTTCAACCAAATGGACGTATGACTTTCAACGCTGTTGTCCTGGACCATTCACGTGAATAAGCCAGGATCTCTCTAAACCTATGGTGTGTCTGTGGCTATGTTATTTGTAGAGAACATGGTTAAGAGGGGTGGGAAGTAACTTGAAGAACTGATGAAACTTATTTCAACACTTATTGAAATAATATTTTGGCTTTCATAACCCACATGTAACTGCATTATTAAGCTCTTTGATTGTCTCATAAGAATTCAAAGATGCATCTACTGATTTAATCAGAGTAGCAAATATGTAGAGGAAAATCACAAAATAATTTTTCTGCTTGCTGATGCAGAGAAAATCTTTACTTCTTAAATCGTAACTGAACACATTGTTAAGAATTTTTTGTCCGACAGTGTGGCAACAGAAAAGATAGAGATTATTATCAGTATATTTTTTAGCATCATAAAGCAATAGGAAAATAGTCAAGAATAGAATCACTGTCTTTCCATATAGCTGGCGAGAGGACTACAAGAAAACATTCGTCAGAAAATACTGAGCCATAAAGTAAACTTGAAAGTTGAACAGAAATTGCACTAGAAGTTCTAAAAATTTCCAGATGTCTCATCATGGTTAGAGTCACTGAACATGATGGTATTCCTAATGTTTTGGTTTTGAGTCACAATTTTCAAGGTCTCAGTTTTCTGCTTCTCCATATAAGAGTATTCTTGTAGATATACCCTGGGGAACTTAAGGATATTAATGAGTGTAAGTTTTAGGTTATTCCCTGCATAGTCTTGCACTAAGTCTCCAGGAAGCTTGAGCTGGCATCTATTAAGTACTGATAACTCTTGTCCTACACAACAAAGATTTTTTTCTTTCCCTCTATGCCCTTCAGCAGTAGTTTGGACCATCAGCACTCAGTTTTAGGCACTACCCTCTTCCTGATAAATCTCACATCATAACACCTGAAGTTATGAGTCTATCTGTAAGGGATAAAGTTAGATGCTGAAGAAAAAAAAAGAATGTTTTAGAAAAACAAAGAACTAGCAAAAATATTTTAATATAGTTTTATAAAGCAATAAGACAACAATCACATCACTACAGTATGCCTGCAATAATAGCTGGCCTAAGAAGAAAATGCTTTGGGCTTGAAGGTGTTGTGTGAAAGTTTCAGTAGGTGTGCCTCACGATTCACAAAACCATTCTACAGGAAAATGAAATTTGGGAAATATTCCTCTAGTACTATAGTACTAGTGGAATGCCTTATCTTTAGCCCAAAGGGAGGAAAACTGTTGTATTCACTTACTGGCAGGAGCTGCTACTCTGGCACTCTTGCAGCGCAATCGGTGATATAATGTGCTTCGTCCAGCATTGGGTGAATATAAGGCACTGACTACCCTCTGTGTTTCTGTATCCATTTTACTTGAATAGGTTCATCAGCCCTTATTTCTCAGTTTGAAAGATCATGACAATAGAGGTTTTTTTAACCAATGAGTAATATTCTTTCCTAAAGTGGTTTATGGTAAAATTGCTTTTAAGACTCTGAGGAGGAGTCATTACCGGTGGAACCCAAACCTAGATTCTGTGGCTGCCACGGAAACAGAAAGTGGGTATCTGGACCTTGCTTTCATGTTTGGAACCAGCATTCTTTGAAAGAAATATCGGCTTTCAAATTAGTTTTATCCCTTGTGGTTTTCAACATTTTTATTTGAGAAATTTGCAATTACTTCATGTGTTAGACTTGTACCTGAAATACCAGTTAAACCATGAACACGTGTCAATCAATAGCTTTTTTGCTTGTCCTTAAATATGGGAAGACTTTTAGCTTTGTGTAAGGAACTTAAAAAACTTATTTGGATCAGAATGAAAAGGAATCCATGTTTTCAGGGCAAGTACAGTCAAATTAATAAACTCTGTCAATACTCAGTGTGCCTTTTAGACTTGCTTCAATGAAATTAGGTTATCTGTGTCCTTGCAATTTATAGTTGATACTATCCATAAGCCTACAGTGTTACATTGCAAGGTACCCCTTGGGTCTCCTATAATTCTTACACTTTTAAGTTGTCCAACAATACTTAAATCTTAATATAGTGAAGAAAAAGAATTGTGTGACAATGTCTGATGTAAAATACAGCATGTTTTATGCTGCAGACATGTCCTTAAAAATTTATCATATGCTGTCCCACCAGGAGATGCCTGATTACTGGGACAATAGCTTCATTTGTAAGCATCTCCTTCGGCAGCCCAGGAAAGGACAGCCAACTAGCTGACAGCAGCATAGCATTTAAGTCATAGCTCTGGTGCAGAATTGAATATAGAAGAGAAGGAATGACTAGCTATTGAACTGCAGTAGAGAAATGATTTGTGCTGCCTGCTGTTATATAAAGGCTACTATGCACGATAAGAGCTGTTTCGTTCCCCTGGATTTTAGGTTTACAACTCACCACAATGTTGGTAGAGCATAACGTACTGGCAAGCTTATTCTTTCTTATGGCTTGGACAATTATTTGGCATTGATTTTCTTAAAGTTTTGTCTTGCATGTCAGCTTTTTGTTGGCAAACTTTGCAGAAGAGTTTGAGCGAGTCAGTAAGATTTGAGAATACAGATGAGATCAGTACTTGGCTCATGCTTTCCTTTTACGAGACAGAAATAACAAAAATGGAGTCGTCAACCTTCCTCTCCAGACACACGCCCACAGAGGGAGGGATGGACCTGTATTTGATTTATTTGATTTGATTTTCTTCCTTGATAAAAATCTCACACTTCTTAACCTTTCCATGTACTCTGCTTATAATAACCAAAACACTCTGAATTGGCTCCACATGATGGACTGCTTTCTCTTTTGCATTTTTTAAGTAGTGACTCTGCTCTGACACAAAACTGGTTGACCAGTTATACTGAAGTGATATAACAGCATTATGTTGTTCTGAATTAAACAACAGAGCCCAATTATCTGTGATTTAGCTGAGCACTTTATGAGATATTTTCAACCATATAGAAAAAGCGTAAAGTGCCATTGTACAGATTTGGTAGCAGTTTCCAGGTTTTTTGTCTAGGTGAGAGTGACATAACATGCAAAACTGTGAGGAATCTTAAACTCTTGCCTGCACACTGTTTTATTTTATGATGACTGTAATTGGAGCCATTTGCTGGTTATCCTGTTCTCTGTTGTGAACAGTTTAGGAAGTGCAATTCATGATATTATGTAAATCAAGAAGACACTTTACTAAATTGGCGTTAGTAGAAAACAAAGATCACCCCCTTAAATTCTGATAATGTTATTTTTACCAGATAGTCTTATTCATATGCAAGTAGGAAGAATATTACATGCAAATAGGGAGAATATTTCAATGGCCTTTTATAACGATTTAAAAAGTATTTCTAAGAAGTCAAAAGTACTCTAAGTGAGCATTTTTGTCTTCTCTTAGATATGTATTGCCGTCTTTATAAGTTCATCTTTAAAACTAGGGTGTCTAAATTTAGACACATGACACATAAAGCTATGTTTAATGTAGTATTTAAAGTTGGTAGGGATACAGACACCTGAGTTTTAGCCATTGCATTTGAAAATTGTTCCTTCTATCTATAGACACAATAACTCCTGAGGATGTTAACGGAGCTGTACCTGGGCCTATCAAGAGAACCACACCGCACTTCTTTATTGTGCTCCAATCTTGGCTTCTCAGGTGAATTCAGAAAGCCGTAGGTTCAACTTGCTTTTTGTAACGAGCCTAGTGGGCAAAGTAATGTGGTTTGAACTCACAGGGGGCATTCCTGACAGAGTTCAAACCTCTCACAGTGTCTTTAATAAGACCTTTCTTTGAAGTCAATTGGAAAACTGAATAGACCACATGAAAGGTGGGCTTTATGCTTTGAGTATATGTATGTTACACCAAACAGAGGCCCTGTGAGAAGAAGAGAGAAGCTGAAGTGATGCACCTACTCTCCTGGAGAGAGAGTTTCAAACACTTGCTCATGAAAATAGTCCATTCCTGTAATGACACTTACCTCAGTGCATAACAATTGCTCACATGAATATGACTGCAGGAATGACCCAGTTTTTTATTTTAAGGCAATTGTCATAGGGTATTTGGGGCTGTGTCATAGTAAAGTCCTTTGAGCTGGGTCATCCTCTGAGTTGACACAAGGTATAGGTGAATGCCCTGTAGAAAGATCCATTTGCAAGTCAGCTTTTTGGAAATTACCAGTAGAACGGCCAAGTGAGATGGCACTAGTAGCTCACAAACCAGCCTTGCAGTAAGGGGTCCCAGTTTGGCCATGACCTCTGTGTGGACCACCTTGCACAGATATGCCTCGTTCCATGCTTTTGGCATGATCTTAGAAACTTTGTTATTGCGTGGTCTTGTGGTCATATACAATTAATCCACTGAGAAGCTGGAGACAAAGAGAATGATCAGCATGAAACATCCTGATCCTTTAGGAGTTGGACTCAGGACCAGTTTTAAGCACAGAGCCCAACAGACACCCAGATGACTTCCTTCAAGTTAATGAGTTGGGGCCAAACCTCAGAGCTCAGATGACTTGACCTCCCTCTGTGGCTTTTGCCAAAGTCAGATACAAGAGGCTTGTGACCTATTTACATGACATAGAAAGAGTAAAGAGTATAGAAAGTTCTTTCAGAATTCGAAAACAGAACCAGGAGATGGTGACAGGCATTTGTGCCTTTCCCAAAGCATTTTCCCTTGTGAAAACTTTTGTGGATTTTTCCTTACCTCTCCCCTTTTCTATGTATATAAGATTCCTCAGAGAGGTGGTGAAGAGAAGGTACATCCTTAGAGGGATGCAGAACATTTTCAGAGTTTTCAGAGCATAAAAATGTACTCAAATCCCACAGCTTCTCTGTGGAAAACAGTTGTGCAATTCTCTCGGTATATTTGGAAAGCCTGTCTGCTTTTAGCAATAGACTCATAGCTTTCCAGTGTAGATTTTCTCTTTAACAAGCCTACTTTATAGTCGTATCTCAGTGTTTCCAAAAAGACCAATTTCTGGTTGAAAAGCACAATTCAAAGATCAGACTGAACACTCATTTATCATTAATAAATTTAGATTAGGAAGGAAAAAAATTATTCTAGCGGTCTTCCAAATAGTATACCCCAGGCAAGAAATGTAAATTGTTTTACAATTTTAGAAAGTCTATGAAACTGCATGACCATATAGCCATGCAGACAAATGCAAAACAAGAACCACTATAAACAAAATCCCAAGTGTGTAACTCACCTGGGTCCCAGATGACACTTGGTGAATGGTTAGAAAATCATCAAGAGCAAGATGGACTTGCTTTCATTTTCATATTATCCATATATTTTGTATATCGTTTTGTGTTGAGAATCTATATGTTATAGAGCCTGGTTTGTTCTTATTCTCCTTTGTGTACCAAAAAGATACACCTAAAAGTCAATCCAAATACAAGTATGGAACCAAGAGATTTATGTTTTTTTTCTTCCAGTGGTTTTCTTCATTCTGACCTTTTACTTGCTAGGAATTTGGCCCATTGCTTCTTCGGGGCATTGTAGATCTTCCAGACATCACAGATCTGCTGATCTTTTTTTCTGACACCTTCCAAACTGCCATAGATTCTTTGTTCACCTCTGTGCACAATCCCACTGAACTAAGCTGTATTTGCCTTACTATCTTGTCTTCTCCCAGGTCATTATGGGGTAATTCCAAGTTTAGGAGGAACCCACTGTTCTCTTCACACTGGCAAGACATGACCTTGCTGTTTATAGCTGATCCAGTTTTGGTGCAGTCACTTCATACCAAAACTGAGGCAGCTGCAGCTACTTATGAAACCTAGCAAATGTTTAAATGGATGGATACTATTGTTAAGGCAAATACAGGATAATTTTCAAATTTTTGTTTTTGAATTTTTAGAGAGGGTATGTCAGGAAAAATCACAATTATAATAATTTCAGCTATATGCCTCAACCCCAATCCTTTATCCAACATGAAGTGACTGCAGTGACCAGGTGGGCCAGTGAAGGCAGCTCACTTGCTCTGGAGGTTTATCTGGCACTCTGCTGTTTCGCTGAAGCACAACCATCTCAAGAACTGGATAAAGTTCAGCTGTGCAGTTTAAAGGGCACATGTACCACTCACTTCCCTTTGAGACAACAAAAACAAATAAGAAAATAAATTTTTTAGCAACTTATCTGCTGTTTAAATAATAACTGTCTTCTATGCAAGACATAAATAAATGCACATTTTATGCATATTGTGTCTAAATACACTTTTGTGCCAATTGCTGAATGCTTTGGTCCTTTCCAGCCAGTGGGTAATGGGCAATATCTCATGTGTCTGTTAAACTAATCCTGGACTTCTGGTGAAAAACCAGCAGAGAAAACACTACAGAAAAGAGGTGGATTGTATTTTGTCCAACTCATGGTTTTTCTACAAGGTAGTAAACTCTTGTCTCTGACAATCACTTTTTTCCTGTCTAAATACATTGCATAGTATGAGCACAGTGTCTTACTTAAAAAGAGACTAAAAGCAGGCAGTCAGTACCAGTATTCTGATACTCTGTTTCGCTGCAGGTGTTCTTCTAATGCGTGATTGCACAGGCACAACACATTCATTGGGATTTACACTGCTCTGCTGCCTCAATCACATAGCACTGGGGTGTGCTTGGTCTCTGACCTGGCTCGAGCAACTCAGGGGCTTCTGGGGGAAGGAAGGAGTCTGGTGGCTGCCTGCCCTTCCTGCTCGGGTTCAGGGTCTGCTCTGCCTCTCCCATTCATGGTTCGATGGCAGAAGTGAGCAGACAGAGTACGGCACTGTGAAAGCCTGGGAAAGGGAGGCAGGCTCCTAAAAGGCCTCGTCTGTGTTGTCTCTTTTCAAGATGGAAGGAGAGGATAGTGATTCTCTCTCTGAGCAGAGGCACAGTCCCACATACAACTCAGTGAAAACTACATTTCATGTAGGCACTCACAGACCCTGCTGGCCCAACAGTATTGGCAGTGTCGGGGTTACCATTACATGCACATCCTGGCTGTGTCTTCAGCTGACATTTTGCAGAATCATAGAAGAGTTTGGATTGGAAGGAACCTTAAAGTTTATCTAGTTCTGAGCCACTGCCATGGGCAGAGACACTTTCCCCTAGACCAGGTTTCTCAAGGCCCCATCCCACCTGACCTTGAACACTAACAGGGATGGGACATCCACGACTTCTCTGGGAAACCTCTTCCAATGTCTCACTACCCTCATAGAGAAGAATTTCTTCCTAATACATAACCCAAATCTATCCTCTTTCAGTTTAAAGTCATTGCCCTTTGTCCTATCACTACATGTCTCGTAAGCAGTCCCCCTCCAGCTCTCTTATAGCCTCTTTTGCTACTGGAAGGCATCTACGAGGTCTCCCCAGAGCCTTCTCTTCTCCAGGCTGAGACCCCAACTCTCTCAGTCCTCCCTGATAGGTGAGGTGCTCCAGACATCTGATCATCTTTGGGGCCTTCGTCTGGACTCATTCCAACAGGTCCACATCCTTCTTATGTTGTAGGTCCCCCCAGAGGTGGATGAAGCTCTCCAGGTGGGGTGTCACCAAAGCAGAATAGAAGGGGAGAATCACCTCCCTTGAAACCCTCAACATGAATCATGCACCCCAAATTTACTACAGTGCAAGTGTGCAGGGCACTCTAGGCACTGTGGTCTCCCTGGGGAGAAGTGGGGGCTTCCTGGCAAGCACTAGCAACCCATCTCATGCCATTCCAACCAGAAGCAGGTCAACTGGAAGGCACCAGGGAAGCCCAGCCCTGGGTATCTCCCTGGGGATGGGCTGGGGCTGGAACAGGGTGGTTGGGTCTGTGGGTGAGGGTATGGATCAGTCCCAGTGAGGACAACCAGGGTCAGACATGCCTGTGACATGCAGGCAGGGCCCTGGGGATGAGAAAGGTGCTCACAAGCTGAGGCACCCACGGATGTGCCCCCATGTTACAGGTCGGGGATATGTGTGGGAAATTAGGCTGGAAAAAACTGCCATGGGATTCAGGGCAGAGATTTTTGGGAGTTTTGATAGCCTCAGTTTTGAGACTGAACTCTTGTTGCAGGGAGTTGACTGGCTGCCAAGGGCCCTGCCATCAATTCTGTCCTGCTTCAGGAAGCAAATGTGGCACTCAAAGCTCTGAGACCTCCAGATATCCTGTGCCTTCCTTGTGGGTGGGAAATAAATGTATGTGGAGAATAAAGATCCACCTATGGTAAATACCATATCCTTTGGTATGACCATCTGTCATTCCTTTAATTCCTCTATTTCTATGTAAACTGTCATTGAAAATGAGGATAAATAGATAAAATAATTTTCTTTTGTTTGCAATGACATACCTGTATTATGTGTCATTGCAATATTAGGAAGGACAGTACAACAGCTATAGTAATATCAGATAAAGTAACACAAGAGTAAACATACATCTTTTTAAGAAAAGATATCATTGTAGATTTTTTTTTTTAAAATTCAAGTTATTTCTCATTTCCCTCAAACCCCTGTGACCCCTTTATTGCTCTCACTGAATTTTAGCCCATTATAGATTTACTCTGTCCTTTGTGGCTATGCTACATTCATCCAAGCAATTAATTTTATTCTTTGTCAGACAAGATGGAAACAGAGCTTTCATGTCCTTCTGGCATTCTTAAACTCAATCATATTTAAGATGCATAATTCTGTTGTTTTAGGAACTTGGTGTTCCACTGTTCTTCACATTCTAAACTACCTCTGTCAAAGTCTCTGTGCATGAAATGATAAGAAATCTTTGAAAAGTCGCTGAGGTTCTAAAACACAAACAAAAGTGAGAAGTGCAGAATTTCACAGCAAAGAAACACATATAAAAATCAAAACCAGAAGGACATTCATGTACATTTTCCTAAACCTTACTCCTTACATATAATCATTTTGTCATCACTTTATGTTTGTAACAATGAAATTGTGGCATTACCAGGAAGAAAATAAAAATGAGTAATCTTGTGGTAAGGCACAGCGTATAAGCTTTTGGTTTCGTTTGAGTTAGAAAAGTTAATTATATTTTGTCCTTATTAATATGCTTTTTTCCTTTGACACTTTTTTTTTCCTTTTAACAAACAAGAAATCTCTATCTCTGCTCTCATGTAGGACAATAATCTGAAATTAATAATTTATTCCAAAAATCAGATAGCAAAGTCTTTATAAGCAAACTTCTATTTCCTTAAACTAACCTTTTGCATATATTTATTAAACTGAAGTAGTTCTGGATTTTTTTCTCTAACGTCATGGTGAGCACTTCACGTCTGTCATTCACTGTTTAACTATTGGTGTTCAGCTCCATCCCACAACACTCTTTCTTTGCCTTGGGTGAGCGTAGGAAACCATTCCAACCCAAATACTTGCCTGAGCAAATTTAAAAATTAAGTGAAGATATAGACTCCCCTATGCAGTGCTGAAATTTAGTTTCTGCGAGCAGCTGTAGCACGGAAGACCTTAAGTGCTTTATCAAGCCTTGTCAATGCAGCCCGCTGTAGAAGAAGCAAATGTGCAGGAGGTGTGAAGGATGGACAGAGTAAACCAAGCCAGTCTGCCTATAAATATTCCTATATAATGTCTGCATGTTTCATTGAGTGCTGCTTTATCACACATGCTCAGTGGAGAAGCTGGGATATTAAATGTCATCATTTCTGCAAGCCAGGCTTTGCCTGAGAAAGGAAAACACCAAAGATACTGAGCAAGCCTTCTTCACTTTTTTGTCTAAAACATTCTTTAATTAAATGCATTTTTGGGGAAAAAAAAATCCTTGCATCCCTGAACTGAATGGCTGAGCACTATTAGGAATGTCCTTTCACATGCCAAATTCTTTAAAAGTGCCCACTATCTCAAAGAGTCAAAGAGAAAATCCTGGCAGTGCAGGTTGTTTGCTGGGCTCAGTGGGCTGTAATTCCTCTAGAGTTTGCTTAGTCAGAGCCCTAAATATTCTGTTTGGCAATGACTTTTGTATTTGTGCTTAAAGTCAGATTGTAGTCATAGCTCTTTTAAAATTTCAGCCCCAGATCCTTTCATGTGACAAATCATCTACTGAAGGCAGAGGGGACAGGGTGTCCTGAGCTGGGGGCACAGTCCCCTGACAGGCTGCTCTGGCTCCAGGGAATTTAGGGAGCAGGAAGAGTCCTCTTGACTTTGATGTTTTAGATGTGGTTGGTCATGTTTACATCTATTGAACCAAATAATTTCTTGTGGCGCAGCTAATCAAATTATTGGTGATCAGCAATCAGGCTGCGTGAGGTGAGCTAGGGACACACTTTGTCCTGACCCATTTAAGGGAGTGCCGACATTGCAGTACAAGACTGATTTATTAAAGCAGTGGAAAAAATACAGTCTCTTTAAAATTAAAACTGGCACGTCTGTTTCTAAATTCTTAGCAACAGTATAGCAAGCTGCAAAGAGATGGTAGGGCTATTGCTGCAGGATATGTAAGCCTCAATAAAAAGAACACATCCGTAATTTCACAAAGTAGCTGAGATCATTCAGCCTATAAGCTGTATTTTTGAGAGGCAATTTAAACAGCCTGTAAATAAAAGAGTCAAGCAATCACTATTATCTCCCTAGGAAAAAAATATATTTAAGCAAATGGTGAAGATGCACTTCAATCTGGTATTTTTGCACAAGACTTAATAATGAAATATTTGTCCTTTTCTATAAAAGTGGTAGAATGCATTATTTTTCATACACATCCCTGCCTGTTCTTGTTTTTACTTATTTTTCTTAGGTAATGAAAACCCTTCAATATAAAGACATTAAAGGTTGACATAGAAGCTTTCTTGATGACATAGATGTTAATGTTGTAAGTTCAGCAGCTTGCCTTACTTATTTTAAGTCATATATAGAAACTGAGGAAGATACTTTTCTGTCTGCCTCCAAATTATCAATACAGAAAATTAACTATTTTACACCTTTTAAAATGCTTTTTTTTTATTCCTACATGCTTACTGTGATTCTTTTCTCTCCATATCAGCATTCCATTATTTATTTCCTCCCTGGAGGGATGGTAATACTAATTCATAAAATGAATTAAAAAAGAAAAAATGCTGTGATATGCTAAATTGCCAAGTAAAAGAGCTGCAGTATGCAACAACCAAGAAGAAATTTTGAGAAACATGCTGTAACTCCCTTAGAAACAATAAAGTGCTTGGTTTTATTTTCAGGAACTGGTATAACACTCTACTTTGCAGTGGTAGTTTTTTTTTAAATGTCTGAGCAGCTTACTGAAAGAGAAATATCTAGACCAAAAAAAATTCATACCCATCACTAGCATAACTATAAATAAACTTCCACATATACACATCCTTATGCCAGATTTTCCTGTACTTAGTTTAAAAAAATACTCCCTATGTAGGGAGCTGAGTTTTGAAATGTTTTTCAAACTAAATTGGGTATTTGAGTCGTACAAATTTATCTCACTCTTTACATTTCACAAAATAATTTTTTTCGGCCCTGAGCACTCTCTGTTAAATTTAGACACATTTTGACAGTTAGAGAGCGTTGCATGGGGAATGCTGTGGGGTCCCTTTTTGGGAACACAGAGTTCTCTAAATTTCAGTTGTAGCAGGAATATTTTCAGTCTATGTTACATGAGGCTCATTGTAGAATTCTGCATTAACACTCCCCCCCAGGATCTGAAGAGGGTTATAGCTCACTGCAGATCCTATTCATTTGGTGAGGTTTGTCACCCGATCAGTTGAAGCGAAAAGAAAGGACAGTTATATTCCGAATCTTCTTGGCTGCTTTCTTGTGCTTAGTCTTCTCTTCTTCATACAAGAAGAAGAAAACATTGTCCTTGTCAAATGATAAATGAGGCACAATCGGTGACTTGTATGTTTGTCAACATAAGCAAGATCAAATGATTGCTCAGCAGGAAGAAGCCACAGGAAATCCAATGATTTTTGACTAATTAGGAAAATAATAATAATGTCTGCCTAATGATTACCTTGTACTGGGTTGTGGCCTTTTATCAGGCAGCTGCAGACTACTGCTTTGAAGGGAACCAATGGTTTTCTTTGAAAATGGTGTCATGGACTTGGAGGATTTGTGAGAAATCTTCTGAGACTTATTGCTCCTTTGTGTAGTTGCTATAATTGGGTAGAAAAATGAGCCTGTTCCTAAATGTTTAAAGAGGAAAGTACTTTCTCTCCAGATTTTATTTGGAAATATTTTTAAACTAGTTGAGGTGTGTATGCACATAAGTGTATGCAATAATTTCCACAAGGATGAATGAATCTTTAGGTCAGTTAAAACCTACAAAAATGATTTATCTATGCTGTTTTCACATCATAACAGCAATAATAATAAGACAGAGACATATCTGCAATACAGTTTTACCAGAAAAATAAAAATCAGGACAAAGTTGGGAGTGAAGTGAGAAAGAAGGCCAACAGTTTGGGCCTACAGTTTGGAGCTCATGGTTTGTATTCTGGTTTCCCCTCATATGGATTTTCAGAGTTCTGCTGGAAAAACTGGCTGCTCATGGCTTGGAAGGATGCAAATTTCACTGGGTAAATAGTGGCTGGATGGCTGGGCCCAGAGAGTGATTACATGTAGTTACATCCACTTGGCAGACAAGTGTTCCCCAGGGCTCAATCTTTGGCCCAGTTCTGTTTAATATCTTTATCAATGATTGGGACAATGGGATTGAGTGCACCCTTAATCGGTTTGCAGATGACACCAAGTTGGGCAGGAGTGTTGATCTGCTGGAGAGCAGGAAGGCTCTGCAGAGGGATCTGGACAGGCTGGACTGATGGGCTGAGGCCAATTGTATGAGGTTCAGCAAGACAACAAGTGTTGGGCCCTGGATTTGGGTCACAACAACCCCAGGCAGAACTACAAGTTTGGACAAGAGTGGCTGGAAAGCTTCCCAGTGGAAAAGGCCCAGGGGATGCTGGCTGACTCGTGAGTCAGCGTGTGCCCAGGGGATCAAGAAGGCCGAGGGCATCCTGATTTGGATCAAGAATAGTGTGGCCAGCAGGACCAGGCGGTGATTGTCCCCCTGTACTCAGCAGTGGTGAGGCCACACCTTGAATCCTGTGTTCGGTTCTGGGCCTGTCACTACAAAGAAAGACATTGAGGTGCTGGAGCATGGCCAGAAAAGGGCAACAGAGCTGGTGAAGGAGCTGGAGCACAAATATGAGGAGCAGCTGAGGGAGCTGTGACTGTTCAGCCTGGAGAAAAGAAGGCTCAGGGAGCACTTCTCTACAGCTACCTGAAAGGAGATTGTGGCCGGGTGGGGGTGGGCCTCTTCTCCCAAGTAGGAAGAATTAACAAGAGGGAATGGTTGCACCAGAGAGGGATAAGTTGGATATGAGAAAATTTTCTTCACTGAAAGAGTTGCCACAAATTGAAACAGGCTTCCCAGGGAAGTGACAGAGTCATCATCCCTGGAGGTATTTTAAAAGACATGTAGATGTGGCACTTAGGGACATGGTTTAGTGGTGGACTTGGCAGCATTAAGTTAACAGTTGCACTCGATGATCTTGAACATCTTTTCCAACCTAAATGATTCTATAAATCTGATTTGCATATATTTGCCTGCAGGATTAATCATGACTAAATTGCTAAACTCAACAATTCTTCCAGAGCTGCAAACACCAGACAGACTATGCTTTGGGAAATATGGGCCACATATTTCCTCTCATTAGCTGATTCATTGGCAAAGCAACAAGGACACTGATTCAACACCCCGTGGTTTCCATACCATTGATGCTCTACTTGCCACTGTCAGCACGGCACATTGCATTCAGCAAATGGCAGGCGCTGTCTTGGTGCACCATGGATTGAATCTGGTTCCCTTTGAAAAATATGTTTATCACACAACTGGAGGAAATTAGCTTTAATCTGGCAATGTTAAATCAAGAAAGTCCAAAGACTGAGTCAACTGTGGCATGGTACAGGTCACACTTAAGTATGATTAGCAGAAGCTGTGGAGTCAAGAGCAAAATGCCTGCCTAAATTACCGCCACCAGTTTCATTCTCAATGGACAAAAACTTCACTGCCTAAAACTCAGATACTGACTCCTTTCTCTAGGCTTCTAAATAAAATTGCCTGATTTGAGAAGTGTTGAATAGCTGCTGCTCCTACTGAAGTCATTTGGCCTCAATAAATAAATTAAAGCTCAGAAATCTGTAAGCTGATGCTAACCGACCCATACACTTGAGCCTGAATTCATGGACAGTTGCTACACCAAGACTGACTATAGCCATGGGTATCTGTCTCTCAGTGTCAGGAGCACTAAAACTCTCTCCATTAGTTAAATACAGCCCTAAGGGTGAATAATGGAAAGGTGTTGTCATGGATATTGAGTGGAAGTAGACAGGTTAGTACATTTCAGCAGTAATGCCAGCTACTAGGTGAGTTTAGCAAAGGACGCCATTGTAGTGTCTGAGCTAAAGGGTCCCCAAGTTTCTTTTATTTCTTCCATTTTATTTATCATTAATTGGCCAAATTCAGGTCTTCCACTAAAGAGGGGGGACAAACCTTGTCTTGGAAGTTTTGATAGTAGTTTCCCACTTCTGAGGAGATGCAACCTTGTGGCATTGCCTTGCATGGCATTGTTTTTTGGATGACATTCACTGTTTCTTGTGCCAGGGGAGGGTTGTGATGCATTTTTCAAACTAGAAATGAAACAACACACACTTTCCAGATAATACTAAAACAGGAGGTAATATAAAAATGGGTCTTTATTGGAGCTCCAGGGCCAGTTATGGAAAAATGTTCAGAAAAGCCCACCCCCATGGGGGTGAACACAGTTTTATAAGTTTGGCAAATTAACATAATTGACAAAAAACACCAATTAGGAGGACAAGTGGTAGTGCAATTTCCCCCCCAGGTCAAGCCCCTTCTATGGAGCCCCCCTCTTGGTACTATCTGTACTTTGTTTATGAAAATGTGTCTCAAAGAGTTCTTCTCAACCTTGGTAGCCAGAGAGAGCCAAAATAGGATAGGGGCCCTGGAATTTGTTTTGTCTTTCTCCTTAGGGAAAGGGCATGGAAAATTTTTGGGAAAACTAGCCACTAATACAATAGGCTACAAATATATGTGTAAAGACTACAGAGAATAAATCAGAAAAAAAGGCAAAAACCAAAATGACTTTGGTTGGGTATGCAGGGGGACAAGCTGTACATATATGTTTCAATATTTAGCTCATATCATTAGTGTTGCAATTTTGGGAAGAGATCTCCTTCAACTGAAGTGTTTGAATTATTCGGGGTCAGGAGAAAATCACAATAATGTTTACTACCTAATTATCTGCTCTCTCTTTGCAGAGCAAATGTTCATCACTGACTTTAGCCAGTGCCATGGCACAAGGAGTCATATTCATTTCTATCCTGCAAGGGCATTCTGTCTTCAGGTTGAGAGGAGGACATGGTCATTCAGGTTTCACCAGTGGAGGCAATGGGCATCACAGTGCCCTTTTACCATGCAGTGCTGGACATGGTCATCTCAGATGGCTGTGAAGTAACAGATGTTGGAAGCAAACTACCTCAGAGCATAAAATCCAGTCAATAGTTCCACAGAGAGCTCTCAAAAAGTGACAGAAGTAGTTGAAATGAGAAGCAGTTCTCCTCCAAACCTTAACCCATCCCAATATTCAGGCAATAGGAGCATTGCATACTGTGCTGTCCTGGGCTCTCCTTCCCTCCCTGAGCTCTTTTTGCTGCGTAGGAATCATTGAAGTTCAAGTGGAGAGGCAGTGTCAAATCCCACCGCTACGCCAGCCCGAGCAGCTTCTGAATTATCCAAGTGTCTGTAGAGGCCTTTTCCACGAAAGCAAGATTTGGTTAATGAACCATTGTCCATAACTTAGCAATAACTTCAGCAACCAAGTTTCCTTCCTCCTACAGTCACAAAGAGGAGTTTACAGGTAGATGGAAGGCAGATAGGGTGAAACCTCCAACGTGGTGCCTCTTTCACGGCAGCCAGTAAAATTTGTCAACTACGGAGAGCAGGGAGGGCCTGCAGGTCTGTGCAGAGCATGCAGAAAGAAGTCAGAGTGCCTGGTAAACTGGCACCACACACCAGTTTCTCACTGTTATCAGATGAGTTGAATCTTGCCAAACCATGAAGCACTCCTCTGCAGAGAGGTGCCTGAGGAAGCGCTGCATCTCAGAGAGAGAACACCTTAGTAAAAGCGACGTGCTGGACATTTTCTACTCATTCATTGTTAGATTAAAAAGGACCCTGAAAAGTGTATCTTACTGAATTGTATTGCACCTGTGGATGGACGCCAGGTTATTTCGGGGTTAGACTGAGAAAATACGCTGTGTTCAAATAAGAAATGAATTGAACAAATAAAAAATGTTATAAAATATAAAAATTCTGCTAGGCCTCGAGTTATTTTTTCTTCCTTGTACTTATTTAATCCACAAGTTACAAATACATGATTGATGTCCTGCAAATGAGCTATGACTTGGCATTACTTATTTATTTTATTTAAAATTTTTATTAAGTTGAATAACCCTACTGAGGTCATAGTCTTGTTTCAGAGTAGACCTGGATGAAACAGAAGTGGAAATTTCACACAAATTTCCATAAATTTTGATACATGCAAACACCAGCATTAAATTTTAACAATTGTGTATCCACAGGCTTTTAAAATGCTGATAGCATTTCCTTTAAAATAATTAGGTCATGTTGCATGAATTACAGTTCTGCATCACTGTTACATATTTTTCCTCTGTCAAAGATAATTTCAATCCTCCCTGGTATATGATTTCCTTTTTAAACTGCACATGCTTCTTTCTGATCCAGATGTGCAACCAGGTATTCAGGTACAACATGTAAAATCACAGACTGTGTAGCAATAGGCAGGTGTTGATTTCTTAAGACTCTTCAACTCATGTGTTTGATGCGTTTAGGATTTTATAAGACACTTGATATGCACCTACTGGGGCTGCAACATCTTCCCTTTGGAGCACTGCTCTCTTCTTAACTCCCACCCTTAATGCATAAGAACTCACCTTGTTATTATCCATAAAATTGGGCCTTTAACTGTCAAAGATGGAGGTAGGTATTTCTTTTACCAGTGCAACTATTCAAGTCTGTAAAATTAAGCACATGAATAAGAACTGAAGCTGTAAATAATCAGCTTTTCAAGAGAGAGTTGTTATGCATTGTATTTTCACAGTAAATAGCCTATCTGTTCTTTGTTGTTGAATATAATGCAATAATGTGAACTCACAGAGTCAGAATTACAGCCTGAATTACTAATTTAAACTCCAGTTAAAGAAGGGAAGGTTCACATTTTCAGATTTGAATGATAAGAATGAAGGTTCTAAATCAATATTTAACATAATCTGATTTTTTTGTACCTTTGCCTTAAACAAACTGAAAATTTGACCTTTTTTTTTTTCCAAGTAACAGAACGGAAAACATTTAGTCAGTATATTTCACTGGGCTGTTTCCATCCAGTAGCTTTTACTACTGTTCTGCAGCTTTGGCAGATCATGGAAACTTGTTTCAAAATGTTCTTAGAAAGGCCTGCTTTGTTTTTGAAAATATCTTTCATTTTTTCCCAGGTGCTCGTGGCAGACAGCATGGGGTTAAGGCGAGCCTGAAAACCACACACTCTTCAAGAGAAAAGTGTTTGAGTGAGCTTTCTGCTCTACATTTCACTGCCCGTGTTTGGAGGTGCTGCATTGGTTTTGACAGCATTGACATCAGCGTGTCTCAGACAACTCTGCTTCATTTCCTTGCATATTCACAGACAAAAACTGCACAGATCCTTATATTCAATAAAATATTGATAGGGGTTTTTTTCTGCTTTCAAAAGGCAGTAACAAAATGGTGGCACAAAAGAATTCCCCAGTCAAACATATTCTGTGCTTAAAATGCATTATTAAAAATCTCGGAAACCAAACGACCACATGACGTTTTATTTCAAGAGGGATGTCCACAAGTGTTTAATAAAAAGGCAAGATTACAGAATTTGGCTCACAGTCATAAGGAAAAAATTAAAATCAATACTACATGATCTAATGCAAACCAAAATCACTATCATTAAGGGAAAGAGGCTTCTTTAAAATGTAAAAAATAATTTCTGGAAGATCAGACAAGGCAAAAAGCCACTACACATTGTTAATATCAGCTTTTTGGGTTACAGATTTTTTCTGTTGCCTGGAAAGCTAATCTTTTAATAGAAGCATTGGTTTCATTTTTACAATGGAAAATTTGTTGAAGAAATTAAGTTTTTATTAGCATTTAGAAGTGAAGCTCATATTGTATTTCATAAGCTTGAATGGTTTGTAATATTGTTTCTGATGTATTATTTCATTATTGTTTGTATGGTGTGATTAGGACAAGTAAAACTTTACAGTCTTGCAGTGTGTGTCTCTCTTCAGGCTGGTTGGCCAAGTGCAGGCACCAGTTTAATTCTACCTTTAGCTCTACCTTTCCACCCCTACAAAGCTGTATTCTGATCTGAATGGAGCTATTTTGGGTAGAAATCCCCAACAGCCTTTATTTTTCTGGCTTGCAAGATAAAAAGATCTTATACATTTTCTGTCCCCAAAAACACCCATGAAGTCTCCCAATACTTTGAATATTGCATGCTCCCTCAGACGTTCTCCTGCGCTGCCTTTGGAAAAGTTCCTCCTAGTAGGAACCAGCCAGGCACATGCTGCCCCTGTGCCCTCCTCTGCTCCTCCAAAAAGAGTCCTTGGCTTGCTGATGTCATCATTCTTCTAAAACTGGATATTGTCTGTGGCTTACGACCTATGAGCTGCTTGACTGGAATTTGTGCCAGTGTTTAAAAGTAAAGCCATATGCTCCCCATCATTATTTAGATGAATGCAAGCAGTGTAAGGAAGAAGAGATTGTAAGTGCATGGAAAGGCACATGATGCCTCTATAAATCAGTGGGAGTCTGTGACACACTCCCAAAACTGTTACTTCTTGCTACCTTCTCTGTAATGGTGTTTCCTTTAATATTGGAAATATGGATATCAGGATACTTGTAGCTGATTCAATATATCAGATGTATGCAGTGGACAAATTCCAGCAGCAAGATTCATGAGGTGCTTTAGAACACCGTTAATTAAATCTCACACCATCTCAGGAAGTAGGTGGCGGTATCTTCATTCAGCACATGAGAAACAGCCAGAAAAAGGTGACTGGCTCTCCACTACACCAGTCAACAAACAGCACTGGTATTTGAGCTTTTCTATTGGTGTCAACTTGCTAGACTTGCCACTCTCTTAAAAGGACAGCCTTTGCTTGCCTACTTCTTCATTTGCTTCTAAACATTGCTTCTGTACAGGCTCCAAAGCCTCTGATGAGAGGCTACATAATACCAACTATATGTCCCCACAAAGAGCCAAATTCAGTTTTGCAAATGTAAATCCGGAGTAACTCTCCTGATGTTAATACATTTGTGGCAACTCACCGAGGTATAAACAAGATCTGTGTGCAAGACAGTTTATTAGCATAAAATGTTGGAAGTGGACACTGGTGATTGAGATACGTTTTTTTCAAATGCATTCTGCTTTGCAGTTTGCAAAGGACACAAATGCCAGTTCACACTGACATAGTATTTTACCCAAAGCAAAGGCAATCTTTTCAAGGACAATGGCTTCAGTTCTCTTCTCAGTGTATAAAGGCATAACCAGACATTTCCTATTACGAGTAAAAGGAATTATGCAGAATGAATATCCTGTGCACTAACATTAAAATTTCTAACTGATGAGAAGAACGATGGGTGTGCTTCTATTTGTAACACAAAATGATCAGAACAAAAGTCAAAGCTGTAATGCATTCACTTGCTTAAAAATGTGTATTGTTATACAAGGCAATTAAAGAGTTTCAGACTATTCTCTATGTGATCTGCCTTTCAGATGAGACCTAAAATTGAAGCATTTGATTATGAAAGCTCAAGTGGCAGTTATCATTAGAGGTGTTAACCCTAATATGCTCTCCAAATTCTAAATGACTTGATCATATTCTCTCTTCCTAAATTCTCCATGGCTTTTATGTGATAAGATATTCTTCTTTTTCCTTCCTAAAAACTGTTCTAAAAGTATTACTCACACCGTATTGCTACCTTGCATATACATTTTGGTAGCAAGTGAAGTGAGTAACCTTTTTATACATCCTATAAATTATTTTAAGAAAATAGACCATTTGGTACGCATAACATGTTCTTCCCATCTACCTTGACAGAGAAGTCATTAAATGAGAAATCACTTTTATCTATGTATTGACAGGGATAAAGCCTTAGCTTTTGCTTGGAAGAAGATTCCAGCATTTCCATTATTATTATTATAATCTTTTATATAATAATTAAAATATGAATGCAGTTATCAGAACTAACACAGGTAACAAAGTTCAGTTGCTAGACTTTGAAGATAGACACCTAAAAGTTTAATCAAAAATTCTAAAATATTTTTTCTAGGCAGTCTCTTATTGAGGAAAGGGTCCCCTTCATGTGTACCAAAAGCTCACCACACTCTCTTCCATTTTCACAAAACTGAGCTTCATTGACTCTCCAAAATTGACAAATTATATAGTTTTGAGGGATAGACAAGGACTCTTGGTACTCCTGGCAATTTAAAATTTTGTGATTGTGTAGTAATTATGTACCAATATTCTTTTCCAGCTTTCTATTACGTATTGTTTGTACCCACTGAAATGGCACAGCATATGAGGTGGGACCTGTTTCTGCCTATTTGTACTGTGTCTAGCATAGCCAAGCAAAATCAATATTTATAAGATGGGTAAAAAGGTTAAAATAATAGCAGAAGCAATACCTTTTTAGCCTCATTAGCTAATATTAGCTTCAAAGATTTCAAGAAGTAACAAATAAACACATCTGCAAAACATAGGTTTTAATTTGCTTATGATTTAAAAATGAACATCGCCTGAGTTACTGTACATTCTGTGATGCATGCAAACATAATCATTGATTCAATTCTCATTAGTGGCAGAAAGAGAAATGACTGTGTCCTGTTACAAATGTACAGAATTAAGTGATGACTACTGGCATTTATAAAACTGCCGTTTTGCTAAATTCCATGTTCATTTTTCCCTTTGGAATCTCAACTGTATTTTTATATATAATGTGCACTTGGAATAGCTTCACTACTGAAAACATGACTGTGGGAAAAAGCACAGAGTAAAACAAAAAGAGGGGAGAAGCACAATTTTAATAAACATTTATTCCCAGGAGCACGCGTATGTACTGTAAATATATACCACAGTGGTATCAAAGCAACGATTCTTTTGAACTGAAGAATGCAAATTCAGTTTACCTTAGTTTCATATCATTTGCTGGTTTTAATCCTAATAATATATTATTTTCAAGGGAAAGCTAGGTGTGCTCTGCCCTTGTTTTCTACCTGAAAACTGGGTCTTGCTAACGATTCCAAACTTCCTAGCTGTCAACATTTTTACAAGGTCTAAAATATATTTTTAAGTTTATTAATAAGTTAGCCTGGAAAAATAATCTGCTGTGAATAGAGCTAACTTTTGATCATTTGTGACTGATGATATTTTTCAACAGCTGGTGTCATGTTCTGCCTTCCAATAATACACACGAGTAGTCCTGTTTTCAGTCCAGGGGAGATGTATTTGGGTACCTTAGAGCTGAACTTAGCTGGTAGTTCAACATGCCGTCTCAGTGAGCAACTGAGGTATTTAAAAACTCATTCAGGGTCCAGATCTGCTCCTTCTGGTGTCAGTCAGATCATTTTAATTATTTCTGGCTGGAGCAGGGTCAAGCCCATGTTACATGCAGTATTGAGTTCCTCCCCATGAGTCAGCTTGTCTGCCTAGATTATATTTATTGTCACCTTGGTAGTTTCCCTTAGAGTGCTTAACTATTCCTTATATCTATTGATCCTTTTTTTTATAAATCCATTGATTTTCAGTTTCATAATTTTTCAGTAGAAGGGATAATGATCACTTGTGGGTCACTCCAAATTATTTTTACTGGTTTGCTTTTTTGTTTTTTTGTTTTTTTTTCTTGTTAGGTTTTTTCTTTATAATAGGTTATATAAAATGTTTATACTGTGGAAAAATTGAGTTCACAGTTGGTAATTTTTAAACTTTCCACATTAGGAAAAATTTTAGGATTATTTATGCCTTGCTCTGTGAATATGTGCAAAATATGGTCCATCAAGAAGGATCTCTTGAAATTAACGTGTGTTTTCAGAGTGGAAAAGCTGTGGAACAAGACTGCAAGATGTGAAGGTCATGGAAGAGTTAAGGGGTAGTTAGTAGAAGACCCTTAAATGTGAGAGTTCAGGGAAAATTACTCTGAGCATTCACATATATCTGCTAAATCGTAAGATCAACTCTTTGCTCCCATCTCTAGGATGCAGAGAATAACTTTCTTCTTTCAGGGTAGTTATAAGTTCCCATCTCTTGCCTTTGCTGATGGAATAAATCCCCTGGGGTTCTGCATTTTGACAGGAAACGTGCCTTTTTTAAGCCCCAACACCTCTTATGCACCCCTATGTTATTTGTGTGTAGTTCTGTTCACACACTTTTGCAGCAGTGTCAGTAACTATTAAGTAATACCTAGTCAACCTCTTGACTATTATTTGCTCCATTCCCTTTATCACACCGTATAATTTAAAAAAAATAGTCTGGGATTCAACTCACTGCATTTTGCCATTCTAAAAGTTATCTTAGCTAATTGCCCAGGTTCCCTCTCTTGTCAGTGGAGAAAAAAGTAGATATCTCCTGATCATAGTCCATCAGCTATCTCTAAGTGCTGCTTTGGGGTGGGGTGATTCATCCTCCTGAAATGCTTCCTACTTCACATTGACCGTAGGAGACTGGGCGATTTGATGGCCAACTCTTTGATGGCCAAGATGGCCAATGGCAGAAGAGATAAAGGCACTGTGGTTTTTTTCCCATGACCCATGGTCTAGAAGAAATGTTCTTTAAATTAAGCTTAGCCTCAACTTTTTATCTCAGGTAAGTTCCTGAGACATTTATATGGCAGGTAAACAGGCAGTAGGAATCAAAAGCTTTGGATTTTTTATAAAAGTCATAAGTGGATAAAACTTTTCAGGCATTGCTTTAGAAAGATTATCTCTCAGACAATCTCTCATACTACTGTCAATAGAGAAAACAAGTTAAAAGCTTGAGTTAAATGGTTTGTATATAACACATTGTCCTTTTGAATAACTGAGCTTGAATCCATTTGAATCAACAATACTGTCTGTCATAAGGAACTACAGTTTTCAATATCAAAGCATCTTGAATAAAAGCCATTACTCTTTTTAAAATAAAAAGCTATTTCATTTCTACTCTTAGCAGCAGAAGTCCTACTGTTAACTTTACATTTACTTAATGTGCTTTTTTTGTGGATATATCTTTGCAACACTCTACTGCAGCAGCTGTGGCTGAGCAGCAGCCCTTAGTAGATGATTCAGTAAGACTAGAGGGGAGAGAGCCATGGGCATTGCGTAAATTTCCAGCTTTGCCCCACGTGCAAACTTCCTTTAGGTGTCAGTTCGACATGCCACCACCTTGTGGTTCTGTTGTTGGGATATTTTGCTTTCATTTGGCTTATTTTACATGTATGAATTCAACAGGGAAAAGTCTGAGAAGCAAAAAAAAGAGTTTCTGTCAATTCCACTAAATGCAAATGAAATATTGCTGTTAAATCAGAAGTAACTGCTGCTACTGTGTGACTGTGACTATTTGCCTTTGTCTCCCTATGTGTTTTGGTCTGCAGCCATTAATAGCTTGGACTCCACGAAGCAGTAGCAAAGGGGAGTGTGTCAGAGCAGCAGGCCAAAATTAAATTACAGCAACCTCGCGCTTTGCATTAAAATCTCCACTAAGCAATGGAGGCTTGTAATCGTCAGGATTTTCCTTAAAGACAATGGCCCTCCATGCAACTGGCTACAGTCAGTTAATTCATGCTGTCAGCTGCCTTTATTGGCTGTGGGGAATGCAGTATTGATTCTTGAACTCAAAAGCAGCACAAAGAGCCACTAGTGCATGGTCAAAATGCAGCAATAAAGAGCTGGCAGCTTGAGAAAAGCAGCCATTCCGTTGCACAAACAAGGTCAATTAGAGGACAGTGCAGCATAATATAAATAGCATTAGCGGCCCTCTTCAACCATGATGAGACCATGCTGAGAAGATGACAATAAATAAAATAGGGTTTAATGCAGAGTAAACACAAAAGCATTTAATGTAATTTAATTTAAAACATTGCATCCTTTTAAAAGTACCATCAATTAAAATATACTTATCTTCAAAGACTATTCTTTTCAGGTAAATCCCTGTATAAATTAATTATGTATGTACGTAGCATTGAAAGGGAATGTATTGTTTAATAAATGGTTAATTCTTAAATAACAGCCCTGTGATATTGTGTCTGTCTGTGTAATCTCTTACTTTTCATTAATACAAATCTGTCAGTGTCATTTGAGTGTAAAAATAGGACAAAAGCATAACTGCATTTTTGGTTCAGAAGTTAAAAGTCTTGCAAAGGATCCTTATGTCCTTCTTTAAGATCTTGTAATTATTATCTTTTTTATGAGAGACTTTTTCTTACTATTTTGCCAGCTCAGAATTAATTACAAATGTAATATGCATCATTCTGCTAACATATAGAATACTGTAAGTGAATTAGGCTCTTAAAAAGGCTAATGGGCCTCAGACAGGCAGCTGAGAAGCCTAGATTGTATGAGCAAGATGAAAAAGTTTCAAAACTATTTAATTGTTTAGACAGCAATAGAAGCATTTGTTTCAAAGCCCTGTTAAATAATGAATGTGCTAAAAGCCAACAAAGGATTTAGGTTTACAGCTCTGGTTTATTTGTGTAGTCTTACCAACTTTTTTGGCAGTACAAGTACTTTTCCTCACTTCCTTGATTTTTTGAAGTATTCCCATAAATTTTGAGTGTACTTACATAGCTGGAAGTAATTTGGCTAGGATCTGTGGTGAAGGTTGAGCATGAAGTCCTCATCATTGTTTGTGTCAAATCGTACCTAACATGTAGAACTGTGTCTTGTACCTGCACAGAGCAATAATTATGTCATTCTACATGTAGTATACTTAAAAACTTTTAAAAGGGATAGAAGTAGTGAGATTTTCACAGAATAATCACAGAATAAACTAGATGGGAAAAGACCTTTGAGATCATGGAATTTTTCCTTGCAAAGCAAATGGGTCTTCCAAATTGGTCTCCAAGAAATTCCTTCCTGCATTGTCAGTGGAATCAGTAGGAGCTCCTTGCCTCAGAGAACAAAAGAAATGTCCTCTGGACTGACTGCCAGTATGGGAACTTCTTTTTCAGCTATTAAGTAGAACAATGAGTAGAATGCTACTTTTATTTCTAAGAGCTTGAAATATCAATAAAACTTGAAGGTAGTGAGGAAAGGAGTTAAACTTAGCTTCCTACAATTCCCGCTGTCTAGGAAGCACAGGGTAAAGGATTCCAAGTCTTATCATATATGTCCTAGGCTGGTACTTCAGAGTCTTGGGAAGTGCAGCTGTCTTAAGCAAATTTTTTGAAGTTGCTGACATTTTGCAGACTAGGTAAGCCAGAGCATAAAGAAAATGAAAACAAGACAAACACCAATAAAATGAAAGAAGTATGTATGAATCTTTTGGCTCAAGTATGAATTTTTTGTCACAAAGAAATCCTTTTTATCTGGAATTTTTTCTGTCCTTCATTCTAGAGCCAAAACAAATTATAAAGATCATGATTAGGCAAATAAATGCATCCAGCAACTTGTGACCAGTTAGATCTTAGGTCTCTTCTCCTTAGTTAAGGACAAGCATATTTTTACTTCTCCTTAGCCCCTTTTCCCTTCAAGTATGTAAGCAAGTGGACTTGTTTGGCATTTGCTCCTTTTCTGGAAGACAAAGCTGACTAATAGTGCAATTGAAATCATAGCTTTTAGTAAGAGTTTTTGAAGAGTGACTGCCTGGAAAGTTTTTTGCATCTTTTAGAAGACAGCTTTAAGAGAAATCAATGTGTTCTGAAGGAAAATCAGATAACTTATCTGTATATTTCCTAAGCCAAAGCAGAACAATAATTGTAGCAAGATTTGTAGGAAGTGGTAGCATTTTTAGTTTGGTTTTGCATTATATATACTTTTTATTGATTTTTCTTCACGTTACTCAAGGCTTACGGAGACCAAATAAATTTTCCTTAGGGCACTTCAGTAATTTTATAAAGATATTTCTTCTTTGTTTTTGACTTTGGAAATGCAGAATATTTCATCACAAGTGTAGAGCGAAGCAGAGTGGTTCTTGATATTTAGGAGAAGCATGTGGGACAATGCGTCTTGCTTCCTCATACACGGTAATTGTGTCTTAGTGATAGCAGAATATTTCTTTCATCCTTCATTTCCTTTTTGCTCATAATTTTTACCCCAATGTCCCATAAAAATCTACGAACATATCATGGACTGTAATTACCTCTGAAACATGCACTAGGTGACTTCTAACTTCTGGTATGAAGCTTCTAGAGGTTTACTTTTAACTCATTGCAAGGGATATAGCCACATTAATAAGTCATTAGTGTTCAGAAACCTCAACTCACAAAAATTAAAATAATAATGCCATTAATGTTTTCAAATACTCTCTTTTCTTCCCAACACCACTAAGCATAAGTTCACTTTGGGAACAAACTTCCTTCCTTGTTTTGGTGATGTGAGAAATATCGTCTGAAAAGCAGCAGGTGTTCCCATGCTGATTCTATGCCTTGTTAGCTCATTCTGGGGAAGGATAGGTACTTTATTTACTTTACTTTTATTTTCAAAATAGGTCTCAGTCATGGGTTTTACAATTCTAAAATGTTTGCCTTCTCTAAATAGGGTGGGGAGTTGTAGAGAGAGAAATGCAGACTGAAAGTGGAGACTTCTAACTACAAAGTTTGCACCTCATAAGCAGATGAATGTAAAGGAGAGAAGGATGCTGAATAGTCCAAGAGCCAGGAGACTACTTGGAGAAAGGCAAGTGTTAAGGTAATGTGTTCCTCAGAAATTCAGAAAGCTGCAGGTTTGGATTGGAGCTCAAACAAGGAAAGTCTCTTTCCAGGTCCCAAAATGGAAGCATATGATTTGACAACGTACTCCAGAGGAGACAGGAAGAGGAAAACAGGCTGAATATAAAAATGACAGATCTGTGCTCATTCTTCATTCATGAAAACTTCTAGGGAGTAGAGAAGGAGTGTGGTTCTAGGTCCAGGTCTTTCTACAGCCTCACTGTGAGAAGATCAAGAAGTAAGAATACAAACAGTTCTCATTTTTCTGGGACATAGAAGAGAAGTAAAAGGCCATATTGGGCCTTTTCGTCCATGCATGTAAAGGAAATAAAAATTGGAAGCAGAATTTGCAAAACATTGGTTCTGTATCCTACTAAAAGAGACCAGTCTTTGAAATATGTATGAGAGAACATGCACAAAAACTGGGAATGGAGTAGATTATATTTTTTTTGGAAAAGGAGGTAATGGTTGAGACTGTGAAGGTTTTTGATGTTGGGAATTGAGAAGATAGCAAGCCCAACACTCATAACTATGTATTTAGTAATGCAGAGGATATCCTAACTCTAAGAAAACCATCATAGTGTAAAAGTGTTTATAAGCACATTTAAAACAGGTAATTTTCAGAAAATATTTTATCATGAACCAACAAGCTGTATAAGATGCACGAATGGGAGAGCTTTATGCTTGCGTCAAAGATCTTGTTTGTGGATTTTGTGTTCAAGGACAGGGAAATACTTAACACTTTATAAACTAAAGTCCTTTCTGCTTTAGTAGCCTATTCATCCTTAAGGGGCAGAAGAACAGAGTATTCTGAAATTAGTAGTACACAATCCGTTTGTTATACTATGTGAAGCATGGACAGAGAACACTTCAGTGTCTCCTGAAAACAAGTATGAAGGGTCCACGTTCTTCACTACTTAAAACCATTTTGCATCTATTTTTTTGCTCAAGTATCCTTGTTAGATTCCAAATGGTACTTTTGTAAACTATCTCTTAATGGTTCTTTTCTTCCTGTGAGCTCTTCCTAAAATCTTTCTGTCTCAAAAGCCCTTTTATTTTTGTTTGTTTGCTTGTTTGTTTTGGGTTTTTTTAGCCACTTGTATATAAACAACTAGATATAAAAAGAGTCTGCAGTAGGTAAAACCATTTCATTAATGATAGAAATAAATCTAGTGAGAAAATATGCCAATAAGACAATGAACAAAGAAATATCTTTTAAATTTGTATACTATTTCTTTCTGAAATTTATAATACAGTTAGCTCAATAAGACACAAATAAAAATCTTGTATAATGTGTTGATTCATCTTCAAGAATAGATGAAAAGGGGGAAATATTTACCTTTGGGGTTTTTTACATGCTTGTTCTGGACTGATAGTACAAAGAGAATGACAGCTCATTCCAAGTGACTGATCTTGGTACTCGCTTGTGTTTAAATCATGTGTTCTGAAAAAAACTCCTAGAAGCCCTAATATCTCTAGGTATCCCTTCAGTGTCCTCTGAATAGCTTCTCTTTTCCTCCTTTCCGTGCCAAGAGCAATGGCTTCATTTCCACCCCTGTCCGGAAATAATAAAATAAAAAAAGTGGTTTAGGAAAGAAAAAGAAACCACTACATTATTCTATTTTACTGAAATATGTCATATAACAGTCAATATTTTAGATACCAGACTAGCATGTACAGAGAGATTTTTGGATCATTAACACTTTCCCACCTCTTCAGAAAAAAAATTGAAGACCAATTTCCCTGACACCTTTTCAGTTGCTGAAATTCCCAGGATTCTTTTCAAATTGCATTGTTGCTGTTTAGAAGAGAATCTAAATATTTAAAATCACAACGCCTGGGAATCAGGATGTTATCAAGTCAATAATTTTCCATGGTTTGTATTTCCTGGCAGATACTGCACTCCACTCTGAGACAGCATAGACTTCCTGAGATTATCCTTGAATATATAAGCAATCAGGTAATGCATGCAGTTTATCTAAAGCTGGTCAAACAACAGGGTATTAAAGAGGAGTATATGTTATAGTTTAATATAATGACACGCCTCAATAGTTGTTGGACGGGAAGTGAAAGAAGCAGTGCTGTTAAACCCCAAAGCATCCCGTTATTGGACAATAATATGTAAGTGGAATGCATTATTATGATTATAAATAGGTCATTTCTGAAGGAAACACATTCGATGCAGACGGGAATAACAAATCATGTGTAAAAAGAAATGACCTTTAACGGAACAAAGAACAGTAAATAGAAGAGACTGCACGAGGCTTCTCTCTGCTGAGAGAAGGAGCAGCCCTTGTTTGTCAGGGTGGTGCTGGGCAAGTTACATGTCTCGTGCCTGTTAGTTTGACTGCATCCACTTGGCTGCAATTTGCAGTGCATGCAGACTGTCCATGGAATGTGAAGGTTAGGAAGGGCATATGAAAGCACTGAATATCCAATTATTGCCTCTAGCTGTTTATCACTGCTAAGTCTAAAAAGAGAATGGACGGGATTTAAAGCAATATAAGAGAATCCAAGGCACCCTCAAACCCATTAGCAGAGATAATAAAGATGATTCATAAATGGAGCTGTGCACATCATCCTTCAGAGAGAGGTTTAAGCAGTTGTTTTGGGGCTATTCAGCCTCAGGAAGTAAAAGAAAGATGATTTTACTTCACCAAAATAACTGGAATCATAAACTGGTAGTGTATGTTAAGATATAAACTGAAAGTTAATTATTTTGTTTTTCCCTGACATTCTCAATCCAAAGTCATATTCTCACTTAGTGATACATGGAGGGAATGGTAGCAACCAATACCACCAAGAATGAAGACCTAAAGACCTTCTCCATTCAACAGAAAATTGCGACATTCCGTATAGAAATGTTTTTAAACAAACAGAAAGCTATTAAACCCCAGGAAGGATTTGGTAGGAAATGTAGGATGAGAATGCAGAATAAGAGTGAATTTGTGAAGATTTATCATTTGCTTTCAAATTAGTCTTTCATTTAACATTCAGTGAGTCAGTGTATGAATGCTGCCTGAAACACTGAATTTAAACAAGAATTTGGTCTTAATGCAGAAATTAGTACCGTAACCAGCCACAAAATGAATGTTGACTGATCACTCCGCCACTGAATACATCTTCCAAAAGGGCTTATCTGCATATGTTTTATCTCAAAAGTTGCACAAAAGACATCCTTCCCAAAATAGGGCCAGTCTGAAATCAGCACATCAAAAATTCAGTGACATGTAGCCACTCTGAATTCTAGGTTTGGAACTGCAATTACAGTGCCAGTAAAGAGACCAGAAAGCTTTTGGCAAGAGCTTTCCAGTTTTGGCTCGTATGCAAAACCTATAAAACATTCTTTGAGTTGAAATGTTTAGAGAAAATGTCACATTTTTCTACAGTGGATTTTTTTTTTTTATATTCCTTTTGTATGAAATCACATGTATAATAATGCATTTATTCAACTATATATATTCCCATCCGAAGTGATCCAAAGAGTTCAGCTGTCATTTTTTTCCTAATACTCCTCCTCACAGAAAATGGCCTGTTGTAACTATGGTGTTAATTCAATACATTCCATTTTTATTTTCAATTTCAAACCATTATTTTAAGAAATCATTAAAGAATATTGAACTCATGAAAGCCTGGGTTTATTGCCCTGGAAGCTGATATTCTCTAGAAAGAAATCAGCCTTTGAGTCAGTAACTGCAGACCAAGGATTCATCACAGCTGTGAGCATCCTTTAGCCACATTGTGAACATTTCTGGTTTATATCCACCTTAATCTGTCAGGTTGTGACCAAGAAAAAGGATGCCAGTATTATTAATTGTTTCTGAACTGACAACATTATTGCAGTTGAAGAGGCCTGTTTATATGAGCCACTAAGTAGTGCGTGAAACAGGGTATGAGTTATCTTCAGCCTTGGAACTTCCACATCAGTTTTGATTATCTGCATAAATGCAGTCCACAGTTAAATGCTCTGGTAGCTTTATTTTTCTTTCTGCTTCTGTTGTATAGGTTTTCTATGTTCTTTTTTCTTGGGCTGAAAGCAACAGCAGTTGGAAGTTTCCTTGTGTAAGAAACCCTTGACTCTAGCTGTGGAAATGAATGACAAAGGGTTCTTAATATTATAAAAACAGAATGAAGAGACATACGTACAAGGACTATACTGCTAAATATTCAAACTCTCATATCCATTCATAACAACTAATGCCACAGAAAAAGATGTTGCAGTTTCAGACCTAGAATTTCCTGTAGCAAAGATGTTGACAGATGGATTTGTAAGCCTGAAACTCATGAAATCAGTGAATAAACTATCAAACGTGTAGAGGAGACAGAATGTGAATTCATTGCCTCTATTCTAAAACACAAGAGATCATTCAATAAGGTTAAAATCAAAGTTACAATTTTTCATCATATGAATACTGTGAAACCCATTGTCACTAGATGTTACAAAGATCAAGAATTCAGCAAAATTAAGAAAGGAATCAAACTTTGTAAGTAGAGCATTCCAGTCCAGTGCCAGCCTAATTAGCTATAAGCATGTGATATAATGAGCGTTAAACTTCACACTTTGAGATAAAAGCAGTCTTTATTCTGTTATTAATTAGGAAGAGACCTAAAGTATGAGGCAGATAACTTTTATGAGCCTCCTGAAGGATTTTTAAAACTCCCTCTGGAGTTTTAAAGTGTTTCCAAATAGTATACTATGACAGGTGGACCTTATTCTGACCCAGGATGGCAAGTCATCTGTTTTTATCTACTTAAGTAAACTTTTTGTTTAAAAAAAAGGAGTCCATGATATTACCATATTTGGCCTTTAAGTTTAAATGAAATGAAGGAATTCTTATTAAGAATGGCCCACATGCAGAAAATAGAATAATTTGATTTTGAAGGAGTTGCAATTTTATAATCTCAAAGTAAAATAAATATTTATCTACAGATATATTCATTAATTTCTCAGTGTTTTCGAGCAAAAATCCCTTTTATTCACGAAAAAAATAAAACCAACACCAAACACGCAATTGCTGACTTTTCTAATATTCCTTTGATTTTAACTCTATGAATCTTGTAAGCAGGTCGTTAAGATAATGACACTAATCATACTCATCTGAATATGTGTTGTCCTCTTTGATGTTCCTAGCAATAGGCTGCTCTGTATGAAATGAAATAGCACTAACTCCCACAATAAGAAGAAAAAAGTGAGTGTATGAGAAATATTTCCTTAATAGCTGTAACTGTTTGTGAAAGCTAAAATTTCCCCAGTAAGTTATAAAAAGGTCACAGCTCCCCTCATTTATCTAATACCATGAATACAGCCCTTTATTCAGGAGTTTGCCTGCAGTCAAAGCTAATTATTACCACTATATTACATAATTTTTCCTACATGGTATGTAGATGAGTAAATGCGTTGTAAACAACCATCAAGCTCCAGGATGATCATAGCATGAGTGAGGAAATGAGCAGCTACCTTTCAAATCTCATTTCCAGAAGCTGCTGTAAATTAAGATCGGGAGAAATAATGCTTCTGAATCTTTGAACTCAGCTATTAGACTTTTATTGTCTTTACTAATTTCAAAAGTAAACCTGACTCATCGTTCCTATTACAGACGTATCATTACATGATTGAAGGTTAATGACTTCACAGGCATATTTCAGGGCCTCAGGACTTATACAAGGTCTTCCTAATGACAGGATTCAGAATATCTGTCCATGGGCCCACCAGACAGCACTTCCAATGGAGAGCAGAGCCCTCTGACAACCAGCAGACAAGTATTCATTTATTTTGATCCGTAGCCACTATTTTTATAACTGCACGATAGTGCTTCAGAAAGACTTTTTCAGTTACAACATAGAAACATTTTTTCTCCAAAAATCTGAGCTCCATGGCCGTATTTAGCAATTCACATTAATAGTTGCTTACCTTCAAGCACTTGAACTGTTATTTCTTATTGATTTCTGTAGTATTTCTCACATGCTTCAGGTTAAGCTCCAGCTTAAGTGCTTTTACAGATAAGAAAAAAACTGCTCAGTGTCTTGCATGACTGAAGAGTGAATTTTAGGAAAGGAAAGAGCTTGGTAATCTTCTTTTCTCTCTAGACTTCGCAATATGCTTTTTTAGGGAATGACTGTGGTTTCTTGTACAATTTCAAAATACACAGTTTTATTTCCTGGTTTGGTTTTTTTTTGGTGGAAATGTTCTGGCTTTATTTCTTTCATCATATTCTTTCACTAATATTTTCTTAGAAATTACTTTGTGTGCTGCTGAAACCCTTCTGTCATATGGTCCCTCTGCATGCCCACACAGTTCGAAAAGAGACTGTTTTTGCTTTAAAATAGAATTCAAGTAACATAAGAGAGTTTCATTGCCCTGAATTGCATCCCTGATCCTTAATAAATAGTACAGCATAATTCCAAAAGTAAATCTGATAATTCTTTTACAACGCAAAATTTGGTATTTTGTAAAATTTTACATTTGTGCCAGCCTTTCATTGTTTTTTTTCCCAAGTGACAGTAAAATAATTCAAAATCTTGAGTTTTCATATAAATTGAAATAATATTTTTTTCATTGCCTTGTTTTAGGAACAGGGGTTTCAATTAAGAGAACTAACGATTTTTCTATCAAGCTGTCATGCTCATATAGGCTACTGGCATCCTTAGGTAACTTCTAAATGAAGAAGGATAATACAGGACAGTTTCCTTCAGAATCTGAGTACGGTGATTTTATTAGTTGCCACACTGTGGTTTGAAGGAATCTGAAAGAACATCTGAAAAGTTCTCTCTGGTAGTTAAAGTGGCTCTTGAGACTTATGACTAGAGAACTGTTCTCAGCTGGTAGTGTGAACGCCATGAATATCCAAAGTAGCCAAATAAGTAGAGGATCTCCAAAGTGGTGTCCTATGCAGAAAACAATAGATGGTCCAAATTATTGAGCTACTCTCTTCTTCCATAATTGTCCTAGTCTGTGAAATACACCACCTAAAATCATATTGCCCCATCCCCGGAAATATTCAAGGTCGGGTTGGATGGGCTTCTGAGCAACCTGATCTAGTTAAAGACGTCTCTGCTCATTGCATGGGGGTTGGACTGCACAGTTCTTAAAGATTCCTTCTGAACCAAACTATTCCATGAGTCTGTGATATAGACTGATTGCATACTGAGAGACAGATTGGTCAATGCATTTTATCCCTTTATTCTGCCGGCTGCCTTTGTTGGCTCAGTGTTGTTGGGAAATGCCTCCTGGCTGCACTGCATTCCATTCTTGTAGGCCTGTGAATGTCCAAAACCACCCTAGAAAAATTTTAGTAAATTTACATGTGTTGTTTATATGTTGCTTGTTTTCTTCATCTTTCATAGCTTCTGCAAAGTTAGAAATTTTGGGCAGGAAAATTTAAACAAATATGCAAGATATTCTTGTTTGGAAGGATGTGTAACATTAATATTGCACTTCAGTCCTTTGAAATGTTTTCTAAAAGCAATGGATATTTCAATCAAAGTTATTTTATTTCAGAAACACAAGATTAGATCATTACAAGTCCTTTATACAAATCTCTTTTTTTTTGCTGCTCTTTATTAGAGCGCTGTTATAAGTGTTTCTGCGAGTGTGTAAGGAATCCCATTAGTTTTCCAAGATTTTCCTCTAAAATAATACTTTCTTCTGGATCTACATTTTAATATTAATTCTGTGCTTGCACATTGATAATAACTTTTCCAACTGATTATATGGCAATAGTATCCATAGTTTTTACTTTTTAGCTAGATTTAGCAGTAGATCAGAAATATTTCAGTCAAGATCTTCTTTGGAAGTTAAATGATTCATTACATATTTGTCATTCTGAAGTTCAGTTTCGATAATCAATTAATGTACATATTTTAATACACTCCAAAATTGTGTGCTTTTTTGTGAAACCCTTCCTCCTAATTTCACAGAATTCTGTATCTCATACCAGTAGATCTTCTGTTAATGCTGGCTTAACTGTAATCATTGCATTATTGCTAGTACAAAATATTGGAAATATGGGGGGTTTTACATTTTTATGTGAGTCTTTGTTATATTAAATATGTAATAAGTTTTGAACAAATGGAGCACCCAACAAAAAGATTATATTAATGTGTAGGCAAGGCTAAGTATTTAGAGATTTTTTTTCTGAGATTGATTGAGAAAAAAATCAATTTGAGATTGCAGTATATGATAATAAAAAAACATCAGTATTTTAAAGAGGAAAATATTTACTATCTTTAAATCTGGCATTATACATTTAAGAAACTGAAGAACGTGGTTCTTCTTAGAAGAACATCAGATTTGTGACATTATGAACAAGTAATATAAAGTACAAGAGAGGACTTCCAGTAGCTCCTGCTGGAACCATTGGTACAGATTTTATTCCATCCAATCTGATGGTGGAATGTCTGCTCCACATTTCCCCTTTCCATTTCCTCCTATCTCTGACACAGTCACTGCTACAAGATGTGGTGATAATGTTCTAAACGTTGCCCATTAAATGGGGCAAACTCTTTACTCTGCCTTGTGGTAATGTTGTGAGAGTGAATGGTAACAGAAATATATTTCACATAGACAAAAAAAGTTTCTAAGTCAGATCATTTAAATTAAGCTGACAAATGCTAAATGTTTAAATATGTTTTTATGCTTGTGACATTTTGTTGGTACACAATGTCACTGGAATGGAGTTAAAACCAGGAGTACACCTGAAAATTGTAGCAATACTGAGGGTATTGACTTAAGCGTGGAAATTGTAGCGGAAATGTTATTTTGCATGTTGTTTGTCAATATAAGTACACTTTGTACTTTCTTCACTCTCTGTATTTAAAATTATTATCAAGTTAATAAAAAATTTCCAGTTATCTAGAGGTTTATATCTTAACTGCATGGATGAGAACAGGTCAGAACTGGCAACCATTGGTAACTATCCAATGTCTCAAGCATGTTAGAAAATGCCCCCTCTGCCAAGTCTTGAAAAGGTTACGTGCTGTGTAACTATGCACTGTGTCCATGCATGTGTTCCTAATACCTCTATGTCTGAAGTCCAAATAGAAAAATACCTACAGAAATATAAAGTTATTGCACTTTGCCCACATTGATATGAACTTGATAAAGGCTGGTATCCTGTGCTATTTGTGTTTTTAAAAGCCTATGTACATAAATATATAGTGGATTAATAAAATAATGTTTAGGATTTGAGCCTTAACAATGATTTCATTGTATCCTGTAGATATAAAAAATAAAAACAACCAATGTCTACAATGCAGCTATGAAGGTGGAATCAATGCTTCACTGCTATTTGCCTGTAATTGGCTTTGAGCATCACAATGCACGTGTAATTGGGTCTGTATTTGTATTCTTCAAGGATTCTGTGCTATTTCTACTTGAACCCATTTTTGATATGGTTCAGCTCAGCAGTGCCAGCTACCTCTTGTTATGCAGTTGAAAAACTGTGGCCATTAAAAATAGGATACGGTGTGATTTTGTTTTGCAGCACTGCATGGAAAATCAGTTGCTGTTCACAACAGCTCTGTGGTTGGTTGATTTAAAGCAGGAGGGTGACTTCAAATTGACAAGCAGACAGTTCATGAAAAAGGATATTGTATCTTTAAGGCTTTCTGACTGATTGTGTTTAACTGCGCTACTCAGCAGGCAGTAATTAGGCGGTAGCTTTGCTGAGAAACTTAAAGCAGAGGCCGCGTTGCTCTGTGCTCTTAAATTAAAAAAAAAATAAAAATAAAAGAAAGAAAAAAAAAAGATGGATTTGAACAAATGGGATTTTACTGGTTTTTAGCCAATATGGGAGCAAACAGAAAGCAGACCCCTAGAGGCTCCTAAAGTTATCTTCCCATGCAGATAGTCTCTAGGGAGCTGTGGTGCTTGAGAAAGGAGGCAATGAGAACCATTATAGAAGCACATGACACTATTGCAGAAGGTCAGAGTGGTATTGGAATAAAAGAGAAACTGCTGATACAAAATGACATGGCTGCTGCATCTTCTGGACCAGTTCACAATTTTGATTGGAATGTAGCTCGAATGTATCATGAATGTGATTAATAAATAAAAGTACATAATAATGATGATGGCTGAACTGGTGCTTCCCCAGACTGCTGCAGAGCAGCAGAGAGTGGGAATATAAGATAAAAGCCAGAAAACAAAATATGTAGTTAATGCTACTGCCTAAGGACAGTTTGATTTGAAAATGCTGTTGTAGTTTTGTGGAGTAGACACTGCAGTGCACAGTTGCAAACACTAAATGCAGGAATGAATTGTCAACCTTCTCCCCGAGTGTTACAGCAAACTAACAAATTGTGGAGGTGAATAAGAGAAAGTTAAGATATGATTTTGTCACAAATACCATAGGAATTTCATGGAAGCACTCTTTGCTGTCACACCTTTATTCTCTATTGCTGCTATTTTGATGGTTGTGCTTGGACATATCATCCTCTTTGAGCAATTAGGCTTTGAGAAGACTCAGGATTCTACTGCCACTGATATATACTACAACCTCTTTAATTATATTTTTAAAAAATGTAGTTCATTTGTTTATGTGACGGCATTGTGCTTCTGGAAAATGAAGTTATCCATTAAGAGCATAAATTAAGTCTATATTTTGATTTGGCATCAGGTAGTAGATATTGTACAAGGGTCACATTTTGAGTGTGATGAGCTCAACTTTTACTGCATAGTCTCAGTTTCTTTATGAGGTCCAGAAAAAGTCTTTTGGAGACTATGGCCCTACTTCTGACTAGAATTGCTCTCTATAGCTCTGACATTGGTTCTGATAATTTTGAGTGATTAAAGACAGTCTCCTTCAAGAAACTCTCTGGTGTGACAAATCTTTTTTATTTTATCTTCTTTGTTCACATGTTGACAAAAAAGTAAATTAGCATGTAAGTTGGCAAGAACACTGCACTGAGCAACAAGCATTTTCACAAGACCATTGTCCTGAGGTTTGTAGTTTTTTAAAACGGTTTGATCTGAGTAAATTAAGAATGCTTATCAGAATTCTCTGACTGAATGTTTATAAGAGCCAGAACAGCTTTCCAATTAGAGCTGGGCTTGCAAAGGCAAGAGGGATTCAATGCCACTGCCTAAAATTCACCCATCTTTATTTCCTGTTTTCAAGGTCAATTCATTTTGTGTACTTCATAGATGCTCTTTGAAACTGGGATACCAAGAACATGAGGGATTAAATTTACAAAGTCACTGTCAGTTAATGTTAGGTGTTTATTCCCCTAGTCTTAAGTTCTCCAAAACTCTAGCTGTGTAGGACACTATTCACAGGGGCTTAACATAGGGAGGAAAATGATTACTTTAAGTCAAATAAAATGAATAATTAATCACATCACATTTTGTAATTCTGGTGTTAAGCATAAAAACAATGGTTTGTTTTTTAGCAAAAGGTTTTTGTAGAATTTCAGATAGCATATAATACAAAACAATAACTGCATACCTAATGTGAAAAGCTGACAGGAAAAAAGGGTCCTGCTTGGTGCTTCTAGCTTTTTCTGGGGTGTTTCAATATCCAGTTTAAGGCAATGCCTATGAATGTCCATCTTCCCTTGGAATCCTCTGGGGCCAATGAAGTGTCTGTCTTTTAATCTGATTGTAAAATATTGCCCCAGCTCTTTACCACAAATTTTAAAATCAATTTTTATATCTTGCTAAAACTATGGACCTCTCATCTATTTCGATGGTTATTCTACCAAGAACAAACAACTCAAAGTGAAGAGCCTTTCTGTGTTTTTCTGTTACATCTCTCCTCTTTCTTCCACCTACTTGTGCACATGCCTGGACACAGATGTATACAGTATACATATATATGTGTATACGTGTTTGCATGTACATACACCTCTACTTATGCAACATTTATATAGGTAAGAATACAGCAGCTGGAACTCATAGAAATGATTATGTGGTATGCATGCTTTTCTAAAGTCATCAGAGACTCATAGAATGGTTACATGCCTTTTCTGACCTGGATGGTTTTTGGATTTGTCTTGAAGTATTTTGAGGCGTGTGTGTAATCTATAATTATTTGTTGTTGAAATTTGTCACCTGGTAAACCCTCTGTTTTTTGAGATGGGAAACCACACTGATGGAAATTTGTTTTTCCACAAGTTGTTTCCCAGACTCCAAATCAGTTCAGCTTTAACGATGTCCTTACATGGGTTGATTATTATGCTATATTCCAGGCTGAAATAATTGTGTACCTGGCCATCTGCTTCTGTCTTTTCCAGCACCTTTCTGAGGACAGCTCTGGGCCACTCAGTGGGGGCCAGGGCAGGATCCTGTAAAGGTGTCCACACATTCCTCTTGTGGGAAAGGACAGACTTTGTCAGTGAATTTCAAAGCGGTTTAATTAAGCATTCCTCCTTTCTAAGAATAATAGCCTTTAATAGCCTACATTTCCAACAGCGGCCAACATATCATCTCTATAAGGCAACAAAAATATCTGCTGGTCATAATGCAAACCCTGCAAGGGCATTCTAACCAGTTTTTGAACTTAAAATAGCAAACTGCTGATTAATCGTAATGATCAGTCAACTCCAAACTAGACTAAGAAACTTGAATACTCTGAGAGTAATATATGGGTACTAATTTCAAAGTGTGGTACAAATATAGCCATTTTGGATTAATATATATTTTTCAAAATGTATCAGGATGGATTTAATTCATTTTATGATGTTCATGGCTTTTAAAAATGATTTTAGTGAATTACTATAGAAACTCTATCTTATTCTTTTAATTAATCCTTTATTTAAAGAAATGTTTTCATCCAAGATACTAAAGAAGAACATTATAAACATGCTCAGGCAAAAGGTAATAGATTTGAGTTTAATTGTAATGTTCTGTTAAGCATTTTAATGGAAAACCTGATGACCCAATTATACAGCAAAAGTGGAAAATCAGAACACAGTATCTGAATTTGAATATAAAAATGCTGAGATGCATAATACATAGGAGTTTGATATCTATTCTACTTCTTGTCAAGAAGGTATAAAATTATCAAGAATTAACAGAGAGCAGAAATCAGACCCTGGAAAAGAGCTAAGCATTCTGGAGAGGAATATAAATTATAGTTTAACTTGGAAAAGTACCCTGCCTTTCCATGCAATGAAGAATCAGTATTTTCTTTAATATTCCTGCTCTGGCATCCCATTCTTTTTGTACTATCACTATTCATAACAGCATCAGCAAGATCTTCCCAGGGTTAATCCTTCCCACTACTGAAAGTCAGCTGTGGAATTAGCTAGTTTAAGAAGAGATTTTCCAAGATACCTGTAGCTCAGTCAGAAGCTAGATATTTATTTTACCTTGAAAATCTTCCCTTTCCATCTAAGCTGTGGTTCCCAAGCTGAGGTCCTAACAGGCTATTGGTGAGGCTGGGAAGAATATAAGAGTGACCTAAACAACCATAGTATTTTAATAGTTATTTCAGTTCTAAAAAAGTAAAGCTAATAATGTCCTAGTCTTCACTTGAACCTACAACAGCTCCAAAAATCTACTAGGACATAAAGTTTGAGAATGACTGCAGTGTCCAGTTATTTTGTCTTCTAAAAGAGCAGATCCAAGTAAAATCTTCTATCTTCAATGCGACACAGAAAACACAGAAAAATGGTGTTTCATTCAGTAAGTGGTACTTTGAGGCCCTAATGTTGAAAGAAAAGGTAATGAAAATGGGACTGTGCAGATGTAACTATTAATGAAAAATGAAGTTGTTATGCAAAGTACTTTAAAAAAGTACCTCAGGTACTTATTACCTGAGGTACATATGCAGACGTGAGACCATGAAATTATCAACTTAACGCTACAAAAGAGATGACTTTGAGGGTATCTGACCTGCTACCAAACTGTACCAGGATGCTGGGGCACAGATCTTTATTAGCCTGCTGGTGTTTACTTTTTAGCTATCCAAGCCTTGTTTTTCTCACTGCCTCTACACATAGAAATGTTATCCTCTAAGTAAAAGTGAATGCCAAGCATGCCACAACTACAGCTAGCCTCTGGAGTGCCAATTGGTTGTTTTATTTTACTTGAATAGTGTACAAAAATCTGTATCGTATTTACTATATTATCAGCACAAACCCCATTAATTTATATCTAGCCTCAAATGATCTTCATTTCTTGCAAGTTTCATGGGGCTATGATAGACCATGGACATGCCAACATTGATTCTGTCTTCATTATGGTCTACATCCTCAAGTGCAGATGCTCAAAAATTCATTAGCTCAACAATTCAGGTAGTGGCAGGATTCTTGAGGAACTAATGTGGTGGTAGCAGCTGACTCTTCCCTTGGGGGAAGCTGGCAGAGTTAACTTGTGACCTTCACATCTATTCTTGAAAGCCAAGCAGTTCTTCTGGTGGTTCAGAAATTCCTAAGTGTCTTTTACATATCTTTTTGTATGCAAGCTATGGAAAAAAAGGTATCTGGAGAATTGGTCGCTCTAGACTTGGTTCTGATCATTCAAAGAGGACCAGCTGCAAATGTGGAGACTGAAGGCAAAGTGACAGTGGCAAAGCAATGAAAGAGTTCATGATCTTTAAGGAAAGGAGACACACAACCCTGTGATATAAAAGTAATGTATTTCAAACAGGGAGCCCTTAATAGTTTCAGAGAAATATAAGACATACAGATAAACAAAGTAAATAAATTCTGTAAGGAAATAAATTCCTATTAAAAATTATTATTAATTACTCTAATACAGAGGAAGAGTGGGAACTACACTAAGAGACCAATCTCGTAAAATCATCAGCTCTTTAGTAAAAGTCTAAAATAAAGAATCTAGAAACTATGAAGTAGTTCAAATGGCTACAGATGAATATGAAAAAATAGCAGAAGGTATTGAGACAAATTCAGAAGTGCCAAGGGACAAACTGAGAAACTTTTTACAGGATACATGAAAGGTGAAAAGAAAGCAGTTATAGTAGGAGCAAGACATGGACAATTAAGACCACTACTTGCTAGACTTTGAAAAACTGAAACTAGTACACATAGCTCATTTCTGCTTGTATCTACACTGTAAATTCTGTGAGCAGTCAGGAAGTCAGTACTACTAACACCAAGGAAAGCTGTGAAATTTCAGGTTAAGACAACCATTTAGAAAAATACAAAGATAACACAAACATTTCCAAATACCTGGGCCTAATGAAATTTCTACTATACATGTAGCTAAAGCAATGTTGGAGTATTTTCAGAGGTGATATTTCAGAAGACTTGAGAAGAGCATATGCAAAGACTATGATAACAAGGCAAAAAGTGAGTCAAGGAATTGTACACTAACTAGCTCCACTTCTCTGTGACAGATAGTCTCAGATAATGAAACAAATTATTTGTAGGTACCTCAAAGTATATAAAAAAATGTGCAGTCAGCATGGTTCAAAGACAAACCATGTCACACCGGTTCAGCTGTGATACAGTACTGGGAGGTGTACTGGATGTAAGAGAAACAGTAGACATTACTGTTCTTGACTTAAATAAATGCTGTCTCTCACACAAGCATCGCATAAGGAAGCTAGATGAAACTCTTTGACTCCAGATACGTGCAGAACTGATCAAAAAATTATATTAAGTATTTAGCAGTTTGGTACTACTCCACATTTTCATTACTAATCTGAAAGATGCACATTATAGCATTTTGCTTATTAAATTTACAGGGAACACTATTGAGGGAGTGGCTGCAAGCATGCCAGAGGATGGAATTAGAACTTAAATTGATCTGAAGAAATCAGCTGAAAAAAAATGAGCACAATTCAGTAAGCAGAAATATATAAATCTGCTCTTAGATGTGATGAACTGAATAGGAAATAGGAAGCAATAGACTAGGTTTCAAATGTGTAGAAAAAAGCTGCAAGACTTAATGGGTCACAAACTGAATATGAGTCACCAGTGTCATGATACAGTGAAAAAAGCAAATACTGTGCGAGTGTATACACTGGCAAAATGAAAAGAGTTAAGTGGAAAACATGGTCAATAATTAATCAGCTGTATAAGAGCATTCATTTTTAATAAATATTTAGAAGGATGTATAGAAGTATCATGCTGCATTCTGTATATCCAAGAATTTGCTAAATATGAAATTCAAAGCACCTTAGGTAATAAACTTCAAATAGCACAATGTGTCAAATAAGCACAGCATCATATGCTGTTTTATTTCTAATTCTGCTTGGTGCTGAACAATTTTCCTGAAAAATGTTCAATCCTCTCAGTTGTTACTGACTTAGCATTTGGCATATTAAAACCCACTTTTTTTTACCTCATACACAGTATGAGTAAAGGGTCATACAGTGCTGTCTCTGGGCCTTTGGCTACCAACACAGAATGGAGCTCTTTGCTCTTTATTGGTTCATAAGGCCAAAGTAAGAAAAATAACGTTAAGTAGATAGACTATCTTTTGCTGAGAAAAAAGATCAATATATCTGCTTATAAGTTCTGAAAGATGTGTTTGCTTTTTACTTTGAGAATGTAAATCTATTAAAATCAATGTTCCATGCAAAATTTTGACAAAATATATATATTTTTTTTAAAGGTACATAATTTTCATTAAACCAAATTTTTTAGTGGAATAACTAGAACAAAAATCACTTAACTAGGCCAATTTTCATGCTTGAAGACAAGTATGTGCTGAAGTGTCATGTTGAACAGGAAGACCATTGCTGACGGAAGAGCAGTAAAATCTTAAAATGAACTTTATGAATGGACTCCTGGAGAAGAATGCTAAATTTGCAAATGTAAATACAATGTCACATGACTTTAAAAAAAATCATTGGGTTCTATGACTGGCTCTGTCACAGATTTACATAACAATGTATAAGTCACTTAATCTCCTTTAGTTTCTCCATCTGTACAATAACATCAGCTCTGGGACAGTGTTGTGAGACACAGTTAATTGCATAGAAATTATTTAAAGACCCTTCAGTGAAAAGTTGTATTGATGCTTTCAGACACATGACCCTTTTTAAGCTAATGATTGTCTTTTCTCTCCCCGCAGAAATGACACAAGCCAAAGAAGCAATTCTTTTTTGACTGGCGCTTGCTACACAACTAAATTTTGAAGCAGCCTAAAGAATTTTCACAAGCCAGATACTCTGGGGCCTGGGGAGGGAGTAAGAGAAGGACAGGAAGGAAGAAGAGAAAGACCTTTTCCCTTTTGGTCTTCCGGGGTGGCAGAATTTGGTAAAGCAGATGTACATGCACATAGAAGGGAAGGCTGTCCAGATGTGAGCTTCCCCCTTTCCCTGACTTTAACTGCTGACTCAGTGGAGCAGACCTAATGATACTGGTCAAACGTCCAGCCTCCAGTAGGGGTGAAGGGTTTCCATGGTTGCAGAGCAAACAGGAAGGAATCAAATGGGGGAGGGCAAAGGGATGGGTACAGAAGAAATGAATCCTCGTAAGAAGCAATAATAATCTGAGTAAAGTGGCACTCCTGTAGAGTGTTTTGTCAAAACAACAAAGACCGAATCTTCCAACAAAATTATTTTAAATAATTTGCTTGAGCCCCTTTATTAATTATGCTGCCATTCCGCCTGCTGCTATAATTAATAGTTTTACAATTCCTTCATTCTAAAATGCTCTCTTAACTCCTGGCTGAGGACAGATGAATGTTGATGACAAGGAGAATAGAAATGAAGAACTGACATTAATGAAGATTCAAAATGCATGCGTGAATGGCAGAGCTTTATCTGTTCAACCACAAGAAAGTGAGAAGGGTCTAGAAGAGCAAACATCCCAAGCAAAACCATCTTTCTTGTTTGTACCAAATATTATAATATGCATGTATGTATGAAAATACAAGAAAAGAGCAAGTGGACACAGTTGTGAGAATACAGTAAGATACCATGGTGACAGGAGACTTTATAAAAACCCAAACAGATAGCAAAGGGCTCCTGAATGTAATGAGCCACATGGCTGATTAGGCAGAGAGACCACACTGTGCGAGAATGAGGCCTAAAGCAAAGAACAGCCTGAAAAAAAGCCATGAGACAGAGAGAGAGAGAGAGAGTTGGGGGGAGAGAGGGAGAGGGACTTGGAAGAATAAGTAGACTTAGAACTAGAAACAAAGGCAGAAAGAGATCAGTAGGGCTTGTAGGAGAAGGAGTTTGGTATGTGGCAGACAATAGAGGGCTTAGAAAGGAGCAGTTAGCCTTGGGCCCTCAAAGAGTGCCAAGAGCTCAAGGAAAAACAGACTTAAACAAGGAAATGTGCGTGTGGTAAAGGCATGGGGGAGCAAGAAGAAGGGCAGCAGGGCAGCTGCAGGTGATCACTGCAAAAGAGGGCAACATGGATTGGAGAGGCAGCATGAACCTATGGGCACAGTTTAGAGCTACTAAAGGCTTCTGCCATGGATATGCGGTTCCTGTCTTTGATCTGCTTGTAAAAGAGTGCAAGAATTTCTATCTTCCTCTTAAAAGAAGACCCAGTACTTATGGTGAGCACTATTCATCTTCCTCTCAAGTGCCTGTCCCTTAGTCATAGGTTTGCAGTAGCTGTCTCTTCTTCAATGCTGGATTTTGAATCTCATTTGGATGTTTGACATGAAGTTAGGGTGAGAATGATCATAATTCTTGTCAACTCATTATATGAATACAAATCATTATATGTTTTTAGTTTTAAAGGCTCAGAGGTGAAATCCAATCTGGAGTTCAAGGGTTGTTTGACAAATATGTCTCCCCCATTTCATGCCTGGCAATTGTCAGTGGGTCAATAACATCCAACAGTGCTAAAACTGAAAATTTCCTTCATCACGTGAGTGTAAGCCCACTTAAGCAGACTGCCTCACCCTCCTACACATATATAGACAGGTGAGACATTTGAGCATCCTGAACCTTCCTTTCCCTTTGGCTGTCCTCAGACCATGGCTCCTTGCTTGCAGCAGAAGCAGGAGAATTGGTTCAGAGGTACACATCTTTTTTTAACGTACTGTACAAAAAAAGAGGATGATTTTAGCCTCATGCAAACATCACCGCACACCGAGGTCTCCATATATACAATCAAATATGCCACAAAATGAACTACAGCCCTTGCCAGTGCAACTTGAGTCAACTGCCAATTACAGAGAGATGCAAGACTCATGGGTAAATAGCCTGTCTTTGTTTAGTTACTGTAATAAAAGTGAAAACTTGGAATTTAATTTTGTTCCATTTTATCCAGACACCAATGTTGGTGCAAGTGCTGTACTTCACAGGACAAACGCACGGCCTATGTAAAAAATCACACAGTTTCCATGAAAACTCTTAATATAAACTTATACAAATACGGACATTTATATGATGAATATGTTTAGGAAAATCTCAGTGTTCATGGATTTAAAAATCCCACTTACAGTCCATGTAGTTAACAGCTGAATTTCTTTTGCTTTGTATTGCCATAATATAGATTTGAAGAGGAACACAGAGATATCCAAAAACTGGCAGAATTAAGGAATTTGTTGACAAAGATATTGAAGCTGCAGTTAGGTATTCAGCCAAGCTGTAGGGTCAATAGTAGGAAAACTTTCATGTTCCAAGACTCTAGGTAAAGACAACAGCTGCCCATAGAAAAATAAAAGTGACTAATAATTTAATCAGCCATACTAGAAGATTTAGAGAAGGTGAAATTTAAACATTAATTTCATATCCAAATATCTTTTTGTGGGAGAGGACTTCACTCTTTAGCTGAACTTTTCCCTCCCTTGATTATGAAATCCTTTCAAATAATGAATGGTGCAAAATAATGGCTGAACTGAATCAATGTAGCTAAGGAAAAAATCATTCTTTGAACTTTGAACATTAGCTTCTTTAAATCAATTTTTGAATAACAACCCACACAATAAAAAATAAAATAAAATAAAAATATGGACCAACCAAACAAAAATCCCCCCACAGGTCTGTATCATCTTCAGAGTTCTATTCAATGCAGCTGATAGGGGAAGAGAGGGAAAGTCATGCCATGGTCTTTGTGACATAACATCACAGCAGACAAGGTTCCTGCCCTGAGGAGTTTGTAGTACAAAACTAATTCAACCAGCTACTGAAGCTAAAGACTTGAAGTGATGGGAGTATGCTCATACTAATATTCCTGCAGTTGGTAAAGCACTTTGTACAAAACAGCATACATATTCATTAGCAAAAATCTTTGCTAAAGCAATTTCAGATAAGTAGCTTTAGCTAGCCTCAGCTAACTTCTAAAAACAACTTCAAACTTTGTGTCTGTAAACTCAACACCTTTGAAAAAGAGTAAATATGCTGTCAAGAGGTTCTGTGTAATTCTCAGTGGCTGTGATAATCTAACATTTATGACTAATCTATCCAATTTGTTTCTATGCTTGATTTTTCCCCTTACTTTGTTCTCGTACATGTATATGTACCAATTTTACGGTGTTTCTCCCTAATTATGTAGGAAATATTTTGAAACCACAAAAGCCTCATAAAACACAAGTTGTTACATAGATCCTAGACATTTTCTTTTAATTTGTGATGGCAGAAAAATGCTGTTTCAAGCAGCAATGGTATGAGTTGTCTCTTTGGTGCGGGAGATGTACTGGCTATTAGGTATTCTTCATTCTTGTAAATGTGAGACCAGCTTTTATATTTCTTAGAAGAATCTGATATTGAGATGGAACAGAAATAGCTAGGTACAGGTTTTTTCAGTGGCTTATGAAATAATATTTAGACATATGTTACAAAAGTTATATATCAAGTAGCAAATATAATCTTGTAGCACTAGACTTTGTGTATGATAAATGCTGAATGACATTTTCTTGAATAATGAATTACCTAATAGCTAATAATTAATTAGATCATTCATTAATTGATTGATTGATTAATTAATTTATCCAAGTAAATTTTAATGGACTCATTTCCAGAACACTAAATGTCTGAAAATGAAGGCCGGTGGGACTTGATTGTGTGTCCCGAGCAATAATGTGGTGCCCCATAGCCACAAAGGCAGTGTCACTAAGAATGCCACGTGAGGTTCAATTTCACCTGCAAGATGGAAGTGATCTTTAAATTCTGTATATTTCTTTGAAGGATTCTTATTTATCTTAAAGCAGATGGGAAAGGAATGATCAAGTCAGCTTACAAATATGGGACTGCTGGGGGCTGTGAGTGGCTTAAACCGTGAGCCGTGTTCACTGCCCACATCAGCACATGGCTGGACACGCTGCTGGACTCACTGTCATGCTGCTGTAACCTGGAGTGGGTGACAATTATACAGCATAGCCATGAGCAACTGAGTTGAAAAGGTAGATACTATGCAAGGTCTTCAGCTTGTGTAAATTGGCAAAGCTCCATTGAACTTAGCTGAGGATCTGGCCCTGTGCGTTGTCATATTGTTTGGAAATGCTAAATTGCGTAAATATTCATATTCTCTGCTGTCTGATTTTTATTTTAATCTAGCCGAACATATTATACCTTACAAATTACATATTAATATATCAATTAGTGGATTTTTAAAATTATCTGATTAAATTTTCTCTTTAGCTGCTTAGCTTGTTTTGCAGCAAATCTAGTTTCTCCATGGCAATAGTAAAATAAGAGTTGAACAGAAGGGTCCTTGAAAATTTAGTATAAATCTGAGACCTTTATATAGAATGACACTCTGTTCACTCTCTTTGATGCTAGTTTTTACATATAAATGCAAATGTACATCTCATTCATTGTTGTATGTAATGTGATTTAACACTAATTGACTGGAAGTTGTGGAAGTCTGATTTAGAACTGAATATGTAGATTACAGCTAATTACACAATGTGAGTCTTTTAAAACATGGGAATATATTTTAAATTCTCATCTTTTTCCCCTAGCTCAGAATAAAAAGTACATAACTTTGAGCTAAAAAGTGCTGTGCCATGACCATTGCACAATGACATGAATATGCAGTGATATTGTTTCTCTGCTTTCTTTCTTTTTCCTTTTTTTTTTAACTGTACCCCATAAAGCCAGCTCCAGATAGGAAACCTGAAGTATTAGCTGAAATCTCATATGGGCTCTGTTGTGGCCATTTCTCTGAGAAGACAGAAACTTGAAAAGCAAAATTTCAGCTAAAGAAGCAAAAGTTTGAGTGTTTCCCCTTCTCTTTTATTATTGACTTTATGAATTAATCCTGGTTTACTTATTTCAATTGGCGTCGACATATTTTTGAATACTATTAGCATAGCAATCAGGCCTGTTCTCAGGTTATTGAATGGTGTGTTGATTTCCAAAATAAATAGATATGCAGTGTGAAGGGTGAGCTGTCACTTCGGGAGAGCTTTGCTGATCTAAACTAAAAGGCACTTCTAGTTGAAAACTGTTATAGGAGGAGGGTTAGGGAAACAGTGAAACCGCTCAGTCCCTTTCAGGTTTCATGGGGCTATGATAGAAGATACGGTCTGAGTAGGAAAATGGGTATATTATATGTCAAAGTAAGCAATAGCATTAACTTAGACTAAAATAACCATATCAAAATAGAGTGTTTTCATTACTTTCATTATAACTTATTTTATTCTGGATTATTCTTCCTTTATGGAAGTCACCTGAGAAAATCTTGGCTTCCTGTGATTTCTCACTGAACTCAGTTGTAATTCCAACACTGAAACCAAGCCTCCATTCAGTCATCCAGCGGCACATTAGGCCAGTTTTAGACTGAAGACCACAGAGAAGAGTACAAGTATTCTTGTTTAGTTTAACAGACTTTTTATAGATTTTTAATGATCAAACATTACAGTGTTTTGCACATTCTGTTAATGACACTTGTGTCTTTCAAGGGAATCTTATATTCTCGCTAAGGGGCATTTACAGAGCACAACTGTAACATCCCATATCCAGGACTGTCTGGCAAACAGCCAAAGTTGTTTTCTCTGTTTTCCTAGCTGGACTTTTTTTCAAACAAATGAGAAAGTTCAGTGAAGCCATTAAAGAAAGTAAAGATTGCAGATTAAAATAGTTTATATTTTATCCTATGAAAACAGCTACCCTCTATCCAATGCTGTGTTCCGTCTTTTTTTCCATTCCTGCTCTGTAAGGGTTAACAATTGAGGCCTGTCTATAGCTCATTTCTATAGTAACAGCAAGACTGAGACTTTTTTATGGGCACCTAATAATTAGAAAGTGCTAGAAGGTATAACAATATAATGAATCAAAACTGATAGACTTGTGGGTTTCCATAGAAACATGTATAATTATGATAATCGGTCCCTGGCGTACCCTCAGAATCGTATACATTCAGTTAAATGCAATAAACATTAGGCACTATTTAGTGAGCTGTGATGCAGATTAACAGTGTGAGATACAGGGAGGCTATGAATAAAATTGCTGTACAGTTTATCTCAAACTAATTTCCCAGATTGCTTTAATAGATGTGCTATGTGGATGTGAAGAATTGAAAGTGTATTTTTGTTAGTGGCAAAGCTAACAAAGATAATATTTCATAAAGTGGCTGACTGTTAATTTTGATGCAGCTCAAAATGTACTGTGGCACGTTATTGCATGGGAGATCACTAAATCCACTGAGAAAATGACATAGTGGGGTTCAACTGAATTATTTATTTTTTGGATATGATATGGGGATATTTGGGTTTCCTGTGCTCCCCTTGGCTTGCTGGCTTATTTCTTTCTTTGCCTGACTCACATTTTAGAAATATGTTTGATGGTTCTCCTGTTCTAATTCTAAATCTATCTTTTCCAAAGCAAACAAATTTCTAGTGACTTTATATACAGCTGCTCAACATTACAAGATTTATATTCTTAGTTTCCATAGGAATGTTGCTGATTTTTTGGTTTTGGTTATTTGATTTCTGAGTAAAAAAGGAATTATAATACTGTGTTAGCCATTTCAGGGCCATTCAGAACTGCTTGTAGCTGTGCATTGGTTACAAAAACATTTAGATGCCAGCACTCCAAGGAAAAGCTATTTATAAAGACCTACAGGTATATTATATTTGAGACAGAGCACTGATGGTGATGTTAGAGCATGCACTGTGGGTTAAGAGACTCATCTGAGCATTCCTGTGTATGACAGAGAAAGTGTGCAGAAGCATTTAACTGTATTTAAATGTTTCCTAATTCTCTTCTTTGAAGGCTCGAGTTTTACTTGAAGGATGAATTTGGCTTGACGTAGTCCCTTCATAGAAGAGAAGTTTTACCCTAATGAGTACTTTGTTTAAAAATATTTTTTTCAGAATGTGAGAAAATGGTTTGTGATACAGCTGTTGAATATTAAGAACCGAGATACTCAATTATCAGACATCATAACTTTAGGATTGAACTTGGTGCCCATATAAATGTCTATTTACTTTAAATGCACTCTGTTCCCTATGAAATTCCAGGGAAAACTGTTTTTCTCAAAAAATCCCTCTACTTTCAAAATGAATCAGTTTGGCCTCCTGTGCTTTTGGTTTTTTCACTGTTAATCTTGCTTGTGACTCAGTTACAATAGTGGTTATATGTTATCTGTTGATTCAGTCCCGAAGACTTTGGTTCCCAGGAATCCCATGTGGTGACCAAGGATTCTGGGGCAGCTCACAAACTATTAAGTTCAAAACCGTTGTTTTGAAAATGAGGATGCCTCTGTTAGTCTTCAGGTTCTTGTCTCTGCTAAAAAAGAAGAGCCTTTTTTCAAAATGGTTTCCACATCTGGTTTCCCACTTGCTTTACTGCTTTGCTGGTGCTAAAATGCCAGAAGCTGACAGGGGTTCAGAAAGCTATTAGACATATTCATGGAAGAAAATCTGTCAAAGGCTACTAAACATAGAGATAACACCTCTGGGTCGGGATGTCCCTGAGCTGTGGATTTCTGGTGGCTGAAAGCATATACCCAGGGAGCATCGCTGCGTGTCTTGCTCTTATATTCCTCCCTAGGCATTTGCTATTGGACAGTGTTAAACACAAGATACCCGGGTTAGATAAACCCTTCATCTAACCCAGAACAGCCGTTGTTACATTCTCATGTAAAAAGACTTGACTGCTAACACTGATGTGATAAAACATTTTCAAAAGCTTTCTAGAAAATATGATACCCAACATGCACTGCAAAATCTTTTTTGTTTCTTTTTTCCTTTTTTTTTTTTTTAAGACTAACATGATTTATTGGTGACGTTCTGTCATTTTCAAGCTGGAAAATCAGTTTTTTCCTTCCTCCTGCTACCTGTGTGGATGGCCACTGGCTGGGAGAAATGCTCTGGAAACTGAAATGTTGAAGTAACAGGGGTATTTCCATTTATCCCAGTCTATTTCCTTTGCTTTCTTCATGCCATGATGAGTGCTGCTATTCCTTTAGCATGTTCAGTAAAATAAGAGGTAAAGTAAGGCCTGGCACATTTAGTTCAACCTGTTTTTTAGAGAGGTAGTGTAGAGTATCAAATATTTTATGAACTGGAGAGTGCCTTACTGCTCACTCAGCTGCCTGTGTCCAAGACCTTCCCAAATTCAGAAAGGAGGACTTCTGTATATAGCACGAGTGCCTTGGCACAGCAGCCCGGGCAGGTAGGAATGTTATTCAAGCACTGCTCTTATTCTGCCAGAAGGATGATGCCAGGACAGAGCCACCCAACTCCCTGCCACTGGGGCCTTCAAGGATATACACTGCAGCTTTCAGCAGCCCTCATGTGTTGCCATTTTAATAATGAGCTCAAGCAAGTTAATGCTGCTGGCTTGGGAAGGGGCTGGGTACTTTTGACCCACCTGGAAGAATAACAGGCTCGGCCAGTGCTGCAGGATCAAACACTGATCACATGTGCCACTGCAGATGTGGAAGGGAAATGAAGCATGCTGGAAGAAACAAACTCCTACACATTCAGGGCACAGTTGAGGGTGTTAAACATGAAATCAGAAGGTTGGCTTTCGCATGTGTGAAGTGACAAGAGATCAAGTTAAAATATGAATAATGGTGGTGGTTAATTAAGTTGTTAAATAGTTCTTAAAGTTAATGAGAGTTTGTGGTCCATGTTTATTAATGTTTGAATGTTGAGTGTTGTTTTTGGGTCTACATTTCATTGAAAAATCCTATAATATCCCCTGAACAAATCTCCAAGTGTAGTTGTGTTCCAGGGAGAAAAACCCCTCACCCAGGGCTAAGAGACTATTTTTAGACATTAGCTGTTGGCCTGTCACCAAGCTCCATGGAAACCATGAACTTCAATGAGGGAGTTTTCCCTCCAAAATCCTGAATGACATCACCCCAAAGACCGTACCCTAGAAACCAATGAGCCATTGGAGGAAAGACTTTACCTCATCCGCGGACTCCAGCAATCATCTCTCGCCTAAGAGGCAGGACAATGGGCGGGGATGGGCGGAGAGGGGAGGAGCAAGGAGGTGATAAAACTCGAAGCACAGAGTGAAATTTGCTCTTATGCCTGTATTGAGCTTGGTCCTATTCTGCTCGGTGCTTGCTGGATTGTTGCCCACAGCAGCCCTCCTGCTCAGGACTAGCCTAGGCAGTGCCCGGTGCTGGGATTTTAGGCCTGCTTAACATCTTGCTTTGCTTGGGATTACCTTAAGTGAGACCCAGCATCGAGTGGTCTTTGTTTTGGGCTTTTGAGCCGCTTTGGCTTAAAGAGTCTCTAATCGTTGTGGACCCGGAAAACTTTTTTGCTAATTACCTTTTTATTTAATAAACCTGTTTTCTTCTAAACTTCTTACTAAGAGTTGCCTCTTTTTTCACAAGGGCAGCTGCTCATTTTGCCACCCTTTAATAAACCTGTTTCTACAAAGCTGCATCTCTGTTTTCGTGACTGTAGTTTTGCATCTGTCCCGTGAACTAGCCCAAGCTGATGAAGGCTGTTGACCTCTTATAGACTGTGTGGCTCTCAGGGCCTGCCCAGAGACCTTGTGTGCTTCTAGAGACCTATGCAGAAAGGGCTTTTTGTCTGTGGGGAGGGTTATATCTGCTACTGAAGCCTAAATAATAAATAAGTCATCTTCATCATAATATTATCCTGTGCAGCTTGCTGATCTTGCAGAGCTGCAGCCGTGGTTGAACACACAATCGGAGTTTTTTTAGAATTTGGTCCATCAGAGCCTGCCAGTGGGTGGAGGATCCTGTTTAATGATTAAGTTTGCTCCAGTGACTGGCCTCCAGCTGGCAGACACAGCAATAACCCCTTCAGTTGTGTTTCTGCTTGTTCTGTGATAACGTAAAACAAAGGTCTCCTCTAGGGGGAAGTTTTCTGTCGCTTTCTGAATTAAATTTATTTTAGACCCCTCGTACACATTGGTTCTTGACTTTCACCTCCTGCCCGTTGCTAGATTTCTTTGTGCTGGCAAGCATCATGTTCCCCTGTGATTTCCTTTGTCGTGGCAGAGTGAACTCTTTCTCACAGGCTCACTCAGACTGTTCTTAGCCATATTTTCATCTTGCTTCTTTGTGAGTCAGAACTCCCTACAGCTCCACTTCTTGTTCTTCTTTCCCATCATGCTGGCATTGATTACCTTCGCATGTGCATGCGTTTTTAACCAGTAGCTGTTTATCACGTTTGTATAGCTACTGACTAAAATTTTCCTAATTTGATAAATACTAAAAATTGATTTTATTCTGCTAAGTAAAAAAATCTTCAACTCATTATTTAAACTAAAAAACTTGAATGACAGGCAAATCAGCAGATGAACACATTATATTTAAGTTTTTTTTGTTAAATGTATTTATCAGTTCATGTTATTTTATTTATTATTTGCCCATGTTGACAAGTAGTTTCAGACACCCACAAATCTTTGAACTGCAAAAATTTTCCAATCTAGCAAATTACACGTTTTCTTTCTCAAAAAATTATAGAAAAAAGCCTTTTTCAAGAGTAAGTTATTTTCACATAGATTTCACATTAAAGGTTTGTGGGAGACACCCTGATATTTATTTTGTCTACATTTTGCTGAAGTGGACATATTTCAGGAACTTTAGTTTCTACCAGATGCGGGTTCTCTGGAAGTGCTTGGAATTGTGATTGCGTATGACTGACCATATTGTCTCACTGCTTGTCTTAGCTTGAAAAAGAAATCTTTAGTTAATATAGTGACTGCTGAACCTCAAAATTCCTTTTCTTGTGTTGGGCAATCTTAAACTGTTTTCCCTTTCATTATAGCATAAGTTCCCTCTTCACACTAAGAAAGGCTATCACACTGGCTGTGTAATTTTTTTATGTGGAAGAGATAAAAGACATTGACAAATACCTTATTCTTCCCGATTTAACTAAAACATTCAGGTAAAATAGGTTTAAGTCTGATGCGTCCTACTTCAAGAAAGGGTCTTGCCTTCATCCCATAGGATATGAAATGGCCTATGCTTAGGCATTTGTGTGCACTTTTTCCTTCTTTATTTTCTTGTTTACCTCATCCATCTTCAGAAGGGAGAGCTCATAAATAATCTGATTATAGCCCAGGAATTGAAAAAGCTTTCTTGCTTTTATGTTTAACTCTCTGAGCTCAGGTGGGGAAGACCTGTACAGACCCGATAGTTTAACCAGGCCTGTGAGAGGCAGGTTGTGGGTGGACATTCTTGTGAATCCCATGTAGCAAGCTGACAATGAACTAACCATTTTCTAAATCCCCAGCTTGAAAATCTCAAGAGATACCCATAGACTGGGAGATAGGTTTTTGTCCGATCAGAGGGCAGTCATTACGGATTCAAAATATTCTGAATAATAACCTGCAATGGGTGACTTGCAGGAAATATTACAGAAGGAAGTGTGGGATGCACAAAAATAGTGTCAGTGGGTTTTTGGCAAGAACTGTAAGAATATGCCAGCTAAATATGAGAAAAGCAAACTGCCCTACAGAGAGCCATGAGCCTCTGAATGTGTGAAACTGGAATGCCTAACACAGAGAGAACATCCAGATCTCAAAGTAGGTGAAATGACCCTCTTATATCCCCATTAAAGCACAGCAATTGCAATATTCTTGTGTGAGTGTACAAACTCCTGGATACATGGACACATGCAGAACTGAGCCGTTTTCTGTCCAGTCTCACTGTTTCTAACTTTTATATTACTCAGACAAGATAGCATAGTAAAAGAGACTGTTTTGCCTGTCTGACACTTCAAAAAATATTTGGAGAATTTTTAAGAAAATAAATCCATCAAATGTTTTTAAACATAAAATTTACTTTCTCTTTCAGTCTCACCAGTTATTTCCATATGTTGCAAAAATTTCTTGTACCATGACAAAGGACTTTTTCATTCATGAAAGCCTCAAATTTATTAATTTTAAATTGTATTGTTTAATTACCAGTCATTTTAATGACAGTTTTTAAAAATAGATATGAAGCTTTCATAGTTCACACCAGAAGTTATACTTATTGTATTCTAGGAAATAGGTATAGGAAGAAACTTGAATAAAATTGCCATGGTAAATTTAGGTTTTGTTTTAAATAAAACCATATAGTTGAACTGTAATTATTATAATAGTATAGTAAATATAGAAATAATAACTTGCAGCTATTATTCAATATGATTACTGTAGTCTTACTATTATTAGGACTGATTTACTATAGTTTTAATAAACTAAGAATAATTACAGGGGTTTCACTATAATAACTATAGTTCAGTTGCAATTTTATGCTGAGATCTGGAGCTTTATTATTCAGTAATATTTCTTGAGAGGAAAATATAAAGAGAACAGCCATTAAAAATAAAACTTAAAGTGGGGTTTAAAATAAGTTTTTACTCTTTATTGTATTGTATGGTTATGTAGAGCAAGAAAAAATAACAAAAATTAATTTTATTTCCAATAAAAATGAAATAAATCTCTTGTTTTTTCTTTTGAAAATATAGGAGCAAAGATCTCTTCCCTGTTTAAAAGTTAATTGAGTTCACCTTAACATCCTCTCAGAGATATTAAATTCTCGAAATTTTATAAAGAACATGTGTAGTACATAACTTATTCTTCTTATTTTGCCGTAAACAGAGATCACTAGCTCAAATGAAAGCTTCTTGGGAAAGTAGTTTGTTTTCAAACTCATTTGCAAAATGCTGTGTGTATTTGTAGCTCCCTCTAAGTAACTTATCATCCAGAGGTATGTTCACCCTCCCACTGGGCCTTTGCCTTGTAGGGTCCTTCCAGGGGTGGTACCAAATAATGACACATGGTGTTTTCCTCGTGTTGTTCCACAAACACTGTGACATAAATGGATAGCACTGATATTCTTACAGAGCTTGGTCCTTTGTCCCCACTTTGGCCTGCCACTCAGCTGGTGCCACAGACAGGCATTTTCCCAGAAACACTGAGAAGGGGCCATCATATCTTTGAATATTTACTTTTAGATCAGAGGTTACATAGGATCAGATCTAGAGGAAGAACCCCTCTGCAGCTTGAATACACACTGTCAGAATTCCAAATGTGGGTCCCTGTTTGCTAGACCTGTGTTTCAAAACACACATTTACTCTGGGATCAGCAACACAGTTAGGGAGTTTACATTAGGCTCAATATAGAATTAAGATGGGCTAGCTGAAAACTAGTTGCTCTAGTGCTAAGTTGCTGCCTAGCATTATTCCTTTGAATTTCCTCTACTTCCCTGGCTTTATGTCTAAAGACAACCCAACTCTCAACCTCACAAGTAGCTGTTTGTCCCCTTATAAATTATTAAAGGATAAGTCTGGTACTAAAATAAATGATCTCATAATAAAGGGCTAGAATTTTATATTAAGAGGTTATATGAGTTGGATATTCCAATCCTAGCTATGCATAAAAAAGAGACAATTGAAATGTAAATGAGTCCTACAAAACGCTATCAAGACATCTACCTAGAGCTTGGCATCACTTGTCATGCTCACTGTTGCAATTTTCACCTTTCTGCTGTGTAATCACTGACACTTTCCTCACAATCACATGCCAACAATTCATTAACATGACAATTAGCAAAAAGACAGAGAGGGGAGGCCTGCAGCCACTGGTTATTTTATGACCACATGATGTTACCAAGCACTAGGTAATAATTAGAAGCATCAACAATGGCCACATTCTTGTATTTCTGGATTCGAAATGCACACGGCTCAAACTACCAAAGCAGTTTCAGCTGCCGAGTATTTTTCTCAGTGCAGGGGTTGGCAACCTGTCCCTTCAGTGCAAACATCCCCAAAGCTTCCGTGCGAGTGGGTGTGTGGGCGAGTGTGCATCTGTGTGTCACCCGCTCACAGTGGCTTCTTCAAATATGAAATAAAATATGGAAAAATGTTAAGGCTCTTGTCGTTTTGAGAACCTCACCAGACTTCAATAAAGCCTTTACTTTTTTGGCAGGGAAGGTGTGCTTCTGTAGTGGTTACCCCATGTCTGGGGGACACATCGTACAGATACTTTTATGTATAAATGCATTCACCTCAGAAAGGAGTTTTCCTAGAAATGAGTGCTTAGCTTAGGAACAGACCTTGTCCCAGCATACAATTTTTGTTTTCCTGAGCAGCACGTGATAGCATTACACAGCTGGGCAATGGTCCTTTTATGCAACAAATGGAGTTTTACCTAGGTTAAGGGAGTTGTCTTGGCTACCTCAATAGCTAAAAGAAAAAGCAGTTACCTCCAAAGCATGACTCATGTAACTGCTGTTGGAAGAAAATCTTAGGATGCACAGACTGATGTGAAGTGGAATTGATCCAGGCCAAGGAGGATAAGATAAAGGAAATCAAATTAGCACCAAATAAATTAAAGAAATTAAACCAATTACAAGCACTATGGTAATGATGAAGCTTTTTAATTATTCATTTATTTTCACCACGTATTTTGCATCTTATATAGATCATAAAAAGACACTGTTGAACCTAGCATATATCTGTAGATCTTGGCTGGAGTGCTCTGAGACCTTTGAAAGAGAATTAAAACCGTTAAATAATTCTTTGAAGTCTTGATTTGGATACATATACTATATACTTCTGTATTTAATATTTAATTCAACATCCAGAACAACACAATCTGAAGCACCTTCACTGTTCTTGTACCTCAGGTAAGAAGAGTCATCAACTAATGTTAAACCTTAAATCTCATCTTTGTCAACAGTTTCAGAGAAGGAGAAAATAATGAAATTTACCAAGAAAATTCTTCAAAACTACCTTTCTATATCACTTCAGCCAAAGAACAGCTGCAAGGTCCGGGAATCTGTCTGAAAACCAGAATGGTCATAAAGAGAACAAAAGAGAAATTTAAATGAAAGGGGAGAGGAAGAGATGAATAAAACCGAAGAAAAATTTTGGAGTAGGCAGGAGATTATAGGGGTTTTTTAATTGTCCTTTTTACCTTCTCTGTTCAACCAGATCAGACTGATAGAGAAGATTTAACCTTAGAATTATGAAATTCAGGTATTAACTCTATTTGAAAGTTTGAAATTAATATCTTCTTGAGGTTTACATATCTCTGTTTAATAAAGAACAAAGTTTGAGCATACAATATCTGTCTGGAAAAGGAGAACCTGAATTGGCCTTTTGGGAAATGACATCATTCACTTCACTGATTGTTATGCCAATTCTGTTTCAAAGTACTAAATCCCTGAGTACTCAGAGACCAGCATAAAACTATTAAATTGAAATAACTCTTACTTCAGAACCTTTTAAGTTCAGCTAGTTTATTTATTCTGGATTTAACACAGAGGTTTTTGTTCACACTGAGTTTATGGAAATATTGTGTTCTTGCTAAATAGAAAGCAATGATTATTGAAATTTTCCTCAACCTTCTACAGTTGCACAAATAGACTTTAGTAATTTAATTTCTCTTTTCTAAAGAGACAGCCTATTTTGGAATGTGAGCTGGATTTCATTTTGATTATCTATTTCTACAGCAATACAAGTGCATGATAAAGCTGAAATCCTACTTGCCAACATATTTAGTTAAAATTGTCAAGTTAGTTTAAACGTGACCATTCTACATAAAGATAATGCATGCAATTGCAAAGTCAATTTTTATTCATGACCACATGCAGGAAAGAAAAAAACCCAAAACAACACATGGTTCAAGAAGAATTTGTAGCACCAACAAAATGCTTTCGCTTTACATATATTCTGTATAAATCAGATTTTAATACAATTTGAATTGTATTAAAATTGTATTAATATATTTTTCAAGGTATGCCTGCACGTTTCCTGATGAGATCAAACAAAAGAATTGTTTCTTGCTTTACAGCTGAATAACTTCTATTCACTAATAAATGCAGCTCCTGCTAATTGAATTTTCATGCTAAATTTGTGTTAACGTTCCAAAATTAATAACATAGAGGTGGTATAAGGAAAAGAGAAAGAAAGAAGAGTGAAAACTAAAAGGAGGAAGTGCCAGGAAAAGAATTTGGAAACATTTGGCAGAGTAAAAACATCTTTTTTATTGATTCGTACTGCATCCAGGCACACAGAACTGGAAAAATATTCCTTGTTCAAAAAAAGAAAAAAAAGGGGGAGGGGGATTCTAAAAAGGAAATATCTACATTCCTAAACAGTTTCTTCTGTGACTATGAGAAAGTTAGAAATTCTTGAATGTGAGCTAACTGATTATATCAGAAGAATAAAACCAAGGATGAAAGCTGTGAGATCATAACTGGCATGTAAGGATGGAAGAAATAATTAGGATGCCCTTAGGAATAAAAATGGTCAGAAGAAATTAAAGCAGGATCTGAAGCAGAATTTAGAGAAAAGGAAATAAATCCAGGGCTGTTACAGATCCTTACTAAATTGTTTAGAGGTGACCATTAATTTTAACTGGAGATCTATGTGAGGGAAAGGGGTTATTTTTCAAACAAATTTAAGTAATTCCTAATTAACACACTAACCACACCCCATCTCCCCCCAGAAAAACCTCCAAGCTCTCCCCCCAGAAAATGCAGTAAGGCAGTAAGTAATGCAGAAGACAGAACCTAAAAATCTGATATAAAATAAATTTGTATCAAATAGTTATGTAGGTAGAGAAAAATTATGAGAGAAGGCTTGTGAAAAAAAAGATCTTTATTTGTTTTGTTTTTAAATAAGGAAGGTAATTTTTAAAGAAGGAAGGTGTACTCCACTTAAAGTCTAGAATATGTTATATTAAATAGTAACACAGGCAGAGGAAGAGAGATGGGATCACCTGTGAATGGTGGGATCATGCACTGCACTGGCTTGAGCAAACAGAGTGATGCATTCATAGGAGAGAGCTTAGAGCCAAGAGCCAATTTATAAGCCCCAGCTCCAGAGGTAAGACAGAGACATAGTCTTAGAAAAGTTGCCTCCGAGAACTGTGAGATGATAATTGTGGAACATGAGGATAGGGGATTCTATAGAGGTGAATGCTTTATTGCAACAGAGGTGTAGGTGTTATGAGCAGAGTTTCAGAAACAAAGAACTGTTCTCAGAAGCACATTGAAATAAGCTTTTTCTGGGTAGCTGAAATGAAACAACAAACAAAAACAGGATAAGAAAAAACCCACAAAGGTATTACAATAGGGAAAAATATGATTTAATTTATTGATGGAAGAGGAACTGACAATTAAAGGTAATTATATCACATTTGTAGGTCTTTTTGTTTGTGGTGGGTCTTAGCTAGAAAGAGCATTTTGACTATTCTCTGTGGGTAGAGCTTTGATGTGAGGTAATTTCATGCTATGAGAAAGCTTGTAGAGGTTAACAAATCTTTGAATGCTAAAAGAAAATAAATATGTAATAAAAGAGATTAACTTTACTGGAATACTTACCTTGTTCCAAGAGCTGACATCTTATTTTAGAACTGGTCACGTTTGTGAAAAATATGTTTCTGAAGTGTCCTTTATGCCTTCAGCAATATGGAGCTTAGTACAGTTTCAAAGAAATTCCTTTTTCGATTCCTAGCAGAAATAAGTGGTCACTCAGACCAAAAAAAATCCAAAGTTCAGCATGTGTTGATATGGAGGTTCCATATTCCAAACTGATGTATCATCACCCTATGTGATGATGACAAAACCAAAAGTATTGTTTTCAAAGAAAGAAGAATAGTAAAGCAACTTCTCACACTAATCATCAGCCTCAGCTTTATGACTTATACCATAAAGTGGATTTTTTTATATTTTATACTTAGGGTCAGATTTTAAACAAGGAGCTCATAAATTTATTTTCACCATTGCCTGAAGTTTCATCTTTAAGCTGAAGCAACTCATACAGATCATCAGCCTGTACCATCCAAGTCGCTGCAAAAATTCCTGTGTGCTTACATGGTAACAGAGCTTGTTTTCATATGTGAGCAAATCAGTACCTTTACCAAATGTTGCCATCACACAAGGAAGCTGCTATATAACATGAGTAAAAAACATAGTTATCCTTCAGGATGTGTTTCAATCTCCCAGTTGTGAAGTTCTGCAATTTGCTGGCTCATTTTGCACATAGCAGTTTAAATCTGCAGTTTACGCCCTCTGCCATGATCCAACGGAGGTGAGCCCCGTGTTTAAAAGTGTCAAGGCATCTCTCCTCCTTTTCCCTGCAAAGCCAGAGCCACAGTTTACTGTGCAGTGAGTATTCCCTGCAGGATCCTTCCGTGTGAAAAGAAAACCAGATTCCGGCTTTATGGCTCAAGAAGAATGAAACTACAGCTAATTCAGTAGTTCACATGCATTACTTTGTCGTGTGCTTCCAACCTATAATTAACTCAGATAACAGAAAATTCGAAACACAACAAGCCCAATCAACACAAGCTATTTACAGCAACCACACAAGGAAATTCTGCTGAAGTTGGATCCCATGAACTGACATTGATACTGACATTCCAATAGAAGTGGCTTTCACTCATGAATTCTCTTCATAAGGTAAGGAGGTACCAGACAAATGACACAATCCGTTGTAGATGCTGTGTGTATCCTCTTTTCTTTTTGACTTCTTTGTTTTCAGAGAAATAGAGATTTCTTTCCTAATTATATCCTCTTTTCAGAACACTATTAAAGAATTTAAAGACTGCTCTGGAAAGTAGGTTTTTTGGGGGAAGGGGGTGGAGGCATTTTGCATGGCCTGAGGATTTAGAATGAAATATTGAATGCTAATTTGTTTGTTTGGCTCAGATAAGTAATACCTGAAATTTCTCACCAGCAAAGGCTACTTAATAACTCACGTAAACTACACTCATACTTTCATTACACATTTTAACATAGACAAATTTTTGACCTTTGTAACTGACACTAGTGAGAAGACACCCACATGAGAGAGGGCCAAGCCCGAATGTGTGCAGAAGCAGAGCTGCCTTCCTGTCATTCCCGTTGCCTAAACTCTTGTTTAGCTCAAATAGACTCTTACTGGAACTAGGCACTTGGGATGCCTGACCTGCTGGTCTCTTCACCATATACCATTGTATGAACAATTCTAATTGTGAGTTAACCAAGAGTAGGCACTGTACAAATTCAAAGGTGAGTGAGCAGGTAGTTTTCATGCAAAGCTAATTAATTAAGCACACTAATAAAAATAATTAAGAATAATTGATAATACTAGTAAAACAGTGATTAATTAAGCATTTTAAGAATAATAGGTTGGAGAGATGGGCAGAGAAGAACCTTCTGAAATTCAACAAAAGCAAATGCAGGGTCCTGTACCTGGGGAGGACCAACCCCAGGCACCAGCACAGGCTGGGGCTGACCTGCTGGAAAGCAGCTCTGCAGAGAAGGACCTGGGGGTCCTGGTGGGCAACATCTGTCAGTGAGCCAGCAGTGCCCTGGTGGCCAAGAGGATCAATGCCATCCTGAGGTGCATTGGGAAGAGCATTGCCGGTGTGTCGATGATGGATCTTGTCCCTCTACTCAGCCCTGGTGAGTCCACATCTGTGTCCAGTTCTAGGCTCCTCAGTAGAGACCTTGAGCTGCTGGAGCAGGTCTAGAAGAGGGCTACGAAGTTGATCAAGGGCCTGGAGCATCTCTCTTATGAGGAAAGGCTGAGGGGGCTGGACCTGTTCAGCCTCAAGAAGGGACAACTGAGAAGCAGCCTCATTAATGTGTATAAATATCTCACGGGAGAGTGCCAAGAGGATGGATCCAGGCTCTCTTTGGTGGTGCCAAGCAATAGGACAAGAGGCAATGGGGAGAAACCAATGCATGGAAAGTTCCACCTAAACATGAGGAAGAATTTCTTTACTGTGTGGATGACTGTGCACTGGAACAGATTGTCCAGAAAGGTTGTGGAGTCTCCCTCACTGCAGATATTGAAGAACTATCTGGATGCGATCCTGTGCCATGTGCTCTGGGATGACCCTGCCTGAGCAGGGAGGTTGGACCAGATATGATCCACCGTGGTCCCTTCCAACCAGACCCATTCTGTGATTCTGTGAATATAGAACAAAAATAAAAGGAGAATATAATGAAAAGACAGAGGAGCAATCTTTTTGATATTGAACAGGATATTTTTGACACCTGCTAATTTAATAGTAGTAATGAAGAGTTACTGCAAATAAAATACTTCTCAGGAACCCACTTCTAAATCAAATCTCTATACTCTGTGGAAACTAAAGCACTATTATTTTTCTTTATGAAACCAAATAAACAATGAGAGATGGAATGCAGAGAAGAAAATTGGTAATGACTTTAACAAACCCTACTTTAACAAATTCATTTTATCTAAGTGGAAGTGTTTGAATTAATGGTTTGGGAAACACACTGAAAGACGAGTCTTTGCAGGCTTGATTTTCTGTGTTAAAGAAACCAAAAATCCAAAGGGTTCATGCTAAGAAGATTAGTCTTATTCCAGAAGCTATTACATTAGTTTACATTAGTTGTGTAGCACTTTTAAGTCTTACAGAGTTTTGATACATGAGGATTGTGCCTAAAGGAGGAAAGTCTAACAAAGTAAAAAATATTTGAGTGGAGGAGGAGGTAAATGGTAATGAATACAGCAAAAGTCAGAGCACAGGAATAATTGTCATTATTGTAGATCAGAATTAGAAATGTTTTAAAGCATGAATTGGAAACCAGTTCTGTTATCTGACTAACATTTTGTGCGATTCCACTAAAACCCAATACTGCTAAGAACAACAAATAAAAACTAAAAAAAACTGGAAAAAGATAAAAGGTGTAACGAAAAAAGGAGAAATATGTTAAAGTATTAAGAAACCAATTCTGTGTAGTACAAATTAGTAGGCATTCTTATTCATAAATTCAGAATGTGTTGGAAAACACAGAGTTCAAAAAGAAAAAAATGGAAATATGTAAGAGATTTCAGTGCAATTGCTAATTGGCCAGAAAGCCAAAAATTACTTGAGAAAAGCTTAACTGCTGGACACAAAGGATAGCAGCCTTTCCTGCTTACAAAGCCCTTTAAAGGTCTTCTATTGTCCTTCATGATTTTGAATGAGACTTGGGTGAAGACAAGTTCTAAGCTATATTTTTTTAATCTGGAATCAAGAACTTGAGGCATTTGGCTTCGACAATTACATCAAGTTTTGTGTTGTTTAATGAAAAAAAAGAGTTCATCTGAACTTTCCTAAGATTTAAAATCTTTCTCTTGTTGTTTGAAACTGGATTTAAAACTGTATTAATCTCTCACACTGGGTTAAATAGGATTTTTTTATGGCAATAATTTTTATTAAGTATGCATGAGAGGGCCGATCTCTGTGAAAAAATATTTCACTCATCTTATAAATAAGGCCAAGAACAACAATTTTCAAAACCAGCAATCAGAACTAGAGATCTGCGATCCACCATAAGGCACCAGCACTGGACATTATATTTTCAGTGGCAGGCAGACCCACAGAAATTGATAAGGTGTTCCTAGCCAGACACTCAAAGTCAGATGCATGGACACGTCTGCAGATCTGGTGCTCTGTGTAACTTTTTAATCTGAGTCTCTTTGCTAAGTCTTCAAAGCAATGAGCATTCAGCAGAACCTTCTGAGCCTGATAAGAACACAATGCACTTTGTGCATAAAGTTACTTGTTTAGAAATTTGCAGCAGGATTCAAATTGTATGCCTTTGGCTAAAAAGCCTGTCTCTTGCTCTGCATATGCTCGCTGTCTGGTTCATCTCTGCCCAGTTTCTGCTGCTGCTTTTAGGTGTTAAAATATTATTATAGTTATTTCTTGCTTTCCATCCCTTTGTTCTCTGCTCCTGCCTTTTTCTCGTGCCATATAGCTCCCTGTGTCTCCTTTGTTTAGAAAATCAAGTAGCCACTTAAGTTCAGCAGCGCTTCATGCTTCAGTGATTTTTTAAAAGAAAAATAATTCCTGAAGGGAATTTTCTTACTAAAGCTTTTGTTTTCAACCTCCTTGGTACCTAATGGTGTGATTAAGAATTCCTAATTTTGTTCTTTCTCAGTGCAATTAGTTTATGCTCTTTTCTCTGGTAATCTTATTTCCTGTCATTTGCAGTCCAATTTTGCACTCCAGTGTTTGTGTATATTGTGGGATGCCCAGACTTCAGATTCCTCGCCCTCTTTCATGGAAGATTGTGCCTGGTGTGATGCCACACTCTCAGCATCTGGACCACTGTCTTACGCAGTTGTGATTTTAGCTTTGATTTGTAACGTGTTTATCTGGGAATGCATCTCTACATCTTAGTTGAACTCATCGTTGTGCCTGAACACTGAATTCAGGGCTAAAAAAATATTATTTTTCAGCAATTTATGAATTTTTCTTGTGTTCAGGATGCCTCAGTTTCTTACCAATTAGAAGATAACTCTTTCCTTTTGCTGTTTGTTTAAAACTCACAATTTTGCTCTTACCATCAACAAATTGTATTTGCCATCTATTAGTCCTGGCACTTAAAAGTTCTCAGTCTTCCTGTACTGGACTGCAATACTTCTCATTATTTGCTTATTTTCTCAAACCAATATAATCTTCAAATATCAAAGGGGGAAAACATGGTAAGTGCTCGCTAGCTTTTGTTTGTGTTTTTAAAGAGAAACAGGAAGAGTTGTCAGTATAGCTGGGTAAAGATAAAATGAAGAGTAATCAAAGTACAGATAATGGCCTCCTTCTGGCCACATATGCACCCATGCTGCACAAAATATGTGTTTCAGGGCACAGTGGGGTGCAGTCTCAATATCAGACTCAATGCCCAGAAGCAGTAAGTGGATTCTACATGATTCAGAAGCATATTTTACCAGCCTGTAGAGTTCCTATGATAATACAGGTCCAGATAACATCAAAGTGATTTATGGGTTTCATGTAACAAACCCATGACATTCCCAGGGGACAGTGCACACAAAGCCAGATTCTCATTTGATGCCCCTTAGTAGGGCTCCCATGAAGTCAAGTGTATTTTGGGGAATACAAAACACTAGCATTCTCAGCTCTGTTAACAGACCTGGCTTTCACTACCAAATATCAAATTCTGCAGGGTGTATATGATTTTTTTCAAGCTTGTGTAGTCTGTCTGAATGAGAGGTGTTGCATGACCAATAAAGCAAACTACACAATTGTGAACCTCTAAATATGTAACATCCCCAGTGCTGAACTCCTTCATCTTTATAGAACACAGAGATAACTATGTTAGCCTGGTGTATAATAACACCTGCAGAAAGTATGTAACAGTCAGTCAAAGCCATTTTGTGCAATATGTTCTCAATTCCGCACAGCACTGCATAATTAAATACAAATATAATTTCCCAGTCAGCAGCATATATTGTAGGCTGCTTAGGCATCATTGATATTTTAAAAATGCACTATAAAGGTTATTTGACCCACTCAAAAGAATACAGCACAACATAATTACATTCTCAGGAATAATAATATACCTTGGTAATATTAAAGGAGCTGCTGAAAAGTAAGATAAACCACAGAAAACTACAAAATGGTGAAAAAGACTTTGCAGACCTTCTTACCACGTTCAAGTTAACATGCTTAATTAGTGCTTCAAGTGGATTCCCAAGAAGAAAATAGAAATAATTTAATTATCCTTCTTTTTACTTTNTGTGTGTGTGTGTGTGTGTGTGTGTGTGTATGTGAAAATAAGTGAGGAGGTATTTATTTTTTATTTCTGTAACTTAGCTCTGATTTTCTGATTATGTTCCAGTCCATTTATCTGTTAGGTCATGGATAAACTATTATAAGAGCAAAGCACTGGAGTTGGTCAAGATATACAGCTACAGAGAGGCGTCTCCTTTACGTAACTTTATCTCATAGCCTATAAATTTACCCTTTGTGGATCAAATCCAGAGTAAACAGGCTTAAACATCTTCCACTGTTTTCAAAAGTCTTTGACTCAAACCTTGAATCAGACTCCACATTTGTTTTGATAGAGAGTGACTCACATTTTACAGAGGATTTCAAAATTTAGTAACCTGATTTCTTTTAACTAGGATAAATTCAGTAGATACCTAATTCTCTCAATGAAAAATGAAAATAATAATGATAATTTCAGGTTGTTTCAGAGTCTTGTTTCAGCTTTTGAAAACTTTCTATCATAACAAATTTCATATAGTACAGAATGAGAACCTTCAAATTGCAAAGTTGTTTCAACATAAAAGCATGCATTTTAGCTTAAACATAAGTTCTTTTTCTTTAGAATGTTGTTTCAATAGTCAGCCCTGAAGAGTGATAATAATTGTTAGCAGTGTGTGATTTTAGAAGAGACGATGCTCTCATAACACTCAAACTCTGGAATGCTATGATTCAAGAAGGGAAATTTCATTGCTTTTTCCTATTGTCATCCAATCTATGTACCTTAAAAGATGCAATTTAAAAAAAAAAATTATCTGCATTATTAGAAACAAATATATTGTTTTTAAAGTAGAACTTCTTTGATATTAAAAAGTAAAACTTTTTCCATTACCAGGACTAGGTGTGTTTCTGGAGCAGTGCCTAGAAGAAGCACAGCTGAGAAAAGCTTTTCCCATGCATTTCTATCTTGCCTTAAGGTCAACAGCCATCTGGTCTGACTCACACTGCTTCCCTCTCTTTCACATTTGAGACTGAGCCACTTGGCCACTTGTGCTCCTGAATAAAGCTGAGAGTTGAATTATAGAAAATTTGGATGATGTTCCTAATAATCATTTTAGTATTCTAATTACTAAAGAAATATGCTCTTGCCATGTTTAATGTCATAAAGTTACTCACGAGTTCATGAAAAGATCATGGCAAACAAAGAATTGCTTAACTTTCAGAATGAGACAGCTCTGCAAAATGCTAAGCCCAGGTTCTGAATACAAGTAACACATATACCTTAATAAAACCTAGTGATATATGCATGTTCTTGAAGCTTGTGTGTCTTCTCTTCTTCCATTTTTATTGTACAGATAAACACATTTATATATCATATGTATTTTGACAGTTTCCTTCCATGGACATGCAAAATGTGCGGTACGCATTCTACACTACCTGGAGAAAACTTTTACTTATGATAATCTTTATATTTTGTTGGCAGAACAAATTTTGAGACCTCTGGAGTATTCTTCTAGGAAGAAAAGACATGTAACATTCATAATATCGCAATGATGAAGGAAAGTATGCATTGTGTACCCTATGGTGTGTATAAATGCATTTTTCTGAAGATGTTTGCAATTTATGAAATGCAGCCTTGTGCAGTGATGTGAAATGCTCTCCATAGGACAGAAATACTTGCTATGGAGAACACTGTACATCACTGTGTAGAGTTGTCTCCAAGGACTATTTTGTTCATCTCAAGTCTAATCTCTGACTTCTCTATGTGGCTTTCATCAAGGTATTTTCTCTTTCCAGAAAATTGGTTCTGAGGGATGAAAGTGAAAAATGTTTCTCAGGTCTGTTTTGGCCCCATGTTTGGAGGATGTATTATCGTTTGTTTACCCACTTAGGTTGCTTTATATCTTGCTGATAATTTTTTCCGACCTGCTGCTTTGTCTTCCCCTCGCCTTGCTACTGTCCAGGTTATGTATGGTTTGTGGCTAGGAAAGAAGACAGGATGCAGAATGAGTAGCAGCCTCAGATTTAGGAAAGCAGTGCCCAGGTCCTCTCACCAACTTCTACATGACTTCAACCAACCAACATACCCTTTACTTCATGCAGCTGAAAGAATATAATATCTTGCTGCACAGCATTGACTGAAGGAGCTCGCTGGAGTTTGTAAGCGGTACAGTGGAAGCAGGTGATTGAACCTGATGAGTCACCTGGATGTGTTCAAGGCCCAGGTGAATCCACCCAGCTGGATCAATGCACGGATGCAGCTAAACTGATTCACACCCCCCACGTATCCTGAACAGTTAAAGCCTCTGTCCTCTGGGGGCAGCTGTGTCTCAGGTTAGCAAACTGATAAATCAGGTCCTTCTGGTGACGAAAATTTGTGAAATACTTAGACATTATTATAATAGAGCTGTTGTAAAGACTTAAAGTGGTTTTGTGAAGTGTGATTAATTTCATTTTGACAGAGAGACAGAAGTAAGCTAGAGACAAGCACTGAATTTTCACACACCTTGAGGATGCTTGTATGTGAAAAGTTGAAGTCCATTCCACAGCTAATTTAAATTCTTTGGCTTTTGAGAGTTCTTGATATCAGATGAACCATTGTGGAATGATGAGCAGAACTGTGAGACTGGATATTAGGCTATACATATTTTTGCATATGTAAACACACAGTAAATGTATCAATTCAGATGTATATTCTTTTGTCATTGGTATCCCTTGAGGACATACTCTACAGTTGTGCTGTTCTACATCTAGTGAAAAAGCATGGAAAACAAACTGTTTTGTTTCTTTAGTGAACAGAAAATCAACCACGATTTTTCTAATTATTAGACACCATGAAGTCAAGAGGAATCAAATCAATCGCACAAAAACTGTGTCTGTTTGTATGATTCAGCATTCAGCAGATGAAAATGTAATAACCACTGTTCAAGGGTATGCAAATTTAGATTCCCAACTAAACTTGCTAAGTGAACACCTTTTTTTCTTTCTTAGATGCTTAAAAAGCCTAACAACTTTTTTTTTAAAAAAACATAACTTGTAAACAGTAAATCCTCAACTAAAAAAAAGTTTTACCGGTTCTGACAGCTTCTGAGATAGGCAGCAAATGAAAATCACCCCTTTTCAGAATCATTGCTATTTTCATCGCAAATTATTTTCATGAAACTAGATGAAAGAAAATTGAAAATCTGAAACATATTCTGTAGTTTTGTGAGATATCCAAAATGTTGCATTTTGTATCTTCATGACTTTTTTTCTTCATGTCAGTAGGGACAATTTCTCTCACATGCTTAATCTCAATCTTCTAAACAGAAGGCAGATAATTTATCTAAAAGGCTAAAAAGTCTTTGATTAATAACCATGGGAATTGCAGGTATTAAAATCACCCCCAAGTGACCCCATATTGTTCCATGAATCCATTAGAAACTTATTCTGAATTACAAAGAAAAATTAATTAAAAAGTATAAGGAATACAGAGCTCAAATAAAGTATGCTCCCCTGAGTTCACATGAAGATCTATATGCATGCAAAATGTCATAAAATCAGATTTAATTTACAGTATAATTTTATTCTTCAACAACACGAGGAATACAAGAACAGCAATTTTTGTAATTTTTTATTACTATTGAGTTCTTCATAACAAGCCTACCCATTACAATGACTCTTGTATTAATGTCAGAGAAAGAGGGATTAGGGAGAAGAGACAAATATACTTTAGGTAGTTGGAATTGTACAAATGGGTGAATCTCATCTGGTTTGGTTGAATAGAGTAGAAATCTGCAATGTTCTTGTCTTGACTTCAGTGGATGAGCAAAACTTTAAGTGAGTTGTAAGGAGCTTTACAAAGAATTTTTGCAAGTTTTACTTATGTATGTTTTGTCCTAATTTTATAAATATTTTTCTTATACTTGTTTTTCCCAGCCTGTTCACTTTTCTAAGTAGGTCATGACCATTTTCAACTGTTTTTAGATGTTTGGGGAATAAGCTGAGTGCCACAAATGGGCCTGTGTTCCTCATCTCACACTTCAACATTAGCAAGGTGTGGTTCTCAGCCCTGTTCGTTTTCAGAAGCGTGCAATCAAAATACCTACAATGCTTGCTATGGGCTTTACAGAATTTGCTTAGGGTCTTGTAAAAAATTGCAGACTAAGTGCGATGTCTGTTTTGTAAGCCTCTTTGAAAATCCTGGACAGACACCCATCAGTTAAATCACTTCCTTTTGTGAGTTGCTGTGATGGTCTTCCTAGGGAAAGAGCTTGTTTAAATCCACCCTGCTGGGGCATTTCCAAGTGTGAGTCTATCAGTGCCGTCCTGCACAGAAGGTGGCATCTTGATTCTTGGTCATTAAAGCCTAAATATGGTTAAAGCTATCCAAATCCTAAAGAGTGCTAGTGAATTATTTGCTTGAGCACTGAGAGCAAAAAATGTGTCTGTTGTTTGCAGACACGTCAGAAATGCAAATACAAATCAGCTGAAAGAATACTGCTGCAATATTTCTGGTGTAGAGTGAAAAGTATCACGCAGTCACAGAAGAGCTGAGGTTGGAAGAGACCTCTGAAAATTCTTTAGTGCAACCCCTCTTCACAAGAGAGGTCATCTGTAGTGAGTTGCTCAGGTCTGTGTCCACTTAGGTTTTGGATATCTCCAAATATGAAAACTCCACATCCTCTCTGGGCAACCTATGCCAGTGTTTGACCATTCCCACAGTAAAATAATTTTTTCATACATTCTAGGGGGATTTCCTGTATTTCAATTTGTGTTCATCGCCTCTTGTCCTGTCACTGAGTACTCACAAGAAGAATCTTTCTGACTGTTCTTCATTCCCTCCCACCAGATATTTATGTATGCTGATAAGACTCCCTGCACTGTCTCTTCTCCAGGCTGGCCAATCACCCTTCTCTCATTCTCCCATTGTATGCAAGATACAGCAGCCCCTTATACATTTTGTGCATTTCACTGGACTCTTCTCCAGTATTTCCAGTGTCACTTTTGTACAGCAGACAGCTGCGAATAAAGAGGAAGAACCACATGCCTCCACCAGCTGGCATTCCTTTGCCTAATGCAGCCCAGGATACCCCTCACCTTCTTAGTGGCAAGGGCACACTGCTGATTCATGTCCTGCCTGGTGTCCATCAGGACCCCCAGGGCCTTCTCTGCCAAACTGCCTTCCAGAGGGGTGGCCCTCAGCCTCTGCTGGTGCTGGGGCTGTTCCTCCCCAAGGGCAGGGCTTTGCACTTCCCCTCACTGAACAGCATGAGATTCTCATCATCCCACTTCTCCAGCTGTTGAGGTCCCTCTGGATGGCAGCAAGACATCTGGTGTATCAGCCGTTCATCCTAGTTTTGTATTGTCTGAAAACTTGCTGAAGGTTCACTCTGTGTCAGTGACTAGGTCATTAATGAAGATCCTGCAACACTGGACCCATTATCCACCTCTGGAATACACAATTAGTGCTGTGGATCACAGCACTTTTGAGCCCCAATAAGCAGATATTTGTGTGTTGTACTATGGCTAAAGACCAAGCAAGTATGCTTACGTTAAGAATTACTGGATGAATTCAACAATTTCTTGCTTTGAAAGCTTAAAGATTATAAACATATATATAGTAACAGCCTGTGTTATTTTTTTTTGTCAGTGCTGTCATTTATGTTCTGAAAAAAAGTGGTACTTTGGAAGCATGCAAATTCAGAAAACATAAGCATACAAAATTTGTCAAAACAGGTGCCGTTTATGTAAGCAAGGATTGTGAATTCATTCTCTTCTTTCTTTTTTTTACCAGGCCGGTCTGAACCCAGAGCAAGTTTATTTTCATTCCTTCTGCTGCCTGTTTTAATTCCTATCTGGATCTATTGGAGCCATGGTTAGAGTTATAAGGCATGATTCTTTCACCCTTGTACTGAAAATGAATTTGTGGATGCAGCCCCACTTAAGCTAAACTGCTTGCAGAGTAAGATGTTAATCAGCAGAAGCCAGAATGCCAGAATCTGGGTCATTCTTAATAATTTAGGATTAGACCGTGCAGCCCATGTGAGTCAGCAGCACATTGTACCATCCCAGAAAAAAGTTTGTGTGCCTTAATGAACTTGCTACTTGCTGCTGAGGTCTGCAGTTCTTTCTGGACATGTTGTTCCAGACACATACTGCTGGCTGGCTCTAGCAGACTCAAAAATGGAGGAAAACCTGCAAATTTTACCCAGACCAGAACCATTTGAATGCTTTCCACTTCCTGCCCTCTCGTCCCCGACCCCAGGAGGAAAAGTAGTAGTTGCAAATGCCCCTTTTATTTGGAGCCGTGCGCTGAATGCCCTCAGGAGATGACACTCTGAGATGTAGCAAGGCTTCTAACTCTCAGGTGTGAGAAGTATCAGAAATGTGGTCTGTCCTGAACTCAACCTTAGTGCAAATAAATGGCTGAAAAATCCAGCTGTACATCAATTTTCTAGCTGGTGACATGCTAGAATATCAATTATCCTAAAGTCCGTCAGGATACACAGTTCACATTTCTGACATCCAGGAAAGTATAAGATGTAACACCCGCATTCTGCTCACCATTACTTGCAGAAGTTTTTTTAAGCAGTCCTCATCAGTTCCAATGAAGGAAATTCTTCCTTTAATTTCTTCATTGTCAACCCATGGCAGTGTTTGATTGTGTTAACAATCCAGAATGGACCTTGGATGACACTATTTCCCAGAAATCTGTATGTGTGACACCATCCTCAACAACCTCTTGTGGTCTGAGCTCTACTCCAAATTGACTGACTCATTTTACATTATTTAGAATAGGCCAGTAAGGAGCAGGGAACGAATGTGAACAACATACAAATCAGCCACACTTCCTCTTTTTTCACCTTGGCATCAAAGGGCAAATAAATTACTGCGACCTAACGGGTGCAGCTATTAGGATTGAGAAGCTCTTTGTGGAGACAAGGAGGCAAACAAAATTAAAACTCCATGCATGACCTCCCCTATTTTCTCCCTGTCTTTTTTTTTCCTTCTGCAAGAAATACTTGTTTGGAGAAGGCAAATCCAACTCAGCTTTCAGACAGATAATCAGGTGCATCAGACATTTGACCATCTCAGACACCTATGATTTCAGAAAAGGTTCTGGGGCAGCTCCTCCTCTTAAAAACTGCAGGCTCCAGAAAGTTGTGAAAGGACACAAATGAGGACAAGGACAAGGGCAAGGAAAGAGGCCTGTGTTAGGGGAAGGGAAAGTAGGAAGTTCCATATTTTGATGATTGAGCATCAAACTGACAAAAACCAAATGTTTACTCAAGACAGAATAGATAGCAGCTGCCTGGAGCATTTTGCTAGGGTTTTCTAAGAGCTAAAAATAATTCTGTGTGTTTGATTTTAACACCAAGTTAACTACAAAGCACAAAACCATAACTGTTTCAACTGCTTTGCACGTGCTCCCTCTTTACTTTCACAGGCACAGCATCCCTCTTCAGATTCATTTTTAGCTACTTGCGGACTTGGCTCTTGAGTAGACTCTGCTTCTCGTCCTCCTCCCAGTCATGTTTCTCAGGAAACTGTGGAGTTGTTTTGTGTTTCTGCAGCACCACTGCCCATTGCCTGGACCCTGAACAGGCTGCAAGGACCGGCAGCATTCTGAGCCATCTGGAAAAGTAAATTCCAATAGAATAAAGCCCAAGGCTTTGACACACAGAATAAAAAGCTTTCCCTAACTCAAAATACAGTCCTAGCTTTCATATAAAGTCCATTCCTCTGCAGTCAATTATTATTATATAACAATCAGTTGAGTGTTTCTCCTGTATATCAAACTCAGCTTTTAGAGAACCTTGTTCAGATGACTCTGAACAACAGTTATTTACCGGATATTCCTTGGCAGCCTCCCTCTAAATCAACAGAAAGAAACTGGTTGCTCTCTTTTCTCAGTATGGGCACCACTGTGCTTCAGTACCATATAGACATTTTCCCTACTTATTTTATATTGCTTTTAAATGAGTTTGTGAATCCAGAACCTTCTAGCCTTATTTCTTTCTGCAGCATCAGCATTTTAATATATTGCACTGACAGTGATAGGCTGGCTTTTCATTCCAGGATCCTGATTGTGAAAACCCCAGATGTATGAATGAGGGCAGTCACCTTGAGAAGTATTCCTGAATTCTGGCAAGGAGAGGCTGCACAATCTGTGCTGTACCACAGTGGCTGAAGATTTTGGCTGCCATCCTCTGTAGGGAAATGAAGGCACAGAGATGCTAAAGGATACATCCCAGTTTTATAATTTCCCTAATGCTGGAAGTAGGACAGGTAAGGACTCCTAAAATGGGTTCAATTTGAGCACTGATCTGTTTGAATCCTCCATAGTTTTAATCCTCAGCATCTTGTAAATCCTTCATGCAGGACCCTACCTTAGGAGACAAACACATTATATCTGAAAGCAGCTGAATCCAGGCTGGTGCCTGGCAACCCTTTTGAAGCAGTAACAGCTTTCAGTTCAGTATCAGCTAGAAACAACTTGCAAACTTTTAACTGTGAGGTAACTGAGATATTCAATACTCAAGTATTGACTAGGATGGATTTATCCTACAGTGGGAGCTGCACACTTTGAAACTCCTCTTCCTTAGAAAATACTCTAGCCCTGTCGAAGGTTCTAAAAGACAGATATCATTATGCCCCAGGAAATTATTTTTTAAAAAGATCTGTTCTGCCTGCTTTGATATCTGGCCTCAGAGAATTGAAAGGTCTGTGTCCCAACGGGGTGCAAATGATTTAACTTTGAATGGGAGGCAGGACTTTCACATGTACCCGTGTGTCTGCTGTTGTCTGGTCATTGATGGTAGGTGTCTGGTTGAATGGGGGCGTATGGATGCAGATGAAGATGCAGGTGACTCTGCCAAGGCAGTCCACAGGGACACCATCTTCCAGGTTTTGTCTTTTTATGTTACCTCTTTAGGGCCAAGGTACTTCAAGTGGAAGGCACCTAAATAATCTCTCTGGATTTTCCTAAATTGCATTAAACTTAGGAAAAACAAGAAATGCACTTATAAGCAAAGTAGCTGGACAAATTTATTTCATTTTTCAAAAATAAACATACAACTGTAACCTGATGCTGCTATGGAAATGGGAAGGACTTGTCTTTCCTCTCTGTTTTTGCTTTTCCTTCTGCTTCATGGATTTCAATAATACAGTGAAAAGAAAAAATGGCTTTACATTTGTCTGCTATATCGTGCTGGCTGTCTGTGACTTACACATATACAGGCAGCATTAAAAATGATCATGAGCAGGGCAAAATTCAGTATTGCCTTGAGCTTTTGCATGATGCAGGTTTTACAACTCTTTGATTCACTCAGACAATTACCAAATGTTTTGGTAAAGTGTGTATCATGTTTGTACATAAAAAAATGACCAAGCATAAAAGAAAGAGGGGAATGAATTACATATAAAACAGACTGAGTTGCTGCTGTGGAATTTTCCAATGCAGCATGAAAATCCTATTAGGATATTTATAGGAGCTGAAATAATACAACTTGGAGAGTTTTCCACTGGGCAAAACAGTCATTAGCCTTGATTCCTCTTTTTCATGTACTTAACTTTGAGCAATCCCATTTCTCTTCTTCAAAGGAGGTCTTTTAACTTGAAGTGTGTGAGCAGGAAGACTTGCATAACAAGGATATAGTCTTTTAGGGTCTAGGGGTTTTTTTGGGGAGTTTTTGTTTAGATTCTTTTTTGTCATTGTTGTTGTGTTTTGTTTTTCTAATGCTCTTAGTGCTTTGCTGACCTAGAAACTAATTCAAGGGACTAACAAAACTGAACAGCCTTGTGCAAAGAACCAGACTTGCATAAACTCATTTCACACAAGAAAGCGTCGAAAATTGTACAGTATGTGTGGATCCCCTAGATCTTTGTTTAAATATACTCTATGTAAATCACAGACTTTGACTTCCTAAATTTGAACTCATGCTAGATGATTGGACAAAGAACGTTGTTTTGTTTAGTGTTAATCAAAAGACAATTTTCAAAGCTGTCAGCAGTTAATGACAAGCAAATTTTACTCAGACAAGAGGTTCTAAAAAGTTAAAAACAACCAACAAATTAAACAACTGGGGTTTTTGTTTTTTTTTTTTCATGGAGAACATTCTATACAATAGATGATGACAAAAGTTGACTTTAGGAGAAAGAAATATTTGACCCTAAGTTTTAGTCAGTTTTTGACTGACATTTTCTACCTGGTGTTTTCTTACTTACATGTGAATTCTGTTGATATTATATTTGCTTCTACTGTTTTTGGGAAGAAGTTATACAATCTAATAGACAATTCGAGAAAATTCTTCTTATTTTCCTCCCATACAATTAAATGTTTTCAGAACTGCAGCATTCCCAAGCATCAGAGGTCAGACTGTACATCAGAATTGCTGGCCAAAAAGCACAGTGAAAAAGCTCATTTTTACAAGGCTTTCATATTTTTTTCAAAAAGATGAATGCTATGAAATACCCAACATAGCTTTTCTCAGAAAAGAAAATGAAATTCTGGAAGGTGGATCAGGAAAACAGCATTCTCCTGCCACAGGTCTGCATCTCCTGGCATGTATATAGCTGGGACTGAGTGTGATATGTATACTGTAACAGTGATGGCCAGAGTGTAAAACCCAAAATTCTTCTTCTGTGCTTTCTCCCGAGGTTTTAATGGACACTAGATCTGGCCTCTATACTGAAGTCCAATCCAATGTGGACTCCTCTGAGTGAAACACTGTTTAATTAGTCAGATGATATATTAGGATAGACGTTCTCAAAGTACAGACGGACAGGAGCATGCATCCCCCATCAGTCTCACTGCACATTAGTGAATCCTGTGCCTATCCATCCTTGCTGCTCCCACCCATGCCTTTGAATTTCCACCATTAATACTTGTCCTCGGTTCCAGCTGAGCTTCCTTGAAACTTATTGCTTAGAGCAAATGTTGCACCTTGAGATACAAACCGAAAATCAGCTTTTTCTCTCTTAAACCATCTATGCATCGGTGTGTTTCTAAAATCAGACTCCGGAGAGTGAATTCTGCAAATTACACTGTGGTATTTTTGAAGGCTGTTGAAGGATTTTACAAATATATTTGGGGATTTATTCCTTATGAACTATGTAATCTCAAATTAAATAGATACTGTATTCAGGCATCAAAGCAACAGCTTTAATCTGTTTTCCCCATTTTTATAGTTTAAGAGCTGAGCCTTATCAGAAAGAGCTGCTGCTAATGACAGCCTAACTTTCTCTATTTTCTCTTGTTTTTTCCTCCTGTATTTATCCCCCATAACCTATTTAACCTATTTGTAAAGAGTGACAGTTTGGCTGTTGTCTAACAGGGAAGAAGTACAAATTCATTTGTTTTGTACAGCCAGTTTGCATATCTGAAAATCTGTATTGTGGAATTGGTACCTGGTGATATGGCAGAAAAAAATAACTGATGTTTTCCTGCACAATGAATCAGATGGAACTGTAAAAATTACTTCTGTAAGTGCATTTGAATGATTAAATATGTACATGTCCATGTGTTGATTTATAGGTCTTTTTTCCAAGGTTTGTGACAGATGGTACTGAAATTCATGTTACTGAAGCTGTCTGTAAAAGTGATCTTTATACTAATATGATTTTCCCCTGTCTACAGAGCTGGCAAGTAGGGAACTTTGCCCCCCAGTTCTTATTTGCAAGGGTGGCAAAGGCCAAATTCTTTGCTTTATAACTTCCCCTGGTACATAGTGGGTCACATTTTGAAACATTTACTGCACAGCTCCTGGAACACCTTTTTTTCTGCCAGTTTATTTGGGGAATGTTTTATGGGGCAGCATGTAGACCCTTGACAATGCAGGATACTTTACAGGTTGTGCTTTATGCCTAATGCTTGAAAGAGGTGAGCCAGGATAACGTATGAGGATATGTGAAATGAAAATAAGTTTATGGAAGAAAAAGGGGACTTCACCCTTATTTTTACACACTTTGAGGCTTATGCTGATGTATTTCGAACCCCAGTATCATTTCAAAAATACAAATGTTGAGACTGCATGATTAGAGAAGCAGATCCTGTTTTCTTGTCTGCAATTTTTCTTGTGTTTGACTTGACTTTAATGAGGGTGAACTTCTGTTCATTTTTTTTGATTCTGTTTTGATGATGTTGTATAGTACCCCAAGCATCTCAGCCATGCCAATAGGGCTTTATAAATAAGTTATTAATTATTATTTGCATATATTAAAAAGGAGGACATCTTCAGAAGCAAAAAGAATTTTCCCACTTAGAATTGCTTTCCTAGAAGAAGTCTGATTAGTAAAAGGTTTCATGAATATTTAACTGCTTTTAAGATGATTTAACAGCAGTAATCAAGCAGAGGAACTACCATCATGGTATCTGTCTCTTCTCCAAAGGCTCTACTAGCAAGTTCTCTGCAGGACACAGATGGTCTGTGGGCCAAGGTTTCAGAACCAAAGTACTAATCAATTAAGAGAAGAAAGACAGCACCATCAGTCATTTTGGAGAGCTCATTCTTTCATTCACAGAACTCTGACATTGGTTTCTCTCTTAAAAGAATAGCCCTTTTAAGATATACTTTTAAAAGCAATCATCAATTCTCACTGGAACAAAATTTTATATATCTTGAAGTTTCTGTGCAGAAAAAAGCTCTTTTTTTTTTTTTTTTTGTGAAACCCAGACAGGAAAACAACAAGTGGAGTTTCTGCTTTATAACACACAACCGTGCTAATATGTGAAAGCAGAACAAAGTGCTAATCAGCTCTAGGTGTCTATGCTGGACAGCTTTTGTACAAATCACTGTTTGGTTCACTAATAAATGAAAGGAAAACTTTAAACAAAAAATTGACTTATCCATTTTGTACTAACTCTCCACAAGCTGGCCTATTGCAATTATAAACAATGTGTAAAAGAAAATAAAAGGAAGGAAAAAATGACAGAAGAAAAGGGTAAAAAATAATAAAGAATTCTTAAAAAAGTAGAAAACATTAAAAGTATTCATACAAGAAAAAATGCAAGTAATTTCTTTCAGAGACTAACCAAAGTATTTCTAAGACTTTGCTTTCAATGGTTTCCTTCTGTTTGGCCTTCAGTTTGCTCCTGCATATACCCCATGATAAGTTGCAAGCACTTATTCCTCCATCAGCAAAGAAAGAGGAATGAATTGACTTCACCTTACAATGTGGTGAGTATGGCCCAGCATCCTATGAGATCAAGGAGTCATAGGTTAGTTCCCACACTGCTGTTGCTTCTACTTCTTGTGTGTATATGGCTGATGGTGCTTTTAGTCAAATTAGAGTGGGTTTGAATCCAACAGAATATTACAAAGTTTAGGACACTTTCCATATTGTTTCCATATTTTTTCCATATTGTTTTACTAATTTTTAAGTTCTTGCTGTCACAACGGGCACAGACCATTTGACACTGTGCTTTGTCATGCAGGAACCTAACCTGAGAGTCTGGATTGAAAGCAGGACATTTTTTTTCCAAGACTGCCTTAAAACGAGTGCCTGACCCAAACTGGCCATGGAGAATGACTGCCCATGGCTGCTTGTTGCACAAACTAATGGGCTGTATTGGAAAGAATCTTTACTTTTCTACTGCTGGATTCTCCTCCCTGCATTATACTGTGAACTTGGACAGTCAGCAGGACTGGGGCACAGGCAGGCTGTGGGAAACCTAGTCAGGAAGGGTAGAGTTTCCCAAGCAGCTGTCTTTATACCTTTCCTTCCTTTGGAGAAGAATCAATCATCTTTCTTCAACCTAAGAGGAGAAAGCAGTTGAATATGTGTCCGTAGTAGACTGTAGTATTTAGGCTGTCTGACCAGGTGATCTGAGAAAATTAACTCAATAATTTCCTAAATGTTCCCCAAAAAGCAGCATCACTTACTTTCTCTCTCTCTCTCTCTCTCTCTCTCTCCTTCCCTCCCTAACAGTCGTGTTTTCAACATCCTAATAACTCAGATTTCTGAAACTTATGGTGTCTTAAAAAACCACTATTACTGTGCACCTCTGTTTAAACAACTGTTAATGCTTTACCTCTTGTTTCTGTCACGAACTGATTTTTCTTTGGATGCTGAAGACGTTCCTCAATTTCATTATTTCATTTTTTAATTTACCCCTATCGCTTTCACTGGCAAGATCCCAGGAAATACGATGACCCCTCTAGAAGAAATGGTGTTGACTGTCTCTGCAGTTTCATTGGCATTATGGTCCAAATCCCACACTGGCTCTGGATCAGCCACTCAAGGTCAGGAACAGAGAGTACACAAGAAAATGATGGATATTAAACATTTTCATTGGCTTTGGATGCAGAAGGATTCTGCTTTCTGAAAACTAAATATTGAGTCATTTTAACCTGGTGGGATTCTGATATGCCCAGAATATTTTCCCTGGATTTGTTGTCCTGAAAGCTTTTTTTCAGGAGGAATTAGTAATCTGAATCTTTCATTTTTAGCTATTTCACTTGTCTAACCTTAATTATCTGTAACAGAGATCCAGGATGTAGAAGGAAACTTTTGGTAGCTTTCCTAGGAGACCCTCAAGAAGAGAGAGCTGAGCTGTGCCCTGCAGCCATTGCCTGCTTCTCTATGCTCCCAGATCAATAACTAAAAGGGTGCAAAGCCAGTTGGCCACCAGGGCAGCAGCATCTCTCCCCGCTAATGAGGGTGACCTTTCCACCCACTGCTTCACATGACTGAAATCAGGGGAAATTAGTTTACTCAGCCCAGAACTTATATAGCTGGTGATGCTCAGGCTGAAATTCCTGCTCATGGTGTGATGAATGCATTGTGGATCTATTTGAAAAATCGTAGAAATCAGACTGAAGATAAAAGGACTGCAACTAAACCAGCTAGATCCTCTGTAGTTTCTGACAGATAGGTGAAGAATAATGATGTCTCCAAAGCATCTGTCCTTCCGTTTGGAGAATTACACATTTAACTGTAAAAAATCACTGCTGCTGAACCAAAGGTCCTGCTGCTTACACCATTTACAAAGGCCCTTAAAATTATGGACGAGAACACAGTTCTGTGAAGAAAGGGAGACTGCTGTGTGGGTTGAAGGGTAACATTTAAAAGCTTTGCTCATCCCAAAGCAGCCGCATCACTTCCCATTGGCTGTTGTACTCAAGCTTAAAGAGGTACCTTGAGATATTAATTATGTATCCAGACAGCTAGTTAATCAATCCATTCAGCACTAAACTCTTATATAGTAGCTGATATATTTATGAAATACTGTAAATATTCTAAATAAAAATGAAGGGGAAATTTGATGCCGCTTCTATATTACCTTATACAACAAAAATGCCTCTTCAAAGAAAAAAAATCAGTTAAAAGCGTTACATTAAGTTACAAACTGAAACACACTTTTTTTTCTTATGTGGGCCTACTGCTTTCACTTGAAATATAAATGATTACTTATTATAAAGGCAAAATACAAAATAAAAATGGAATTCAAGAAAAATTCTTCCTTTGTCTTGCTTAATCCATGAAGTCACCATTTTTTAAAGATAAGTTTTAAAATGAATTTTTCCATAACCTGCCTTTTAGAAGTTATCTTTTTAAATTTGCCAGAGATAGCAAATAGCCTTAGTGTGCTAACTGGTAAAACACGTCATGATGATTTTTCCCTTCAAATACTTTAAAAAAGAACCCTGCATGAATGCACAATGCAAAAGACCTAAATTTCTTTAACCCAAATCCAGTTATATCTGGAACTATACAAAAAATAAACGGCTTTTTGGTAACTGCAAGAAAAGTTTGCCTTTTTGTTCTACAGTGTCAAATTCCCACAAATGGTAATTTAGACAAATATAAGAAATTGAAAGAAGAACTATACTTTAACAGCTGTGTCTTTGTTTGTTACCCTTGGGATCTATTGAATCTCAACAGCCTTATATACTTCAAGTTTTCTACATTTGGTAAACCTGTGTCTGACCTTATTGGTTCATGAATAATGAGGATGCATAGCATTTTTCCCTTTAAAATTCAAATCTTCTATGAGTTCAACATAACAATGTGTTCAGGGCACTAGAATACATTAAGAGTTGTCTTTAGGTGAATGTCTCAAAATATATCCTTATTTAAGTTAAGAAAAAAAATCTGTTGTTTGATGAAAGTATGTCCTAAAATTCATTGTTAAAAAAAACCCCTAAACTAAAGATTCAGAACAGAAAATTTTCTAGGATTAAGAAGAATAGGAATAGGATTTTGAATTAGATGCTGGCATTTGATGTATATTTCTCAGCATGATGGGCTGGAGGAGCCAAAAGCCAGCTTCACTTTAACCTACCATTGCACAGCCAGAATGTCCCTTGAAATAATGATCAGAAACAAAGCTCCACTCCCTACATTTTGTTTAGTGTCCTGCTTCCTTCTAGCATGCTTTCTGGGCTCTGCAACTTTCTCTGACCAATATCTACTGAGATGTTTCTGATAAACTCAGAAACTCAAAACACAAGCCGATAGACCATGACTTAGAATATTAGAGTATTTTTGGTAAGTCGATGGTGTCCTCCTGTATTTCCAAGACCTTTCTACTGGGCATTATGTCTTTTTCAAACTTCAGTTAACTTCTTTCTCAAGAAATCTTATATTTAAATAAAGTACATTCTGGTAGCTTTTCTCTTCCAGATGCCTCACACTTTGGGGCTTTTCAAAGACTGTAGCATCTATCAGTCCCTTAATCTCCCTCCCATTCCAAGGGCATACTGGTTCCCATCTTTCATTGATTATCTCGTCCTGAGGCTCTCCCACCTGGTTAAGAACCACTGAAGTTGGTCTTTGCTGCTCCTGATCTGGATGAAGTATGCCTCAGGTCCTTAAAGCAGATACCTCATCCACTGTAATATCCAGTGCCACTGTAATATCCAGTGATGCAGGACTTTCAACACCTTCAATCCATACTTTCTCTGCACACTGTATCAAAATTACGTTTATACTTGGTTTCTCAGACTGCATTCTAGCGATTTATAAATCACAGGGAAATTTGGAGCCATTAAAGAGCTAACAAGCTACAAGGATACTTCTTGGAAGTTATCACACAGCTTTGGGCCACAGAGGCTCAACTACAGAAAAATTTCACAATACTTCGGCTGGCTGCACTTAGGACTGCTGCAAAGGTCTCCTGAAAACTTGTTAATTAATTATAGCAAAAATCTCTGACAATCTCAGACAGAAAGCACTGATGTGTATGTGCAAATGAAAACAATTGTAGAGCATATAGTTTCCATAAAAGAAAATCAATTAAACAGGTGAATTTTTTCTGCCCAGTGAAATCCAGAAAAAAACCCAAAACAAAACATAACAAAACAAACAGAAATCTCACTGTAAATCCATATTACAACACGCCTCATGATGGAGAAAAGTATAGCAGTAGTGTGCAGAGGTGCCACCAAGAAAAGGTTACAATTGCTTTTCTCCCATTGAGGAGACTGTAGATAGTGAGTGAGGTGCAAAATGCTGCTTGGCTGCTGAGTTTGGTGGGCACTGCACTGATGCCATGATGCTTTTTGTTTTTTATATATACCCCCTCTATATACTCTTTTGTACAACTTTTATGTATTCTTAACGGCCTTTTAGCCCACATACTTCTAATTGTTCAGGTTTGATAACTAGCATAGGCCCAGTATTCTGTTAAGTGAGGAGACCAAACATCTGAGAAGCCTCAGACACCAAGGCCTTCTCTGGAACACATTTTGTAAACTAAGATAGGCCTGTCCAGGGGGGGAAAGTTCCTCAGAGAGGGGAGTTTGCTCAGCCTCTCATTGGGGAGTCTTTGATAGATATGCTAATTGGTAAAGCCTATAATTTTATACCCAAACTATTGTGGGTGTGCATTTCGGGGGTGCCCACGGGGGTGCATTTTGGTGTGCATTTGGATGTGCATTCCAGCGTGCTCCACCTGGATGGAGTGCACCAAGGATCCTTAAAATAAATACCAAGGTAAAATCCCTTTTTCCCTTCTAACCGTGTTTGGCTCTTGATTTTAAGACCAAGAAAAGGCATCAGCACTGTGATCCTGTGGTCAAGATCATGGCCTCTTGACCTGGAATGTTATGTGTGGAGTGAAGGAACACGGACCCTCATTCCTACAATGTGTTCCTACATTTGTTGGTGTGACCAATACGTGTTTAGCGTGTGGGTTGCGTGGCAAGCACACACAAGGGAAAGGCCAAGCCTGCATGCCACAGTCACTGACCACATCCAGGAAGTGCAAGGCCAGTGGAGTGTCGCCTCTCTCTGATGGCTGCACTGACCCCTGTCACTCTGAGTGACCAGCAGTCCTGGTGGGCAGGCAGTGTGTTGTCCTGGGACTGGGCTTGTCGCTGTAGCTCCCAAATGGGTAAAGAACAACACAGTCCAAGCGCCAAAGATGATCCAAAGTAAGGAAGTTTAATGGAAAATTGAACAGCTTTTATACGTTAATACGCAGAAGCATGTTGAATGGCGTAAAGTAATTGGTCCCTTGGCCATCCACCCCTCGAGGTGATTGGCCAAGTCCTGAACCATCCGCTTCTAGATGTTTTTCTAGTTAAAACCATAACAATACTCGAAAAAGAACTGCAGGTGTAGAAGTTTACAGAACTGTAACATTGTTTTAAATTCTTTACATGGGAAAGACAAAGTTTTCACAAAATGCTGCAAAGGCTAAGGAAATTCCCTGCTGACGCCTTTTTCGTATCCATATGGGCTCAAGTGTGCAAGGGAGGCTGTGGGCACCCGGCCACAGATACCCAGCAGGACCACTCCGGTTGTATGGAGCAGTGGGATGGAAAAGCCAGCAATGCCAGGATTAGCACTACCCAAAAAGCTTTGACATCTTCACCAAAGAGTTTCTGAGCCCCCGAACAAAAAGATGAAGTCACATCACAAACCACACCATCTTCAAGGGACAAGCATGTACCACTTTGGGCATTGCCCTGAGCATCAGCCAGTGGTGAGGTGTTACCATTTGCTCCTAAAACTTGAGCCCTAATATAGTTTACCACAAACACTTATTTGTCTTCCTTATCCCTAAAAGCAAAGCAAACTAAAGACAGCTGACAGCTTTAATTAAAATAACCTTTTAAAATTATATATGTTCTCTCTCATAAAAATTTAAATTATGAGGATGCTTTAGTATTAGTTTTAGAAATTAAAGTAACAGTTATGCATGGTTTGGGAGCCTAAAAAAGTTTCTGCCATATTTTTTGATAATTCTTTCTATTTTTTTCTGCAGGATGAAATAAAAATATTAATAAAATGGGGGGAAAATAAAATAAGAAAAACTCTCTGTACTTTTAATCTTGTTTTTTGAATGAATAATAAAAAAATTCTGAAATCTGAAACATGGAATAGATAATGAAATAACACTTTTAGGTTTATACCTGCTGTTAGATATGAGGATATTTTTCCTAAAAATCAGCTTACTTTCTAAGTTTCTTTATTCAAACCCTGTTATGTTTTTTTCGCTAGGTTTTGGACAACAAAAGAAAAAGAAAGGAAATAAGATAGTTGCTGTCACTATATACAGACGTTTATGAAAAACACTGTATCTCCATTCTAGCTGCATTAACATGGTACAGTGCTTTTCCTCTTTACATGCATTTAAAGGGAAAGTAAAGATATGTCGTGGATTTTTTTTCCTCTTGGTGTGGAAAAGTGACAACACAAATGACAATCACAACACCACATAGTTGATGACAGTCAATTTGATGCAAATCTTCTTCAGAAATTTCTGTCATAGCCCTTTTATCAAGAAGTCAGCCCTTCTATCCACCTGCTCTGGTGTATTTACACCTTAAAAAAAAAAAAAAAAGGTTCTAAAGTATTGCAAAGGGTCCTGTAATGACATTCGTATGAACATTAGGAGTATGGTATAAACTCAAAAATACAAGGAATGTCCAAAGTTTAAGCCTATTTAATGGTATGCCTAGTAGAGTATCTTTTATTATATGTGTTGATGCAGAAAAATTTTTACAATAAAACAAAATGCTGTTGGGATTGAAGTAATTCTATGATGTCTTTTAGACTTCTCTTAGTGGAGCCACTACATCATAACTGGAGTAATTCACTTAAGAGGCAAGTATCACAGATAAGCTGACAGCAATGCTGATTTACATAACATAGTATAAAAAACTGTGTGTTACAGTCTGGACTGGGGACACACTGATAAGAGGAATTCATTTTGTATTAGTTATGTGAAGAACTTTGAGAGGACAAGCTTTGCAGAAGTGATCTGTAAATCACGAGAACAAGAAGCAAAATTAGCAAGCAGTCTTCCTTGGCTTCATATTTACTAGTTATTTGATATTTTAGGGAATTCTGCAAACCAATGGACTGGTGCAGAACAGTTCTCCAAAGTCCTGTTTGAGATAAGTAAACAGCTGTCTGGATATATCTCCTGAGATCTTTCTCTGTTCCTCCTTGCAAAAAGCATATATATACTGAGAACAGAATTTCTAAGTGATTTGAGAACCAAACAGAACTTAGACATTTATCTTTATATGGAGTCTTACCTAATAACGGTACTGTACTTGCATTAGACACCCTGCTTGCATCTTTAGGTGTCAAAGTTTTTCTTCAAATGTGAAAATGCTTTAGTGAAGGTTTTTGAGGTGCAATTTAGTGAAGTTCAGTGAATATACAAATTGATTTTGAAGCTCATAAACATTTGTGCTGACCAAATTCATCCCATCAATTTTTGTGGAAAAAGAACCAAAAAAGGATATTTGGGTATTCATGTAACTTTGAAAAAAGGAAAAAATGGGACAGCCTATTTATAGACTGTTATTTCTTGTTATTGATCTCTTTTTCGGGTTACTAAAAATCATTCAAATAAAAACGAAATGTTAAAATTAATAGACATACTCACATGCCTTCATTTATGGGCACTACTCTGCCACATACATGTCTATCTCATGTCCCCTGTGATCTTTTGCCAGGGCAGGACAAATTTGTGTTGGTGCCTAATCTCTCAGTGAGTGTCTGATCTGTGTATGTGCAGAAATTATTTGGCCTTAGGTGCTTCAACATGAATCACTTTTCCTGTTGACTTGGTCACCAGTTTATCTGTCCTTCACTGTGAATGAATGGGCATATTTCCAGCTGGAATTAAACGAGCACAGGTACTGTGAACCAAGAGAAAGATGTCTTAAAGTGTGTTACTAATTATTTATACACTTCATCAAAGGCTCAGTGCTCTTGCTGTGCGACTCATAATCCTTGTCTCGCCGTGGCCATATCCATTTTTAACTTTCCCTTTTTTTTTTCCATAATAGTCTTTTAGATAAAAAATAATTGGGTACTTAAATATTTCTAAAGCTAGCAATTAAAAAATACTTTATTGCATAACCAATATATCTTGTGATGAATACATTAGGGGAAAAGAAGACTGCCAAGCAGTTCACAAATTAGAATCCAAGTACCATGTTTTCTGCATACTCCTTAAACCGGCACAAACCTCTTTATTGTATTATTGAAGTCACTGATGAGACAGTAGAAACAGGGTCGTTTCCTATGAATTCCATGTTCTGTAAATCCCAACCAGAGGCACAAATGTGTTTAAGCTGGATAAGTCTCTATAACAAAAATCTAAAACTGTTTACATATCAGGGGAACCAATTCTGTGTCTACAAGGAAGGTAAGGAACTGTGATACTCTACATGAAGTAGACCCACTCCTTGTGGGTCCCTTCCAACTCCATATATTTTATTATGCTATGATAAGCACACTTATTTGTTAGTTTTGAGTCCACCAGTTGTATCATTACACATGCATAGTTATATTCAGCATAAGCTTCTGACCTGTAATGACTGGGTTGTTTCAAACTGTTAAGGAATAAAACTTATCCATCAGTGGTCTAAATTACTATCAGAATGAAAGAGTAATTTGTGATAGGAAAGGATTTTGAAACAAGGTGAACTCACTCTCTCACCTTCTGTAAATTGCAGTGGAGCAATTACAACAGACCCAACTATCTGAGGACACAGTAAGGATTTGTGGGAGATAATTAGTAATATGAAATATTCAGACTACATAATTCCCACTTAAAATACCTCAGGTGGTCTGCAAAACTTTTTGGAAAGGCTAACAGCTGAGGGCAGTTTTCATTTAACCAAGACTTCACTACCCAGGGCTCTGTAAAAGGGCCTTGATATGTAAAAGACTAACCATATTCAGTCTCATGATAAGAATATTCAAATGCACTGCAAAGATGGGGCATGACTCTATATCATAGTTGCAAGAGCACCTAGCAGGTCAAAACTTGAGTCTGACAACTGCTTTCAGGATTACTAATGCATTTTTACCATCTGTGGTACATAATAGATAGGAACTGTCTTTGAAGCCTGGGTTAAACTCGTGTTCCCAGGCCCTATGCTTCCTGACCCTATGACTCCTATTTTCTGTGGAGCAGATTTGGCTGAACAGAAGGGATAGAGTGTGTTCCCCTGCAGTATTTCTCCTCCCTTCAGCATTACCCCGGCAGTAGCTCTATTTAGCCTGATAACACTGCTGCCTGATGACTCTTCAGGCAAAGAAGAGGATCAAGCCTGACTGCCTTCCATTCACTTGGGCATGAACCATAAGGCTGGACTATGAGAGACTAGCTAAAATCAGCCCTGCCTCCCCTGTTACTGCATTGCAATTTCAAAAGTCATTTTTTGACTTAAAACTGGTATCTCCCTATCTTCAGGAGGGTAGATGGAAGCACCTCTCCACAGCCCTGAGTAAGTGGAAAACATATCTTTTTGCTTAGAATTTTGAACTGGCAGACTTTGAGTACCGCACATTACACAGTCTGCACATGTATGTAATATTGAATCTTCTCTGCTTAGCTTCATGGGGTAGTTTGGGTTCTGTTCTAATACTCTATGTCCTCCTGTGAACTGCTTGGAGACCTTAAATGCCTGTTGGGCAGAAAGAATCCAATCCTAGAAAGACAGATATATCATTGGAGTTAGCAGCCAGAGCCACTGTTGTGCCACATACCCAGGAAGCAGCACATTCCCAGCTCTTGTGAATTCACTAGGACTGACTTCATGAGTTACTTCAAGCACCAGAGATGGTGCTGTGCTGCACACCTAAACTATTGGCTAAGCTGACCCAGCTGGTGCTTTAAGAAAAACAGAGAAGTTGGAGATAACACTTTGGTTTTACTTAAAGTGTAAAGAACTCTGAAAAATAACTACCTACCATGCAAAAAGGCTAACTTCTGGCAAACTTGCTCTTTTCTTGTGTAAACCATGGGAAGACTATCACATCTTCCTCTTTTTTTCTGATCTCCTTATAAAAGGAGGGGCCTGCCTAGCTAGACGCACAACCTGACAGGGTTAGAGTTGACCTGTGGATATGGCTACGAATTGTCAGAGATGAAATTCTGAGGGGAAAAAATTAATGCTAAAAAGGAGTACCCATTAATGCAAATATATAAGGACTTTAATATTTCACAAGAGCAAATTTTTCTGGGTTAGTTAGAAGTTTTCATAATGGCTTCAGCTTATTATCCAAAGGCTAAGCACAGCTTCAGGTGATGTTTTGGAGGAAAGGCAGTGCAATGCTCTCAGAAGGACTTACAGTATGATGAACAAGATTTTGGCAGAATATGCAATGACTCCCAGAACAGCCTCGCCAAACGTCCCGACACAAAAACATTCCTTCTTGCATTTAAATATGGTTTGGTTTCCTCAGGTATTACTCATCACTTCTTCATGCATGTAGTGATCTTATTTGAAATTATAACATTTACTGTAAAACATTATTTCATCTCCCTAAAATATATGTCGATGGACTCTTCATATTCAATCATATGAAGGATTATGATTATAAATTCAAACACATCTTTTCATGATTAGAATCTACTCTCTTGAGTACTTACCAACTATGTGACTTTTTTTTATGACTGGGGAAAAGAGTTTGCCACTGGAAACAGAAAAGTGCTCTAAGGAATCTTCTGGATGTCATTTTCTTTCAAAGTTTCTTAGTCAAGATATTTAGCACATTTGATACAGTTAATGAAGAATTAAGCTAATACTCCTGACTGTCCATTTACATTTTTCTTGACTAAAAAACCTTGAGGTAGAAGGTTATGCTAGTAGAAGACCTGGCATGAATTATTTTGCCTTGAGTGAATCATCGGTATGAATTCATGGAGGGAGTGTGGTATGATGGTCTCCACCTGTCACATCCCTCTGTATCTGCTTGGTGTGTTCCAGTTTCATTTCTTGATGTGAGATAGAAAATAAGAACTATTCCAAAATCCTTTAAGAGAAAGCCAAAGAATTTCCATTGCAATAAAAATCTGATTATGTGAATTAAATCGTACAGATTCAAAGTATGGATACCTATCTGGACAGTCATGAACATAACACACTCTTGGAACATGATGTGTCAATGAACAGTTTGCACATGCATACGTGTATTTTGTTTGGTTTGGGTTTTTTTATGCAACTGAACTGTTCCCATTTTGTGAGTAAAATTTTTTTGAATTCTTTGATATTTAGATAACTTTGTGTTTTGGAGATTGGAAACAATTTTTGTCTAACTGTAAAGCTGAGTTATAAATAACTAAAGATCAGGTAATTTTTTTTTTTATTAAAGACTCACGTGTAGACAGGTCCAGTGGAAAAATCCGGGCTTTAAATAAAATATTTAAGCATAAGCAATTCTTTATGCTTCTAATTCTTTGTACCCGATAGCCAATTAGGCTTCCTGTCTGTATCCGAATGACGCAATTTTGAATGCTGGACTATTACCTTACTTCCTGAGGACTGAGAGTGAATTTTCAAAGTGGTGCATGAGATACAAGGGCACAAATCCTGTTAGTAGCTAAAGGGATTTTTCTGCACCTCCTATTTGTCACACTGAGAAACCCAGCCTTGAAATTTTCAATATCTGTATTTGTCCAGAGATGACATCTTGTAAATACAGACCCTTCTCAATTGGCTGAATGACCTGTTTTTGACAGGTTAAACCTACAATTACTAAATTGATCTTTCAGGTATCTAGTGCTGTTTCCTACTCCTATCCTGTTTTCTACTCTTATTCCTCTCTCATAAGAAAACAAGACACCTCCATGCATCACCATGAATATCTTCAAAGAAAATGGGACACTGACATATCAACTTGAGTAATTTCTAATTTCCCTGGGAAAAGAAACTCAGGCTTTTCATGGATATGCTTACACACATGCTTCCCTCCAAGAATAAAGGTAGTCCTATTTAACTAGGTGGGAGAGGGGAGCATGACTAAATGTGTAGAAAGGAACAGACAGCATTTCAAACGCTTAAAATATTTCCTGTCATGATAGACCTGATGCACTTTACTAATCTGGTTGCTTACCATAGGTATTTTTCATTCTGTATTAAATTCTGTCTGTGTGACTCCTGCGGATGCTACAGAAAATTGGCTGAGACAATTAACTATTAGCATCTATGTCTTCAGTGTCATCCTTAAACATTTTCTGTTTCTGGTTCTTCTAATTCTTGATATTCCCTTTGCCACAGGAATGTTGAATCTCTTATTTTTTGAAAAAACAGCACATCACAATAAGACCTTGATGAAATCAAACACGGAGTTCCCAGCACAGGAAGGACATCGACCTGTTGGAATGAGACCAGCAGGGGCCACAAAAGTGATTAGAGGGATGAAGTACCCCTCCTATGAAGACAGGTTGAGAGAATTGGGATTGTTTAGCCTGGAGAAGAGAAGGCTTCAGGGTGACCTAAGTGAGGCCTTCCAGCACCTGAAGGGAGTTTACAAGAAAGATGCAGAGGGATTTTTGCAAGAGCATTTAGTGACAGGACAAGGAGGAATGGGTTTAAACTGAAAGAGAGTAGGTTTAGATCAGATACCACAATGAAATTATCTGCTGTGAGGGTGGGGAGGCAGGTGAACAGATTGAGCAGAGAAGTTTTGGATGTCCCATCCTTGGGGGTATACAAGGCCAGTCTGGATGGGGCTCTGAGCAAGTTGGTCTCGTGGAGGGTGTCTCTGTCAGGGGGGTTGAAAGTAGATGATCTTTAAGGTCCCTCCTAACCCAGGCCCTTCTACTGATTCTATGAAATAGTTGCCATTGTCTAATTCATATTTTAGAGAAAAAAAATCCAGTGTGTTTGTTTTAAAATGTTGTATGACAAAGACATATTGGGAACATACAATAAAATTAATGAGTCACAGTTATACCTTGAAATATGTGTAGGCAGGCTTCCTTGCCTGAATCTGACCAAGGTTCCAGCTCTTAAAGTTGAAATCAGTTTAGTTTACACATTCAGAAATTTCTTACTATTTTTCTGCAGAGCAAAGCATCTTTCTTTAAAGTATTTGCATATTTATGCTTATTCATAATTGCGTTTTCTGAGGAAAATGCAATTTGTTTGTTCTAATTTAGTTTGGTTTCAATAGAATCGGGAATTTTTTTGCAGATTAGATATCTATAATTTCATGTGCACCACTGTGTACACTTTAAAGGTGACTCTTGTAAGAACTGTTTTTCTCATGCTTTAGAAAATACTTTTACTAGCAACTGTGAAGTAAAACCTATTCCCTAACAGTAACAAGAAAGTATAATGATAATATCGTGCATAAAACTTGCAACCATAGTGCTTCAGGCAGTGAAATACTTCTTACAGTTAAATCACTGTGGTTGTCACAAATCCTCCATTTTTCAAGTTGGTAAACATTAGGTCACTCTTTCCATTAGCAGAATGATTGTGCTGACACATAGAAAGTATTCCCAAAATGATTCAGCCGGTCAGTGGCAATACCAGTTGAGATCCCCTGATCCTTAAAACATAAGCCCATCCTGACTAGACCAAAATTCCCTAAGGAAAAAAACTTAAAGGAAAAAAAAGTTGTATTCTTTCTGAGTATCTTCTTAGGAAAGTAATGAATTAAAAGAACTGCTGTGAAAATTTTCTCTATATTTTCACTCAATTCTTTAAGGATGTTTGCCGGTAGCTTAACTTCTTGTGACTTCTTTTTCCTCCAGGGTTTGAGGTGTTCGTGAAAACACAGGAAAAGAGGGAGCAGGTTGCAAGCAGCTTAGAGTAATTCCTTGAGCCTATGCCTCTAATTACAATGACAAATAGAAATATTCAATAATGTTGACACATTTGTCTGGTGACTAGGTGCTCTGGAATTACATGTGATTGCAGATGTTGCTGATGATCACCTAAAAGGAAACAAAAAACCACAGAGATTTTGGGGAAGTTAAAAAATTATTGGATATTTTCTTACACATCTCAATTTACGAATGAATTCATTTAAACTCTACAAAGGCTAAGCTGAAGAAAAGAAAAATAATTGGGGAAAATGGGTTCAAACACTATAAAAGGTTTCTGATCAGTCCTGTTCATTTCTGAGGTCTCAACCAAATAACCAGAGGCTGTTTCATGGTTAGACATCCTACAATTATTGTATATCTTGTCAGAGTTCCCCTTGATATCACTACCTCAAAGTTTCAGGCTGAACTCTGCCTCTTTGGGCACAAATTTATGGTGATCACAAGTAACTCCTCTGAACTTCAGTTAAAGGACTATAATGGTTTAAAGAGTGTTTCTCTGAAGAAGAACCAAGGTCTTTGAATAATTATTTGACTGCAAAGTAGAAACGAATCATCCACCCAAATTCCACAGCATAATACCAGAGATATAATTTGAACCACTGTTTAAAATGTGGTTTCTTTCATGTACCATTCAAAAGACCTTAGAGGGGCCTAAAAATTACTTTTTTAAACTTAGATTATAAGATTCTGGTCTTCAGTGAGTAATAATAAATTATTGAGAAGAGTTTCACTGGTATGAGAGAATAATTCTCGTTTCACTGGACACCTTGGTTGTTCTACAATGACCCGGGCAGGCACTCGTTTCAGGAGCTGTGCAGTGCCGGGTGTGATTTAGGACACACTACAGCAGTGTGAGTTGGGAAGTTTGGAAGCATGGCATAACATGCAGATACCACTGCAATCTGAATAAAAAGAAGACTCAATTATTGTTGACAGATTATTTTATTATGCAGATGGCAGATTAGCTTAATAAGGAACCATTATAACAGAAAGCGACTGCCACTTTATTAACCAGGACAAGTCCCAAACCAACAGATACTCTGGCTGTAACTGCTTCCTAAATCTTCTTTAGTCTGAAAATTCTCTGTGCCTGTCCAAAGGGCTTAGCTTCTCTGGAATTTCAGCTAGGTTTTAATGTCTCTCAGAGCATCTCTCTCTGTAACCATATTCCAAATGCACTTAAGATGTTAATATGCTGTATGACTAGTTTAAGAAAGAGTCGAAATTAAAGTATTTTACCGTCTGAGTGATAATTAGAGCAAAACAAATGACAATGTTTCTTTGTGTATTGGTACCTGTTATGACACCAGACCTGTTACATAATATCTACAGAAAGCAATTTTTCAAAGGCCTTTGACTCGTAAATTGTTGACTTACAGTTGCACTCTGAAGGTAGGTCCTCTCTTTCTGAAGGGCGCACAGAAATCAGATCCCAGCTATGTGGCGAACTCAGGAAAAGTGCAGGAGTGATCCTTGACTGTATCTGATTTTCTGTGTTTTCTGGTATTGTCTGGTGACAATAACAAAATCAATATTTTGAGAAAGTGCCTCTTAAATCTCTTCCAGAACATCAAAATCAAAACAAAGGAGAGGATCCATAAAGTCAAATAAAAAAGGCAAAGTGAAAGAAACGTCAAAACAGTTTAGTTCTCCCAAATCCTCTGCTGAAGGTGTAAATTGCCAGTCTGACACAACTGCCAGTCTCAGCTCCTCTGGTTAAGAGTCATTTTATTCATAAAAATAACTCTTCAAAGAAATAAGAAAGATGGAGTATATAATCTGAAATTTCACTGCTCCAAAAATAATCTGCGATCCTTAAGAATATAAGAAATATTTTTTTAAGTGTTATTAAGTGCCAATAGAGTGGTAAAAATGTACTTGTGAAATGCTGGAAGAATACTTTTTGACTTATTTTATGGATTTTTTTTTTTAAGCCCGTCTTGATAGGAGATATATTTTAAGTTCTAGGGAAACATTTTAGGAGCAGGGTTGGTTACGAATTGAACTGACTGCCCGAGATGGCTGCACTTTTAGGAAGAGACAGGCTTAGCAAAGTAAGTCTTCTCATGTGTAGAAGTATTGAGTACAAAAATCCCAGAAGTCTCGCTATGAATTCCCCTAACTATTGCTGTACTATTTAAATTATTGAGAAATAGTGGAAAATTATTTGGTAATGGATTTTTTTTTCTGAGTGTTTTGAACAGTTGACTAGTAGGGCAGGCACGCTGAGTCTTTCAAGAACTGAAACTATCTAAGCTCCAGGATCTTTTCAGCACTGTATGTCCAAGTCTCTTAACTTCTCTCAATACTTCTTGAGAAGACTAGCTGAGCCAGATCTCTTATTTGATTTAATTTATTCCTGAGATCCTGAGCAGGTAGTCTCAGAAAGCTGCTCCAAAACTTGCAGAGGTCTTGATACCTGATAGTTTGTGTAACAACTACACTCAGTTAACCCGGATCTGGTTACCTGTGCAAACGTGAACTGCCAAGTCATTTGTTCTGGGGTATTAAATCTAACAAGACTGGTGTCATAATGTAAAAGCAAAGTGTTTATCTATGCTTTACAAAATGATGGGTAGGGAGCCACAGGTTGCTTACAGACAGTTGTCTCTTTTTGCAAACTTGAAGATACAGCAGGACTTGCATGTGGGCCATGACCAAAGGGCCGAAACAAGGTCTAGAACTCATAGGTCTCCAAAGAACAAATGTATTCAGGTAAATGTTGTACAGTTTACACTGATGAAAGACTTGCTTTTTTTTTTTTTAAGAACTTCGAGACATCCCTCTGAGAAACAGACATTTTCTTGTGCACCCTAAAATTGTGCTTAGCTGAGATTCTCCATCCTGCAGGGAAAGTGCTCATGTATGATGATTATGATGATAGCAGGCAGGAAGTTCTGCAAGCACATTATACTCTCAAAATTAGACTGGGTTGTTGGAGGTTGTGATGGATGACATTTTTTATAAGCTTTATTATAAAACTGTGCTCACTGTGTTTAGTCCCTGCTCATGAGGCTGGATAGGAAAAAAATAAAATATTGTATTTTGCTGGAGATCATATTTAAAGAAAGAACAAAATTCTCAAACAAGTTCTACCTTGCCTATTATAATTGTAGAAAAATCCATCTTGTCTTTGATATGGCCCATTTGAAATAATAAATAGATGTTTTTCTCTGGAGATCAAGTCAATATACACTTTCCTTTAGCTGTACAATAAAAAAGTCATGCTATGAGAGTTTTCGTTTTCCTAATTTTCCACAGTCCTGGCAGACTACACAATCATGTAAATATTGATTGTGTACATATCAATATTTACATGAATGTAATCAAAAAAATGTAGTAGATGACTATTATTTGTTACTGAATATGTCCTATGTATATGTTATTTGAAGTATGTGAATTGCTTCTATGATTAATCTGACCATAACAATTTTTTCTGTGTAGCTCTGTGAAGGGGGAAACACAGCTTGTGAGGTGAAAAAAAAAAAAAAAATCCAGGATAAAAACCAGGACAGCTCTGTAGGAAAACCCCATCCTCATCCATAGAGCAGTAGGACCCTCAGTCATCCCCCAGCGGTCCGAAGTGTCTGTGCAGAGGAGGCTTTGTGAGGAAGGTGCTGTGTGCTGCCAGGTGGGTAACGCTGCTGCAGAGCAGGCACACCTCTCTGGTGGAAGTACCCTGACATGGTCCCTGGTCCTGTTCTCCCTCATTCTGATGCTTGTGGTAGACTTCTGACAGTGAAAGATTGAAATACTGTTAGGGTTGGCTTCCTAAATCATGGCCTCATGTCCTGAGTCTCAGATCAGTATTTCTGAACAGTCATTGGGTTTTTAAAAACTTTTTCAAGTTTTCAAGTTTTAAGTCGTCAAAAAGACATTTTTCAAGTCTTTTTCAAAACTACTGATCCTAGGTTCAGGTAGTTTCATGGACACAAAGCTTTTACTTTGTAAGTTTCCAGCTTTCCAGGTGCTATAAAGAAAAGCAAATTGAATCTAGAAGTTCAAAAATACCACAAGGCGAGAAATCCTTCATTTACACCTTTTTACTGCTTGCAATGTTATATGTTAGAAATCCACTCTTATTCAGAAAATTCATATGCAGAGTAGCTGTGGCTGTAGTCAAGATTATAAAAGCTCACAAATGTCTTTGAATATCAGTCTAACTCCCTTTCATACAGGCCTGTCAATTAATGGACTGTAAAGATGCACACTTGTTTCATGAAGAACATGTCTTATGCAGCTTAAATGTTTTGCAGAAATGAGAACATCTCCAAATATTTTTCATGTCACTTTGCTGTGATGATCACTAAACACTCTTCAAGAAACTGGCAAATGTTTCAAAAAAATAAAGACTATTTTTCATCACAAACTGTAATTACTTTAATTATAGGATAATTATATAAATAATGTGTTTGAACACAGCTTTCATTTTTTCTTTGTTTTCTAAATATTATCATCTTTCTATATTTTCTGATGTATAAACAGGAAACATTCAAGTTTAGATGAAGAGCAGGTGAACTGCCTGCAATGCAAACTGAGACAACCAATGATGATTAAGCTATTGAAAGCTATCAACTAACAGATAATTTTAAAGTAAACAGGTGTACTTAGCCATCACAACTTCAAAATAGAAAATATATTTGAATTAAGTTCTAAAACGTCAGTATATTAAGAGGTCTGGTCTATCATTGTCAACCATGCCAGAAAGTTCTGTATACATTTAGAAATTCATATTTTACTCCCAAATTGTCAATAGAAGGGTAAAATACCTCTAGAGATTTTCACTAGAGCAATGATTTGGGACTACATTACTATAAATACACATCTCTATATATGAACTGTTTCATTATACAAAGGACCGGGAAAAATAAATACCAATGCCCAGTTAATGAGAGTGGATACAGATACCTTGTTTTGTTTTGCTTTGTTTTAGACACTCCATTCTTGACCTTGACTTTTAATGATCCATATACCACCTAGCATGTTAAATGTGCAAATGTCACATACTGTGAAAGCCACAGTCCTTTAACATCATTATACAAGGCAGATTCACTTGCATGGCACGTAAGTGGATAAATCCACAGGTTTAGTTCACAGGCCTAATAGTGATTGATAAGTGAACTCCAAACTATCTAAAGCAGAAATAGATAAACTTTGTTTACCTGCATTTAGCTGCAACTATCCTATGAGCTCAGTGTACAGCAGGAACTATATATACTGCTGTTTCAAGCTGTCCTGTGTAATACAGTAAATCCTCAGATACCTCCAATACAGTGATGCCAGAACTCCCTGCAATCAATTCCCACTGATATTCAAATTGCTCATATTCTCCAAGATTTTGAAATGGGCTCTCATTGGTTATTCTGAAAAATCGAACTATCTGCGTAGTATGCTCAATATCAATGTGCTTTCCTAGAAAATTAAAAAAAAATTCTCACCAATGCTAAGAAACATGAAATTTTTTCCTAATAAATGGATTAATCCTTCTAGTGAGTAGATGTTAACACTACTAGAATAGCTATAGGACAGTCCTCATTTTATCTTGTTCTTTAATGGCATCAAAAATATTTTTTAACATAATTGCAAATTGTATGTGTATATATGTTGGTCCTAAATTCTTAACTGAGAAAATACAATTTTGCTACTGCTGTCAATATCCATATGAGTTATAGGTGTAGAAAAGCTTCTGGATACATTTTTTGTGAACTCAATTCTGTCCTAGATGCAAAGCTTGCACTGAGGTAATGTCATTGGAAGTCTTTTATAAATATATATGCGTGTATATATTGGCAGGGAAGTAATTTCCAAATGGAAAAAGTCACAAGTTACATTCAAATGGAAAAGATTCTGGCTCCAATTCTGAGCCATAAATGATGGCTTATTGCTTATTACCAGTGTTTGGAAATCTTAACACCAAAACATATTCCTTGCTACAATCTGTTTTATTAACACTTCAGATTCACAGGGGCTTCTGCACAGTCACACCAAAGCAAGTTTCTGCAGATCTCTGTGGAGATCACAGTTAGATCCTACAGTGACAAATCTTTTATGTATGCTTTAGAACTGACAGCAGACCTCAAGCCAGTCTTTCTTTAATGCACAAACGAGGGATTTCTTTACTTGTGAATGGAAGATGTTCATGTTTTTATGGAGAAAAGACTGTCATACTTCAGGCATGCTTTTGCAGTTCATTTGCATGTGTCCTCTTGCTAAGACCCTTAAAACTTGAATGCAACCAGAGTGATTTTCCCTACTTTTCATTTTAGGAAAACATAGAAAAATGCATCATGGGTCAAGCAGGAGACTTCCTTGGCCTTTTGGAACATGCCCAGCTACTGAAGGCACTGGCTTATACTATGTGGCATAGCTGGCATAAAGAAATATTTACGGTTTATGCAGCAAAGAAGACAATCACCTATGGCCTCCTTGTGCTGCTCTGAATGTACAGCTACCCATGCTTCACGACAGTACACTCCTGTATTCCCACTAACATACAAGACAAAACAGAGGAAGAACAAAACCCACGGCAACAGCAACGAGAATCTCTTCAGTAGCTGAGATCTCTTCACTTGTGAGTAGAAAGTGAAGAGAAATAAATATCACAAGAATGGGACTAAGGACAAGATAGACCTATTTATGCTTAATTGGACTTTGTAGACTTCTGTGGCCTGATCACAGTGACATGGTGTGTAAATGGTATAATTTCACTGGATTAAAAGGAGTTTCCCTTTTATCTGGAGCTAGCCATCAAAAGGTCTGAAATCACCAGATTTGTACCACTATTTATTGGGAAAATTCTTATTCTAAACATCTGAATTTATCCCTTCAGGCACAGTTAGGCTGTATGTAGCCACAGCATTTCAAATTTTGCTTGGAACATAAATATGAGGCTAGACAATTGAAAGGGAGTTCTTATACATCCTTAAAATTAATGTTTTAGCATATAATGAGCAAGCGTTCCCATGTATGATGATTAGGTACTTATTTCCTCTGAAAGCCAATGGTCAAGGATTTTCTCATCATAAACTGTGTACTTTCATTTCCGCTCTTACTCTTTGTATTCACTTCTCCATTGTTAAACAATTAAGTAGTAGGAGCTGTTAAAATTATGTTAAAAAATTGATCCTATTTCATGGGTTTTTTCCAGTCTTGTTACACTATTTTCATGTGAAAACATGGATGAAAACACTTAGCAAAACAAAAGACATGCAAAATATCAGAAGTAGGACATTTGTAGATAATCTTCAAAACCAATTGCCATATGAATTAAAGAATTAAAATCACCAACACATTGTAGCTTCTAAGAGTTTTTTTTCTCATATATATATGAACATTTGTTCTGCTTTAAAGGATGTATGTGTATGAAGCATTTCTCAATAAAAAGCATCAAAATCATGCATGAAAGGTCACTCTGAGCTCTAAAAAAAAAATGCATGGTATCTGCTACATGAAATTAGGAAAGCTAGAAGGATAAGCAGTTTCCTTTAATGGGAAAAAATGGCAATTTCTCTAACAAATAGCTCTGTATGATGGCAGTAGAGCTCAGAGAGGGGGGAAAATTGAGGGGAATTACACTGCAGAACCAACATCTTCTCCAACCCCTGTGGAAAAGAGCTGTTCATTAGAACAGTTATTCTCACTGGGTCTGACAAGTGCATATCCATGCCAAGGATTTTTTTTTCTTCAGATTTAGGTAACAGGTGAATTGTTTACGATTTGCAAGCCGTCACTTAATATCACTGTACTTGTTTTTTCTTTAAAGGACACTTACTACATTGTAAATACAGTGTAGCAAGCAGTATACATGGCTTATAGCTGAAAAACAAACCAGTGCTCTTAGTTTGTTCTTTGATGCTCAAAATGCTGCTTAAAAATATCAGTATTGTTCTGAAAAATATGTTTAATAAATTATAGGGTGTTAACATTACGTACGACAATAATTCTGTTTATTCACATGTAAGCAAAAGGATTTTCCTCAGGATATAAGTAGACATCATGCAACAATAACAGCAGGTGTTCTCCTCCTCCGGCCCTAGATTTGATTATGTTTATGGCCTCTCATACCAACAGATCTCCAGATGTGACTGAAAAATAAGAATTGTCTTTCTGGGCCTTATCTGTTTAGGCAATGCTAAAAGCTCTTGGCTTTTCTTATTCCAGCAATTCTGAGTTAACTAGACCTCCTGGCTCATGCAAAATGTCATCTCTGGATTTATCAGTTGGAAGAGGAATCTCAGAACATCTAGATGTAGCTGTTCTAGGAAAGGAACTGCACAATGCATCATGATCAGCTTTCTCGGGAAAATAAACAAATATAACTGGTTGAAACCATATCTTCCCCTTAATTAATGGAATTGCATCTAATTCAAACTGGGGTTCCAGAAATTACATAATTCAGTGATGATGGTAAGGTCTTGGAGAGCTCCAAGGCAAATCCTGGATCTTTATATTTTGCTCAGTCTTTTCAGAACATCTTTAAATTTAACCACTTTCTTTTCAGATGCAGTATATAATTTGGCCATGACTTACTGGAGCCTGATTTGGAGTAGATACTCCATTCAACATATTAATGCATTGTATAACGGAATTACCTTAATGCAGAGAATTCTGGTCTTTCAAAATGGTGATGCATGCACAGAGTGCTGAAATATAGTTAAAGGATAGTAAAATTATTCTTTAGTCTGAATTCATACAAAAATGGTCAGTTTAAATGTGTGACATGAACTATGATATGGGGTCATGTTCTCAGTCCCAGAAATGTCATCATTCAATCAACAAAATGGAGTTTCTGCTAAAATAGTATGAGAAAATGCCTAAAGGTGAGCGAAACCCAAGACGAGACCATGGAAACGAGAAGGTACAGAGAAAACAAGCCAAGGAAGCATTAACGAGCAAGCAGATTAATAAAACACATAGAGGTGCTAATCCTTATCCCACAAAAGAAAGTGGCAATTCTACAGCCAACTGTAGATTGCCCAGTTCATTCTGATAAGGCACGCAGAAGTAGTATTTAAAGAAAGGGAATTATAACACTTAGATTTAGTATTTTATGTCAAAATACTCATTTACTACTGCTATTAGGACACCCAAATTAAATTGGCTTTTGGTTCATGACTCATTCACAAACCCCTCTTGATTGGTGTCAATACAGGAGTATTTTATGTCTTTGATAACCGGTTTAGCTGAATGATTTTTAGTCCCTCTGCTGTTCAGGAACTGCTCATTTTGATTAATCATTATTTGTGGGATGTTGTCGGTCATACAGTATATTTTCTGCTTCTTGTTTAGCTGACTGAAATTTTAACAAAAGATAATGAGTTATGACTAACAAATTATGAACGGTGAGTAATGAGTGATGCATTCCAGGTACAAAATTGGACAATATCACAGAATCATAGACCCTGTTTTGAATACTGTGAATATTGGGCAACTAATATTTGGAAATGTCTTCTGCTATGGTGTTAAAGAGTAGCAGTAAATCTATGGTCAGTCATTTGTGACTGAATTGCAGGTGTATTTCTGGCATCATTCCAACAACTCTAACTCGAAGCAGATACATAAATTAATGCAACCTCTTTAAAAGATGTAGAGGAGCTCAAATTGGAAGTGTTTCTAAATAAACTGCTGAGTGTCCGCTTAGTTGGTTCTTTTACATCTAAAGTCTCCCATAATTATTCATTTTCAAACTCAATAAAAAATAAATCTCCACCTGTGAATAACATCAAAATCAATTTTTTAAAATGACACATAACATATTAGTTTTTAACAAAGGTTGCAGGTTCTGTATTGGCTTTAGTCTTCTCAGATTATATTGGTGACATTCTGGTATGTTTGCAGTAAATACAGAATAAAGAGCTCTTTTTGCTACAGTAGTTAGCTGCTTGCAAAATCTAATTAAGGCTTCATACTCCTTAACCATTAACATTATTCATTTAATAAGCACTAAATTAGGCAGACATATGTGTCATATATCATCAGAAAATCAAGCACAGAAGGTCGGGACTTTTATGACTTTCTGTGACATTTGAGTTACAAAGACTAAATCCCATACTCTCAATCATCTTTCCCTTGTTTTTTGGGGCCAAACAAATCTAAGAGATTCTAAAATAGACTTGTTGGGGTGCTCTGTGTTAAGGCTGAAATAAGAGAGAGATTAACTTTCACTGAAAGCAAAACTAACTTGAGCATTGTGCTCCCTTACAGGGTCAACCAGAGAAACAGATGCAGAACTTGCTGCAGTTTCATCAAACCCATTAACAGGCAGTGGAATTTCTTCTGTTCCTAACCAGTCATCGTGAAAGATGCTATACCTGTATTTTCTGCATTTTTTTTTTATTTTACCCCACGGATGCTGCTCTGAAATCCAGCTGTTATAAGTCATAAGGAACTTTGAGGCATGCATAGAGAAATTTCTCTCATTGGAGTGGGAGCTGCAGCGTTCATTTATTTCGGAGGTGAATTTGGATAGCACTATTGCAAGAGTGAAGTGAGAATTTAAAACAAACCCTTCCAATGGCTACGTTTGTTGTGCTGGGCTTTGTTTATTCAGGCGGATTTCATTCCTGCTTTTCTCTTTCTCTGATGTTTAAAATGGTTCCTAGAAAGATAAATCAGTTTCTCTTTTCTTATAAAAAGTTAATACAAACACCAGATAACTTGCAGAGACTTCAAAGGAAAATGATAAAAAGTGCTTTGCAGACATAGAAGAAAACAATCCTCAGCGCTCTTCATCCTCTCCTCATTTCCTCAGCTCTGCAATGAACAGGTGTACTTAAGCAAATTTGGCTGAAAAAGCCCAACTGAATCTTCAGAAAGCATTTAATGTTCAATTCAGTGTTGGAAAAAATAAGAGTGGACATTTTTCTAATCTCAGCATCAAAGTGAGTATCCAACTGTTTCTGAAATGTAACCCTGGAATTCAATGAATATAAATACAAGTGGTAAAGCACTCTTATTCTGAAAGCAGAATTGAATGAGGTTTTCTTTATCTAATTTAAAAATAACAATTATTTTTGGCACAATCATGCAGTTCCCAAACAAGGAAAATGAAAATCCAGCATGATGCATTATTTCTGTGTTTTACCAAATCACCTGCCTCACTTGTATCTCTCATGATAGAATTTATCATTCAGTTTCTAGGGCCCACTTCCATATCGTGGCAAGTATTTTGCATTTTTCAGCAAGGTACAGTTAGTAGTGTATTTCTAAAGTTGTCCAAGAGAACACTCTTTAGCCAGCATAAATGAATCAACTCTTAAGATGACACAGTAGAAAAAAAAATGATTAAAATTATTCTATGACACAAAATGTGACTTGGGTTAGCCAGTCTTTTTAAATATTAAGTTTCTGTTTGCAAGCAGGAACAAAGAATTTTAGAAAGCAAAGTGAGGCATTAGATGTCCATCTAATGTAGCTCCTCAATAACTAGAAATCACTTTGATTTTGGATCCATGTTACATTCTGAAGCTCATCCATTTTCTGCACATAGCCTGAGTGTTCTCCCCACTCCCAGAAGCTTTCTTCTCTGAACTGTCTTAGGGCCAAAGACCTGTAGGTGGGGACAAAGCAGATAATGACACTTCTTTTTCCATACATCTTTTAGTAAATCTGAAATTACAAATTATACCCATTATCCCTTGCTTTTGTTTTCTGAGCTGTGCTCCTCTTTTCTCAGGCCCTCACATGGATCCAGTCACCCCAGAGGAGCAGGAATGTCTAGGAAAAAATCCTGAGAAAGCACAAGCGATGATTTTTCCCTTCACTCTGCAAAAAGATGTTCTTCTCTGGCAAACTCTGGCAGCAGTCAAGAGAGGTCTCTGACTAGGTCTGTGTGCTATTTCTGTGGTGGGTTGACCATGGCTTGACAACAGGTGCCCACCAAGCCACTCTATCTCTCCCCCTTCCCAGCTGAACAGAGGAGAGAAAATAAGATGAAAAATTACTTGTAAGTTGAGAGAAGGCAGTTTACTAAAGCAAAAGCCAAAGTTTGCACACACAAGCAAAGAGAAAAGCTAATAATTTTATTCTCTACTTCCCATCAGGAAGTGATGTCCAGCCACTTCCCAGGAGGCAGGGCTTCAGCACACCTGGAAGCCGCTCTGGAAGGCAAACATTGTAAATAATGAATGCCCCCTCCTTTCTCCTCCTTTCCATACCTGTTATGTTTGACCTGATGTCATACAGCATGGACTATTCCTTTGATTAATTGGGTCAGCCCATTCCTGGGCCTGGTTGTGTCCCCGCCCAGGATCTTGTCCAACCCCATCCTGCTGGTGGGGTGCAGAAGGTTGAGCAAACAGGGCTGGTGCTGTGCCAGTGCTGCTTAGCAGTACCTGTGATAACACCGCTGTGTTATCAGCACCTTTCCCGCTGCCAATGCAAAGCACAGCTTTGTGAGGGCTGCTGGGGGAAAACGAACTCCATCTCAGCCAGACCCAATCAAATGCAAAGTTGGTGCTGCTGAATAGCTTCAAAATAGATAAATCATAACTGTTCATAGAGCTCTGCCTGGTGTCCCACATGGAAAGGAAGGTGCAAATTGCTCAGATGGAGGAGCTCTCTACTGCAATATGCTTTGCAAAGAGGCGATGTAGAAGAAAGGGGGTATAGCTGGAACTCCCAACCATATGTTTTGAAGAAGCTAGAGGACAAAACCAGTGAAAAAGTAACCCAAATGTGAATTTGCTACAGCAAAAATCCACTCTCTATCCCTAGAGATACCCACTTCTCCCTTCTGTCTCCCTTCTGACATTTGCTGAGTTTTGCCTCACTTTTAGGATGTTAACAATAATTTTCCCATGCAGAAGAGTTATGATGCCCCATTTTATTATTTTAATTACTTAATTAAATTAAAATGTGATCCTTACACCTGCAAATACATTGTCTTTATGGTACAGCCCTCCAGTCTCACAGGACCCTACATACGTAATTTGCATTGACAGCAATGGTCATTACCTGCTCAAATGTCTCACAAATTAATGGAAACTAGATTCCTGCATGTGTCAGCAAGCTCCTCCAAAATTCTGGTTTCTGGTGACACAAGCTTGGAGCTCTGGTCACTCATGGAGTAGCTTTTGCAATGAGGCCAGTGCTGGTGGCCCTTTCTGACACATGTAGACCTGTGAATGAAGATGCAGAAGTAATTTCAGCTGCTTTGCTTCTCTTTCATTAGCTTTCCATGTATGCATTTGTAAAAAATACATATACATACATTTGATAACATATTTACATGCATATTTACATATTTACATCTCTGATCATACATTCATGCATGGGCATGTAAGTGTTTATATATATGAACCCACACATTGTATATTCACAGTCGCTGTGACCATTAGCTTAGTTCAAAGAATGAAACTTTCACTGATATTCTGGTCTAACTCTCTTAATGACATATTCATGCATAACCAAGTAAAGAAATCAATAACTAAGTCACGACTTACGTTTAAATACACATTTCTTTGTATCCTCTTTAAAACTGATTTTTTTTTTTAAGCCCTGATGTAAATATCATCTTCTTGCACTACTTTGGTTGTCAGTGTGTACTGAACTTGCTGAACATAAGTCATATTGGCAGTACTGAGTGCATTTGCTCCCATGTGTTTTATATAATATGGAGTCCTGAGCCTGACAAATATTTGAGCTAGACACCATCTAGCAATTTCAGATATTTCAGATTCACACCAAGTAACTAGGGAAAAATACTAGATTGAGGAAACAATTGGAAAACTTAGTTTGAGCAATGGTGGATGAAGAAAAAGGAAACAAGAGGCCGAAGAGCCCTGAGGTCTAATTATGAAGGCTAATACATAAGACTTTCTTTTCCTGGCTAAACTGTGTGATCACAGAACAGCTCTCAGCTCAAAGGTCCTGCTCTGCACTTCATCTGCATCTCAGGTGGGTACTGGGATGAGTCTTAACTTGTGCACTGTTCTCTCTGTCCTGCTCTTCTGAAAGAGGAAAACTGAAAGCCACACAACAAAAATGTGAAGCTTTCAGAGAAAACTCTTTGTCCCCAGTGCTGCTGAGTAGTACCAGCCATGCAAAATACTGTTTCTTTCCATTCCTGTATGTCTCAAGAGATATGTCTTTATACACAAAATCTCTACAATTGAAGAATTTTTCTGAAATTCACATGGTGAAATGCTTTGCTTTTCACAGTAGCTCTCTATTTGCTGGTGCAGTGATCTTTTGCTGTTTTTAAAAAAACCAAACCTATGTTTTTCATGAGAAATACATGCCCTTTTTTTTTAATATATGTTAGTTAAAAACCTATTTGCCATTCCAAGACTGAAATTAAGGAAAGGGATATTGTCATGTCTTTTTTCCCATACTTTGAGAAATATTATCATATCCAATCTTTGATTCAAAGTGACACCTGACAAGAAAGCACTGTCATGTCAAGATGCACTTTCTACAGATCTCCTAAAAAGTCCCAGAAAAACAAACGCAAACTTGGACAAATTACATGCCTTTGAAAAGCATACCTTATGCTCTCTTTAGAGATCATTTTCTGAAGGTTTCCTCTTTAATAAGTTTTGGAATAGCTGTAAAAAAACCATATATGATTCAAAATATATATGCTTCATCAGTGCAAACCATATGAATTTTGAAGATTGGAATCTGGCAGAGAAAGGCTGGGAATGTCTCTAAAGACCATACTAAGTGAAGCACAGAAACACAGCATCATACAGTTTATTTCAGAAAGTACTTTTAAAGAACATTGCCTTCACTTCCTCCTGCAATAAGCAGGGACATCTTCAGCTAGGCTCCTCAGAGCCCCATCCAAACTGACCTTGAATTTTTCCAGGGATGGACCATATACCAGCTCAGAAGATAGTACGGATTAGTAAATAAGGTGTTCAGCTCCTGATTAAACTCACTCCATTAGCTGAAAGACAGTTCTTGAATCTTCATACCTCATTTTGCACAGACTCACTGTTCCTGTAATGTATAGTAAAGATTGCATCTGAGGTTGGTGATGAAAAAGTCTTCAATTAAAAGTTATAGTAACTCAGAGTGCTTAAATAAGTAGACTCTATTCTGTTATGAAGAATTAACTTTCAGGAAAAAACCCTCTTCCATATTACCATTGTGAAATCAAAATGTAATTGCACAGTATCATATTGACCTCCATAAATAGTATGCTGCATCACCTAAGATTTAAGCACATGAGAGTCCTAGCAAAATTAAATTCTAAGTGCTTTTTCAACACTTATCGAAGAAGAAAATTATATTGAGGTTTGGCCAATGAATTCTTGCTGCTCAGACTCTTTGCCCAGCAAATCACACAATAATTCTTTCCAGGCTGTGATGAACTTAAAAATAAGCTGCAGCTCACTGAAAAATATATGTGAATTCTTACACTTCATAAAAAAACCCCTTCAGAAAATTTCTGGCATTTCTGACATGATGTAATCTTTTCATTGGCAGCAAGTGCACAATGGCAGACAAAATGTACCACAGGCATTTTCGTGCTATGCCAAAATAACAAACAAGGCTATGACTTGCTATACTGAATATGAGCTTCCAATAAATGTTGCTAATAAGTCAGTAAAGCCTCTGTGGTATTGTGGTATCAAAAAGAATTCAAGGAGTAAAATGCATGAGATAACATCAGTCTATCATGTTTTTTACACTCTCGGGTGAGAAAAGTCCTGGCCTACTCATGCCCCCAGAGCTGGAGTTATCAGCATTCTGCTTCTCACCTCCAAGGTCAGGATTAATTTCCTTTTTTCAATACTTTTACCTATGAAGAATGAACTAAATAAATGGAATTGACAGATAAAGTATTTTATGAATAAATTAGGAAGTCTTTCCCTCCTGTCATTGTCACCTCTTGAAGTGACAGATTAGCTGCTGATCTGAAATCTATCAAGTGAATTCTTGAGCTAACGCCCTCCTGCCCTCCCAGGAGAAAACCCTAGCTAAATAAAAAACAGCTATAAAAAGATCTTTCTCACAGAAAGCTAAAGATGCTGAATCTTTGAGCTGTAGGTCTCACTCCAGCACACAGATTCAGACCTTATATAGGCATTTTCTCCTGTGAGCCGTAATACTTTTCCTTTTAGAAAAGCAGGATTTGCAAAGCCTGACAGACTCTACAGACCTCCTTATTAGTTGACATTCACCAAGTTTTAACTAAGATCTAAATCTATGTTGTTTATTCACACAGAGTGCGCCTTTGGTCTTTATTGCTAATTAATTCATTTTGCAAACTCATCTGCCTAACGTTTAAAGTTGTTTTACAAACAGGAGGTTCAAAGTTGATGCTGCCTCTTCATCTTCAGTGTACCTAGCTCGGTCTACGTGTTGTGGTACATATGGAATGTAGCATCATTCATTGATCTAACACACTCAAAATGTGTAGACACCAGGGAACAAATTAAGGGCAAAATCCTCCTCTCAGATCTGTTGTGCATGGATCAGAGATAAGCAGTACAAATTAGAGCTTTTCTCAGCTGCAATGCACAAATGTTGTTTCATGAGTTGCCCTCTACGCTTCAAAAAGAGGTTGTGCCGTTTGTGCAATAACATCCTCTTTGGGCCAGGAAAATCTCCAAGGGTGTGTGGTCTGGCCAAAAAAAGACCATTTTGTCCTTCAGGTCTTTGCTCCCATTAGGCGCTTGCACACACACACTTCACTGAACATGAGATTGAATCAATACGAGCAGGCCTGCTCAGGAATGAAACATGAGCACTCAATAAAATAAAGGAAGAAAGAAATATGTGTACAGTCCCCAGTCTGATGAAGAATTCAAATTTCCTCAGAGTGTTTTTACAGGTTTACACATAGAACTTGTTTAATTTTCTGTTAATTCCCTGTGTTGTGTGCTTATTGCAGTTTACTTTTACTCTAATTAAAATAAAATATTAGACAAGGTTGCTATGTTTATCCTTCATCAATATAGCCAGGAGAAAGCCAATGCATGGGTTAATGATGGATTTTCACCTCCCTTTAATGTTCACTGTGGCTGTGAATTTAGATTTCCATGTGATTAAAAGGAAGGTTGTACTGCATGCTGAACTACATGTGAAGTGAGTCTGCTCTCGGTCCCAAATGCTGTATCGTACTTGGCTGGTCACCAAGGCAGGTTCTCATCAGGGTGTTCCTACCTGGGATCCAGGGCATGACTATTCCTAGTGAGACAAATACTGTGATATTTGTACCCATGATATGTGTAACACATTTACTTGTGTCAGCCAGGATATTTTTTCTCATGTACTGGGGGGAGCAATCTTGTGTTTTGTCTTTGAAAGAAGATGCTCTGAAACAATCAAATATATTGAATCCATTTCCAGATACAGCATAAGCAATTGGTACACTGCTAGGGAGGTGTTCACAGTGTTTATGCTCCAGTAATCTGTTCCCAGGAAGAGATCCATCAGAGCATTTCAGTGCTCTGAGGCATCTGGGCTCCAGGCTCTGGGAGGGATTTAGGACTCCTGTCTTGGAAATGGGTTTGATCAATATAGTGCCTAAGATGTGGGAAGAGTGATCACTCCAGTTTCTAAAGAAAATTCTCCAGCTCCTGTGAATATTAAGAATAGCTGAAAATCAGATTATAAATCCAAGGACATGTGCAAAGTACAAATAGGCTTTACACTGCTGCCTGCTTTAAGCAAAAGGCCTTTATTCTTGCCTCTTTGAATACTCCTCATTGAAATCATCACAACTAGTCTGGCTTCTTCTTGGTTTGTAAATGTACGTGAAATTAATTTGGATTCTAAGATTTGTATATTTTGTGTTTACAAAGAATCCAAAGCCAGTATTTATTTTTAACGTGTCACTATTGTCCTGTATTGTCAATAGAAGATTTTTGAATACTAAGGCTGTTGCATTTTTCTCTTTCGGCTTCTGAAAATCTTTTTTTCCAGTGGGACAAGTGCATGACTAGATAGTATTTTGATACCATTGCATGATAAAATGCTCCTTAGCTGAGAACAGACATACGCCCTTATCTGCTGCCGTTGTTTATGAAAGAAATACAACCATCCAGAAAGATAGTGTCTTTTGTTTTTCTAAATTGTTTAGTTGAACACTGATATACAAGTAAATGTCCCATGCTGGCATCTCTCTGCCTAGCTATCTCTCCAGTTCTCGAAATTACTGATCCAAAAAACTAAAGGTGGGAGGCAGTTTCTGTGGGTGAAGCACAGCACTACAGATATCATCGCAGAGCCTATTCACCAAATTACTGCAGATAAGAGACTTTTCTTTGCATAAAGGGCATTTACACTCTTCCCAGAATTGCATTTTTATCCCCAAAGACTGAATAGTATGATTAGGAGTTCAATATTTGGCATACCAAAAAGAAGGAAAGACACATAGTCTCATTCAAATGCACTTGCTTCTAGAAATTTAGAGTGCTCTTTTTTTCTGTAAGTATGCACTCAGATTTTAGGTGAAGATTTTTCTTTGCCTGTAAACTATTCAGAAGATGGTGATCTTATCTAGATCATACTTTTTAATACAAGAGTATTTTTGCTCAAAATGCAATTTGTAAATGAGTTCAGCAAAATCTACTGGCCAGGTGCCAGTGTCTGAACATTGAGTCTTCTCTACCCTATTTTTATAACTGGAAATCAACAGGGTTTTATGTAATTTGAAATACAAACCTTTTCATAGAAACCAAATGTTTTGAAAACAAGGTGGCCTGAACACGGAAAAAAGATGTTCACCTAGCCATATTTAAGTTGTAAAAATTCACCAAACCCCCTTCAGTTTGAAAGTCAGTGAGTGAAGAAGGTAAATTCTAAGTATTTTAAGAAGTTTTTAGATACATGTTTCTAAATAGTGTAATCAAAGGGACATAGTCTTACTCCCGTAGTCTCCAGAGCAGCCCTCCTGTGTAAGGCAAGCTGGATGTGGATTCAAGTTGACAAAGGGAACTACACACCAGTGAATGACAAACATTTGAGACTGAAAGGAAAACTAGCACAAAAAGGGAGACTGCAAGTCTTTCCCAGTCCCAACAGTTTCCACAGGAATAAGTTTCTATAATCTATAAGTCTCTACACTAAGTCTGAGGTCCACCAGTGTCTTCCACAGCAGAAGGTTTCTACTCCTAAAGATTAGTTTTGAGGCTTGAGAACAAAGTCAGCACCAAGTTTTTTTCACCCTGTTCACAGGAATAGGTTTCCAAAGACAAGAAAGATGCTGACATATGGTGATGAAGCTTTGGACCAGTGTACAGAAGAAACATGAAAAATAAGCAACCAACAACGCTAGCAAAATAAGACCCTTAAGAATTATCTAAAGGTCATAGAAAATGAATTAATATTAATGCAGTTATCATGCAGAATCTGAGAAATGTGCTGTTATGACTGAAATATTATTCAAAGACAAGTATCGTAATTAAGGTTTTTCTTTACCCTAGGCAGTGATAAAGAAATGCTGGGTTTATCCTCAGCCTTTAGCCAGCAAGTGCTTTTTCTCTCCCGCTTAATTCTAATGTGAGTTCTTAATGCAATAACCCTTTGAGATTGAATGAACAGCTAGTTAATACTTCAAAAGTGTGGCATTCCTGTTGCTAAGCATTTAATTTCTCCCCCCTCCTTTTCTCTTACTTCCAGGTGCTTTCCTGGGCTACAGTGCTTGCTAGTTTGTGTAACCCCGTGATGTCAGAAGACTCAAGAGCCCCTAGAGCTAATACAAAATGTATGAGCATGCCATATCTTGAAATTCCTGCTGTCGGAAGTGCCGGCTTGGAGGGGAGACAGGAAGCCTGAAGGGGAGAGGCAAAGAGAAGTCCCAAAGGAAAAAGAAGTGGGGGGAGGCAGGGAAAGAAAAAAGAAAGACAAGACAGCTGAGAGCATAAAGAGCACAGGGGATAGGGAAGACTGAAGACGACTGGAGCTAAGGGCTCGGCTGAGCACAGAGGTGCTGGCTGCAGGGAGGCAAATCTCACTGAGTGGTGCCGACAGCGTTCAGAGGGGCACTGGCAGCCAAGCACTGGCATTAAGCAGGTGTCCCCCCTTCCTTTCTTCCAGGGCATACACTTCTTTCAGAGGAGGGAGTCTGAGTCCACCAGGGGATGGTGGGAGATAACTGCAGGCATAATGACTTCGTGCCATAGGGCCAGGCTGGCAAGAAATGGCACACGAAAGTCTGTCCCTCCCCACATCCAGCCTGTGTTCAGAGGTGGAAGTCACATGTGTAAGGCAGGATGTAGGGCACACACGAGAGATGGGCCTTCTGACACAAAAGCAACAGCAGCATGGTTGTATCAAACTATCCCATTTTAAATGATAGTGAGGACAAACAAGTGCTCACAGCTCTTTGCTCTAAGTCTGGGCAAAATGATGTGGCACACACTTGGGACTTGGAAGCCTCCAGCACAAGTTGGGCCATCCTCTCAGCCACAGGGACTCTGAGAGGATAAATAAAATACAGGGCTGCAGCTTGTAGGCTCTAGTGCTACATTCTGTAATTTTTGCTGTTTTCTTCGGTGCTAGTTTTGCCTGTCTTGTTATAATGAGGCAATTAATACTGGCTATGTGTACGATGTGAGCTGTGGGAATGTTCATAGAATCACAGAGTGGTCTGGGTTGGAAAAGACCTCAAAGATCATCTAGTCCCAACTCCCCAGCTGTGGCCAGGGACACCTCTCACTGGACAGGGTGGATCAGAGCCCCATCCAACCTGATCGTGAGCACTTCCAGGCATGGGGCATTCAAAGCTTCTATGGGCAACCTGTTCCGGTGCCTCATCACCCTTACGATAATTTTTTTTTTCCTAATATATAATCTAAACCCACTGTCTTTTAGTTTGATGCCATACCCTCTTGTCCTGTCACTACATGCTCTTGCAAATATGTTGAGTTGGGGGAAGTGAAATTGTCAGAAAGGTGCAGAGGCAGCTTCAAACCTACAGTGGTTTTGAAAGTTTGCAGCATTCCACTTACTAAAGCTGAGATAAAAGGCAAAATTGTGCAGTTATAGCCCAAATCTTCCAGTGAGCAACCGCAGCAGAACATAGAGATAGACAAAACCACTTTCTGCACATATGTATATGGGCAAGAACTACCTCTGTGTGGGATGTGGCTGTCTTTTACCACATTATTGGCAAAGCTAGAGGACCACTTGTATGAAAAGGAGAGGAAAAGTGAGACAAAGAGTAAAGCCTATTAAATTGCTGACGCTCTTTTGGGGGTTGGTGTGTTACAGGAGGATACCCAAAGGTCATGTTTAGGGGTGTAAATGCGCTGTTGCCATTAAGTCCTGGGAAACGGATTTATTCCATTATCACCTTCTTTCTTCTTCTTTTCTTCACCCACATTCTGGCCTGCTTTCTCCTCTGTTAATCGAACATGCTTCTCAAGGCTGGGCTTAGGCAGTAGTAGCAGAAGCTCTTGTATATTCAGGCAAGCCCCTTTGGCCTGCTCTGTTTACTCCTGACTTCTGAGAAGAAAACAGAACATTTCAAAGTGGATGGACCATCCCAGGTACCCTCTTCCATTTGTGATTGGACATCTGCCATCAGCTCCCCAGAACAATGAGAAAACTGGGGCCCACGAGGTGGTAGCAGGACTGGATCACAGGGTTGTTGCAGAGGAGCCAAGAGCCACAAGTTTTTCCAGGGCCACACGGAGATGTGTGACACCCACACATTGAGCAAAGAGATGTCTGTGTGCACAGGGTGCTCCTTATTCAGGCTGTGCTGGAGGCAAAGCATGCTGGAGGAGGATGCTCGCTGTCCAGCCTCACTTGTGCTGGGTGATACCCAGATTTGAAGGTCCCACAAAACCTGAACACTGTTATAGGTCTTGTTATAAAAGAATCAAAAAGGCCTCTCTCTTGTTTCCGTGGCTTGTGAGGAGCTGTGCTGTGCCAGGCTTGTGGAGGGGCAGAACTGTGGGGGCCTATACAGCAGAGTTTACTTTGGATGTACCATTTCTGCTGTTCATTGCAACAGGCCAGAAAGAGCCATTTGCTTTTATGGCAGGAGTGATGTGATGCATGTAAACAGAAAACTCTTCTCCTTTGCCAGAGCACATAGATGAAGCCCAAACTCTAAAAATTATGAACACACTTTTTCATTCAAGTCTTTCTTGTCCCAGATTTGCTCAGCTGCTGTCTCTGAGATATATGATGCATGCCCTGTTATTCCCCCAGCATCTGCTATGGAGGACTATGAGAGACAGAGAAATGGGTTAAAGGGACCTCTAGTTTGAGCCAGTATGTTCTTCTGAGGCAGCTCCTGCTTGCACTGTAGGTATTCCAGCATTTGTGCTGCCTGTGCAGCAAAACGAGGGCTCAATTAGAGCATGAGCGAGTATATTCTGCTGGGTTGCCAAGACTGGTATAGGTACAAAGAGCACTGAGGGCACAACAGCACTGGCTCTACAAAATGAAAATCAGAACCCACTGTTGCTGAGGACCCTCTGTATCCCTCTGGCTTTTAGCAAAGCTAATGCTCATGCCACTGTGTGGCCATTGCTACACAGCGTACCCCTTGTACGCTGTGTAACAGATGTGTATCTGCATTTTCGTATAGATGTGCACCCTTTCCTCAAGATCTGTAGGTTCCTCTCTCTTGCTGGCCTCCTGGTATCTGCATATCTCAGGATCAGCTGTCTCTGGCTCCCCCAGGCTACATTTGTACTAATAAAGCAGACAGAGACAGAGCAAGGCCATATGGGTGCCCATACGATTGAGTTACTCCTGCTGCTGTTTTGGTCAGGTGCTCTCTCCAGTAATGCTGGGCACAGCTGGGAGGTAGCACAGGCCAGAGATGATTCCCAAGTGACAGTCTGAGGCTATTTTGGAGTGTAAGAAAATATACAGGTATGTTTTTGCCTGGCTACTCAGAGAAAATGCCCCGGCCCTTTTTACCTTACCAGCAAGAAGACAGTCTGGGCCTGGATCTGAAAGTACAGTCAAATTCATGGGGAAATAAAAGATAACCTGGATTCTCTGAATTTTAGAACCTATCACCCTGTAATGGCACATGTATATTGCTAGCTCTCTAATCTTGCATTACAGAAGACACCAATGACCAGTCCAGAAACTGGCATAAATTGTATGGTTCTGATAACTATTAAGTTTTCAAAACACTGAGGGGGAGAGTGAGGGGGCATGTGGGTTGAGAAGGAACCTCATGGAGACTAGAAGTGGCCACTTAGTCTGATCTCATGAACTGCAGACAAAACCTAAGGTCTACATCAAATCACATGGCCATCCCAAGCCACTAAATTCTTCCAAGAAGACTACAGAATGTCAGGTCCTTTGGTACAGAAGAACAAAACCATAAAAATCCCAGTGTACCGTAGAAAGGAGAACCTGGATGGGAAAGTGCCTGGATGATCTGCAGAACAGTAGTTTAGTGCAAAGAAGCTGAGGCAGAGGATGGGAAACTCACAGGTTTCAGAGAGTGGGAACTTGATAATGTGAAAAAGGCAAACCCTCTTTCTGCTTGCATAGTTGGAGTTATCCAGCCTCACACAGTTATCAAAGCTGTCAGTCTTTTTTTCTTCATTCAGTAATTTCATTTGATGCAAGAGGGAAGTTTGGGCATGAGACTGCACATGCCTCCCTGCAGCTGAGTTTTGCAGTCCCAAGCTTTCCTGCCTAGTTTAGATATGCTCACCTGCTTCTGATTTACGGGTCTTCAACAGCTCCTCTCTTCAGGGAGCAAAAGTGGTACTTCTCAATACTGTATACTATGCTTTAAAAGCAACACTGGAGATAAAGACAGAGGTAATTTAGATTTCAGGAGGCTTCTGATCAATAACATTGCAACATGCATGGGATAGCAGCCCCTGCAGTATAGCAGCTGGATGCTACTGGAAGCAGCACAAACAGGATGGCTGCAGCTACGGTGGAACTCCTGCAGACCTACCACAAGCAGAACTGCTCAATCACTGACCAGCTGCACCCTAATAGCTCAAAGATCTGGATGTAGAGCTGATGATTACAGCCAGAAGCTGCACATAGGACTGCCTCCTCAGGTAGAAAAGCAAGCAAGGGAACAATGGAAAGCCTGAGGAATGAGACGACACGGCTTCACCTCATTCAGCTCACTATGATTTCAGGTGTGACATGAGCCATTGCTTGGTGGAGCACAGCACCATACTGGTCTGGTAAAATACAGCCATAAACTCCTCAACAGAGAAAAAAGGGGAAATATTGTTTTCCTATGCCAAATGCATTACCATACAGCAAAGAGTGACCCCACAGAACAAAAGAGAAGAAAGCCAATGAGATGCCGCTAGTTTAGCAGCATCCTATATATATTGAGCCTAACACCCTATAGGACAGTTATGGTGTGAGCAACTTTTTTCCTCTGTATCCTTACCTTGATGGTACTGGGGTGAAATTGCTTTTGCAGCTTGGTTGCTGAATTGTACCAGTTGTAACAAAGGTAATGATATTTCTCCCAAACATCCCCAGTATCGATACTTCATTTTGTTTTGTTTTGAAGACATAACAATATAATGAAAAACAGGAGGGTGTGAGGCAAAGCTGTTTGTAGCATGCAGTACTGCTGCTTTAAAAGATGGCTGTGCAGTGCAGAGAATGAGCAGTGTGCACAAGTCTAGAATGAGTTGGGCTACAAATAAATTATTAAGCTTTTGTAGGACATGGACGGGACATTTTCACCTAGGCTGCAATGCGTGTCATCACATACAGCAAAAGGATAAACAGGTCTGGGCCACCTTGATGAAAATTGATAGTGACTTACACATCCTTATTCAAAACCAGTCATATCCCAATTAAGGCATCCTCAGACAGCAATTTTCAGAATAATCCTCCATAACACTTTCCAAGCCTTCCTAATCATTAGTTTGTGTTGATTGGAAAAAGGCTTTATTGTGCTGAGTCAGAGATTCCATTTTTGTCTGCTGAATAATTATAAGGAAAACATTTTCAAGCTTGTCTTTTCGTAGTCACATGGCTGTGTAGCCCATGAAATGTGAAGATTTCCTTGTGGAAGATCCCTGCTGTAGAAAGGCATCCTGTAAATTTTAGCTGGTTGTTTTGGTCACCTTAGGTATATTTTTTGCATGATAATATGATTTAATCTGATGGCAAAGTTTTCAAATTCAATAAATCCATAAGGATTATTGGAGGGCGGTGCAGAGGGGAAGCAGTCTCAGATTACAGTGTGAAAAGTTCATGCAATTCATGCCCCAATCCTCTCATAAAGAACTGACTTTATTTTTTGATTTCCCATTGAGAACAGTAAAGGCAACATCACAGCATCAGAATATATTTCTAATTAGTGTTTCAGATAGACATTAGGCAACCAGGAGGAATTCAGACTCTCCAGTTCTAGGGATATGGATTCTAAATCTCTTCCAGCTCCTAATCTTGAAGCATTTGTTGTCCTGGTGCAAATTTCTTGTCAATCTTTATGATGTCATGAAAAGGGACAGCATGTTTGAAGCACACATGGCAAAAGATCATTTGCTTTAAAGATAAATGACTGTCTTGCCATCACAGCACCATCTCTGAACCCCCATTTGATAGCACTGCACAGAGAAAGGGGAAGGTGAAATTCACCCTTTTGAAGTTTCAGTGTTGGAAGGGACATTTAGAGGTCAGCTTCTTCATACCCCTTCAAAGAACAAGGATCAGTTACACCTAACCCACCACACCTAAGCCTAACTCATCCTTGAAAAATCTTCACTAGTTGAAATTTGACCTGTGTCTTCTTATCTTGCTCTAATGTTTTCATGAATCTTGTGACTAGATTTTTCTCCCTTATATATAATTTAAATATAATTTGTTGAGAAGCAAGCTGATTTCTTCTGGGCCTCCCTCTCTTGGACTCAGGGCATGACAGACCACCTCCTTTTTTACAAAAATCTTTTACGAGATTGGATGTCATTATCAGCCTTCTTTCTTGCCTTCTTTTTTACCAAAAGAAATAAGGCTGCTTCATTCAACCTTGCCTCCTTGGCTGATCATTCCTGCTGCTTTCTTCTATCTACACTTGGTATACATCTGTCTTTAAGTGCAGTGTCCTAAACTGGATACAGGACTTCAACTGAGGCTTCTCCAGTGGCAAGTAGAGCAGAATAATTTCATTCCTCTGTCTTACAGCCAACAGTGTTCCTAAAACATCCCAGAATGCGATTCATTCTTTTGAAGCAGCCTCATATGCAATTGTGGCACAGTGTAAACTCGGAATTCTTTTTCCACCCAGTTGCAACCAGGCCATTTAAAATCCTCATTCCCAGTTCCAAGGCTCCGCCTGCTCTTTACAAATCTCTGGTTTTCTGCTTTCAGATTGAAGGTGCTCAACTGGCTTTGAAATACTATGTAGTTTTTCAAATGCTGAACTTAATTAATGTAGGTGCTCTTCCTGCTCCACTGGCCACATTGGCAGTGACAGTATTGAACAGAACGTGGTCAGAAGAAAATACGACTTCTTGAAGTGCCTCCCCAGGTTAACCACAAACTATTATTAGCAACAGTTCATCTGAGATTTTTCACTGCATTCAAGTACTAAAAGGAAAGGGAGCCCCTTTGACAGCAATAAATAAATTATAACTGCAGTTTCAGTATGACTCAGTCAGACTTGCTAGAGATGGAAGGAAATTTCACCCAGGCAGTTGTATCTCAGGTTGCACTAACACAAGTAATATTTTGAATACATCTGCTGCTTCACTTCAGCAGAAGAAACATACTAGCTTTAGCCTGGATGAGCTGCACTGCTTTTAAAAGACATAAATGCCTTTAGACCTCTAAGTCTTGGAAAAACACATGGATTAATTTGTTGTGTCAGTGATCTTGAAAATCTGGACTTGGAAGTGCACTGTGAGTCAGTGGATGTACAGTGAAGATATATGAAATGTAGTCTATTAGAGAGAGAGAGCATCCTTTTTCTTGAGAGGTACTTTCAGAAGCTTTTGTGAGACTTTGACTCAGTTCAAGGCACAATAAAATTCATTAGTTTTTTTGCAAATGAAAGTGTTGGTCACTGTTAGTGAACCCTTGACTGAGAAGAAAGGATAAGAGCACAAGCCAGATGCAAACAGATTGAGAACTTGAGGGAAAAAATCAAGGACAGGACCAACAAAGGGCACCTTGTTATTGAGGTCTACCACAGGCACCTGGTCAGGGAGAGTCTGTAGACAAGACCTTCTTACTTCAGCTACAAGAGGCAACCTGCTCACAAGTGCTCAACCTGAGGGGGCATTTTAACCATCCAGATGTCTGCTGGGGAAGCAACATAAATATCTGTGAGCAATCCAGGCACTGGAACAGGTTGCCCAGAGAAATTGTGGATTTCCCATCCCTGGAAGTGTTCAAGGCCAGTCTGGGTGGGGCTTTGACCTGGTCTAGTGGAAGGTATCCCTGCCCATGGCAGGGGGGGCTTGGAACCCAATGAACTTTAAGATCTCTTCCAATCCAAACCATTCTGTGATTCTATGATAATACATTGCCACATATATTGCCCCTTTCCTGATACAACATTGTAACTATAGGTTGAAGACAACCTTTATTAATGTTGAAAAATTACTACTTGGTGTTCAAGGGTAAGGGACAGTATTAGGACACCCCAAAAGGTTTTACTTCCTTGGTAAGTTCTTTCTTGGTTCAGCAAGACCAATCCTTCCTCACCCTGTCTTCTCCTAGATATCCCCCCAAAGACTTTGGTAAAATCTGTGAAACTGATAAGTTTCATACTAAGTAGTATTGATGAGTCTCATTCTAGTGAATATATTGATTTACTCTGGAAGGGGCTCTGGAAATGCAGCTCTAAGACAGGGCATGCTTACAGAGAGGTAGTCTTTCAACAGCAGATTAAAGCACTGCCTTGTGTAATTTTTTCTTATTATTGCCACTGTTCAAATCTGTAGACATTTCTGTCAACAACCTCCCTCCTGAACCGTACTGTGAATGAAAGCAATACAGTGACCCTGGCTGGTCAGTCATCACTGTGGCCACCTTCAGTGAGTCTGAGGCTACCTTGGCTCCCACAGCACATTATAAAAGCACTCCGAGAGTCACAGACAACAGAAAATGCTGCCCGGTTTCTAAATGTCCACTCCTTAATCAATTCCTGATTTTGAGTGTTCATTTTCAGGGAGCTGCTGATGCTCTCATTTACCATTAGGTCCAATTGGCATTGATGCCTTCCAGTACATTACAAATTCAGGATGAAAGTACTTACTTAATCTGAGTACATAAAATCAGTGACCACTTCTGACCCTGGTACAAACAAGAAGTTGCATTATTATGAATCATTATGCTTGCAGTTAAAGGCAAGGGAAGCAATTTATTAATACAAAACCAGCACCTCTTCAATGGTACTTGTAGGAGCTGAAGTGCTGTCCTTCTCTAGAGCAGAGGTAAGACTGGTATCCATGCTGTAATAGCCAAAGACACAGGGGAAGTTGTGAGCCTAGGCTTTCTCACTCTAAAGAGAGGGTTCACTCTTAGTTCAGGTAACCACACCAATATAAAGTATTTAATAGATACCCCAGGCTGAACAATGCTCTCTAATATCAGGTACTGGGAAAAAAATTGTCCAGAGAGAAAATATATCTTCTTCTTGCACATATATATATTACGTAAGCCAAATGTTATTTCTCAATATTGCCTTTTAAAAATGATGTGCCCAGCTGTTTAAAAAAAGCTGCACTGAAAAAGGGCCTCTCATCAAGAATGAAATGCAATAAAAGGTAGATTGGGGGAGCTCAGAGCTCTCCATGACAAAGCGGAGGAGAATGAAGCCAGCTTGATTCCTTCGGGCTGGCAGATCTGGAATTCCCTTCATCATATGCACTGTTTCACTTCACCTCAAAGAGTCATGCTGGTGAATCCTGAGGTTAATTATTAGATTATTCTAATACACATCAAAGGCTTTTGGAGGCTCCTGAGTCTTCACAGTTTAATATGTTCATTTAACAAGTGCAAGTAGGAGAAATGAAAAGTAATTAAATTATTTTTTTAAGACTTTTAAAATTATCTATTATTTTCAAACTCCACTCATTGGACCATCTCTGTGATGCTTCAGAAACTGCAAAGTAGTACTAAAAGGGATAACTGGGTTGCAGTAGTTTGCAGGCTTTTGAATCATGAACTGGCTGGCGTTTGAATTTATTATTTGAAATGTGATAGCATCAAAGTTCATTTGGATATTCCTCAGGCCAGAGCAATCATGCATTTAGGTCAGTGGTTATCTTTCCAACCAGTTTTAAAATCACAGAGTGGGTAAAGTTGGAAGGGACCACAGTGAGTCATCCGGTCCAACATCCCTGCTCTGGGTCATCCCAGAGCACATGGCACAGGATTGCATCCGGGTGGTTCCTGAATATCTCCAGTGAGGGAGACTCCACAACCTCCCTGGGCAATCTGTCCTAGTGCTCAGTCACCAGCACAGTAAAGAAGTTCGTCTTCATGTTTAGGTGGAACTTCCTGTGCATCATTTTCTGTCTGTTGCCTTTTGTCCTATTGCTTGGCACCACCAAGAGGAGCCTGGAAGTGGTGCTTTCTTTCCAAGAGGTCAGATAGCCTCACCTTTATTTAGATAAAAAATGTTTTCTTGCTTTCTAGTCCAACACCATTTCACAGGTACAGACCTCTTCTTTGAGCATCAAGATGTCTTGTTAACCATCAAGAGACAGTATGGCATGGGCAAAATTCAGGAATACAAAGAAATTACATGTAACAATAGGAACCAAAAATGTTTCTATTGCTCTTCTATGAAATCATATCAGTGAGGGGTTCATCCTCCACAGTCTCATTCATTGCAAGAAGAAAATGCAGTTAAAAGAATGAATAAGATAAAAATTATCTTCTACAGAAATGTAAAACACAGGTGTATTCCTGTGTGCGTGTGGTCCAAAACATAACAAAGGAGCTTACCTGATCAGTGGTGAGAACCAAAGAGGAGAAAGTTTGCTTGATTCTGTCTTAGCAGAGTGACCCAAGTCTCTGCAAAGCAGGAGGCTGTAAAAGGAGACCTAAGGGCTTCGCTTTAGAGCCCATAGTTCCGCAGAAAAACTGGGTCCAGTTGGAATTTTCTGAAATTATAATAGAGTACAAACAGAGGACCACAGTGGTCCAGCTAAGGAGGACAGGCCTCTCTGAAAGAAGTCCGGGAATTGCAATGGATTGGAATCCTTCTGACATCCATAGAAGATTAGTGAATTCTTAGAGGTTTTTTTAAATAAAGAGGCTAGATAAAAGAAAACAGTCCCTGGAGAAATGCAATATAATTACATTTCTTCTTGTCTGATAAGTGCAAAATCAATTCTGCAGTGTTTTACCTGCCTTCTGCACTATTCTTTAAAATGTCAGCAAAACGTTTTATTACTATTTATTACTAGTTATAGAGGAGGGAGTTAGTTCATTCACTAAACCTTGCAAAGAAACCATACAATCTAATTTCTTGTAAGAAATGTAGTTTTCATATTTACTAAATCGAGATACAATACTGACATAATAGAGTGCAGTAGCTCTGAGGGAACTGTTCTGAGCTGTTGCACCAGGAGTCTGTGAACTGAGATATCCCCTCAGCAGCAGGTGGTTGTAAAGGGAGGCCTTTACAGGCAGACAAAGAGATGTGAGAAGAAACTATTGACTTGTGTTCAAAAGAAGTCTGGAAAGTGGCTGAAGGGTTGAGGATAGAGGAAAGGGTATCAGCTCGGCATTTCCAGACGCTGAATAATTATAGGATTTCATCTTGTACATCAACAATCAGTATGCATCATTGAACATCCTGGACTTAAAATATAAGTGAAATCACAAAAACGGAATATAGACCAGAATTATATATTATTTACAGCATTACTGCTTTGCCTGTATGCATCATATCCATTGTGTATTTCTTTACTCCAATAATGGATCTGAATTTTACGAAAAAACAAAACCCAAAAATCCCCTTTTGGATACTTCTTGCTGTCTTCCTTTAGGCATTCCCAAATGATACTCTCTTATCTGTGAAGGTATAAGAAATGTCCACTAGTTACAAAACATATCAGATTCCTAGACTAAGATTTCTGAACGACGTACCACAACTTAGGACACGCAGTACATTTCCTATATTGCAAAAGCACACAAATAACATTATAGTTTTGTACTCAGGCCTGTTGAAATAAGCAGTGGACTCCTTTGCTTAGCTGAACAGACATAAATATCCATCAATACCTCAAACACTTTTCAACTATTATGCTTCCAAACAACTTTAAACTTCTGGGTAGTGCACAGCTAAGCACTTTATAGGCAGGTAGGCAGCTGTAAATTACTAGTGTATGATTTCTACTGATCGCATCAGCAAACAAAATATGCTCCTACTCACAGCTGGCAATCTACTGCCTGAGAGAAACGTTAAACTCCATCTCTGATTCAGTTCCGCAGTCTGTGTATTTCCAGATGGAGTTCCTTTCTCCCTCCTTTATTCTGGTAGATATGGCAATATACTCCATTTTTACTTTTAAATCTTTCACATTTTGAAAAGTGCTTTAGTTATGCTGAAATAATAGAATATTTTTTTTCTGAAAAGTGGTCTCCATCATGACTTTGAGCAGTAATCTTTGAACTGTGGAAGGCACTGCTATTGCTTTGACTAATGACCTAAAGGCTTAGCCTGAAACCCTCATCAGCAACCAGGTTTGTGCACTTCTTCCCTTGTAATCACTGTGAAGGAACATCTTGCATAAAGGTTCACAGTGTCCCAGGGTTCTCAATTTTTATACAAAAATAGACAACATCTGGGGATAAAGCCACATCTCAAAAGTAAATATCATATAAGTGTTCACTTACCAGAAACAGTAACCTGGCCCTCACCTGGCATCTTTGTGAGCATGTGGAAAGTAAACTCCAGAAAGTACCTGAACTTCTCAAAACTATTACAAGCTTATATTGGGCAACAGTGATCAGAATGACATAACAAATGATCTCCAGCACAGGGAAACAGACTGAATGCAGAAGTGTTTGTACCATCAGAAATTGATTCGCTGATTACGTCAATTACTTTTGGCACTAAGCTTCCTGTGGGTTATTTTCTGATTGATCTTTTGGCCATCTGTGACTGTTGCCTTATCTATACTTATTTTCAGAGAGATTTAATGAATGCTTTATCATAAATCATTCAAAATTTTACCCCATGTGGAATATCTGCTTATACTGTTTGGGTCAGCTTTGATTATTCCTTCTCCCTCTCTGGCAGTAAAAGCCGTTGCTGAGCAATAACTTTAGTCACAGAAGAGCTCCCCAAAACCAATCTTGATTTGTGAGATAACAGAAGAGAATGCAATTCGCCTGAAAAACCCAGTCCTATGCATTTTTTTTGCAGTGTACTTTTTTTCCTGGAACATGTTTTTTCTCTCCAAGTTTCTTTCAATCCTGTTGACTTACTCATGCTAAATAGGCTGCTGCAGCAACTTCTGCATGCTAATGTGTCAGATATTGATGCTATTTACACGATATCTCATTTAAGAGCTTAAACACACATCTTTTAATGTTGCAGCATTTACAGATTCAAAGATGGCAGAGAGAATGGCATTATGTCACTTACCATCATTCCTTGTTTTGCTGTGTGACAAAACAGAGTGGCAGCTTCACACTTGTTTTATACTCTTTTTTTTTTTGACTAAACATACTGGTAATATCAGGTTTCATTTTATTTCCTGGGAGATATCTGTGGAGTACACAAAGAAATGGATTAGCATTTTTTTCTGCATTTGTTTGTAGAACTGGGAGTACTGAATCTTGAAGGAGATAGAAGTAAAACTTCTAAGAAAGGAGTTTGGAATTAACTAGCTGCTCCCAAAAATATGCATTAAAAAAACCCACAAAGAGTTTTAATTTAAAAAAAACACGTCCTTTTCTCTCCTGACCCAGTATTATTTCCATGGTATGATGTGGCGTCATAATTATACTTTCCCTCTACTCTGTTGTAGAATCATCCAGGAAAACAGATCAGATAAGATGTGAAATGTGAGGAGGGGCAGAGGCTTTCAAGCCTTCTTCAGTCATCACAAAAAAACCTGAAAATTGTACAACCCTTTTTTTTTTTTTTTTTTGCCTTTGCAAATCACCTCTAAAGGTTCCTGTTGTCATCCATTCACATCAACTGTGAGCAAGCTATTATCTTTATGGACTCAGGATGCTGGTTTCAGACTCGCCATCCCTAAGCAGTGATGCACATCAAGTAATTTTTAATTTATTTATTTGAATGCTTCAGCTCCCGAGACTCAGGCCTGCCCAACATTCTGACAATCAGGGTTAATTACTGTAATGCTTCTTTGGCAGGTCCTCCTTAAAACATCTTAGCAATATTGTAGCTCATCCGGGATAATGTTGATTGCTACCTGTACAGGACTTTGTCAGCATATTACTTCCACTTTGTGCAGATTGGGCACTTGCAATTTGAAGTTCTCAAACCAATTTTTAGCACAGATAAGCAGCTTGAAAGACAGATTCTCCAACAACAATCAAACCTCTGATCCGTGGCCGTCTCAGGTACCTTCCCGTTTGTTTGGTACTCTAAGACTTACTTCACTGAATACCTTACAGCTCCTTCAGTCTGAAGACAGCACAACACAACATTTTGTTTCTCGTTTTGAATATTTATGTGAGGTAAGCTTCAGTTTGACTAAATTTATCGAATTTAAAATACCCTAACAAACAACTTTTAGTCTACTGTCAGGAAGAGTCTTCCTATCCTCCTCACTCCTTGTTTTCTATAAGGGTGACTTTGCAAAACTCTTGTACAGAGCCCAGATGACCGTTCCTTTGCTACCGCCACTTCTTGGTTTGTCCACACAACACCTCAGATGACTAGACCTTTGGACTAAGACACCCATGACTAGACCTTTAGACTAAGACAAACCCTGACTGACTGTAGACAAAGTAGGAAAGATACAGATCTGTTAAGCACTGACCTAAATGTATGTAGGATGTAGTTAAAGCATGTGGGAGTCCAGCTGGTTTCAAACTGACCACCCTCTGAGAAGTGCTCAGAAGATGTACTCAGGTATCTTTGCTACAAAGTGGTTACCTCCAGCTGAAGGGTAGTGTCAGCTAAACACGCGACAAAACTTGAATGATCTAGGTTTCGTTCATTTTGACGTCTTCAGCATCTTGACATCAACAGCCCCAAGTTAGACAGCTTAGCCTTTTACGAGCGGGAATAATTAAACTTTTCAGAACCATATCTGTGTAACTCTGTGAGACCAGTGAAGATCTGCCTAAGCTTATCAGTGGGGAGGGCTGAGCAGAAGCCAAAGAAAATCAGGCTGTCACAGGTTAAAACAGCCCATGGGCTGCTGTGAACTGTGAGCTGTAAAAGTAAGCAGTTAGGAAACTCTCCCAGCAGCTGGTAATGGTTAAATTTATCGCTGATTGAGAGTAAAAGTAAATTAATGTTGATTGCTTTAACTCTTTCTAAGGCAGTCCCTTTCATTTAGTGAAATTTCCATCTACTTTGTTGCCTTCTTGAGTGCTTTCTCTCAACAGTGCCCAAACAAGGACTGAAGGTATGATCCAGAAGTAGTGCCACTTTGCAACTTTAACCTTATGACCGCATATTCAAGCTATTGACATAATTACATGCAAGCAATGCTATTAAGTATGAAGTTGCAGCCCAGGTGACATCCTTATGCTTAGCTCTTCTTACAAGAGACCCATGAGCAGTCTTTGTACTTCATTTCCTGCTTATAAAATTCAGTTCATTGCATCCAAATCAAAGAAAGAACAGATGACCAGCTGACCAAGGAGTCAGTGTTATGTAGCCTTGCAGTTATGCCACTACACTAGATCAAGACATTCAGTCAACTGATAGTTTTACTTCAACATCATTTAGCTAGTTACCTAAAGGCATGGGAATGACCGATGATGAATGAGAAATGTCTAAATAAATTTATGCAGGCAGAAGAATTTAAACTGACATCTCAGTCCAAAGACAAATGGCTGTACCTGTGGGTTTGAGAACAAAGAAAAACTTCATTTCATGGTGCATGTCCATTTAATAGAAATTAAATGTAATGATGACTCACTTTTATGCAACAACAGCAACAACCAAAAAAAGCTTATTTTTGAGCACAGCTGTATTGTAGGAGTTAAAGATTTCAGGCTAAAATTCTCAAAAGAAAAAAAACCCCCAAACACAATACTGTTATTTCAAACAAAAACCCAAGGGCTGCAGATGCTTAAATCCTGTAAGTTCCTTTGAAAATACTGATTTCAAGTTCTAGAGGTAGTTTCAATATATACTGAATAAAAGTGGTGTGATCAAATCCCATTTGTACTCAGCTGCAGGGAACCAGAACTGTGCTGGGGATGTGCTTAGCTGTATTTTAGACAGTACAAGAAAAAATGTTAGAGTAGACTTAAGGAAAGAAGGATGCCCAGGTGAAGCATCTGGGGGTTTTCTTTCAGTGTTATATTGTGAGAAGTTACCGACTCTTACTTTTTTTTAAAATAGGGTACCATTTTATGGTCAGCTTCTCATAGCATTTCTTGAGTCAGTTTCTCCCTCACTGCTTCAGGTCCACCTACCCTTTTCATCCTTTAATCATTCACAGTTTTAACACAATTAATTAAATTAATCAATTGAATGTTCAAAACAGCTTGTACATGGAATATTCAAAGCTTTGACACCCAGCTTGTTGTGATGTTGTACAATACACGTGAGAGTATTATGCATGAAAGTAGCATGCCATGATAAATGAAGTTAGATACATTGTAAGTATATAAACATTACAATTAATAAGGCTGATTCTCCCCACTGTCCTTACCAAGGAAGACACCAATATTAGGAGGAATTTTCTTTCTTTTTTCCTAATTAAATATATATCATATTTGCCTGTTCAGAGGTGTTCTACAGTTATCCAAAAGGAAGAGTCCAGAAACACAAAACAAGAAGTTTTGCCCTAAATCTTTACTGCTTATCTGCTGAACATTACTGTACACTCTCTTGTTCATTGGAAGGGTGAAGTAAGACTTCAGTTTCCACAGAAATGTAAGAAACACAAGCGAATAGGCTTCTTGAAAAGTTTGCAATGGGCTAAGAGTGTGTAATCTGTTGCTGCAGATCAGGTGGTGTTTGGGAACCCCCCCCAATTCCTGCCCTTGTGTGTATTTTTGAATCAGAGTCTACTACAAAGAATTTCAGTAAACGAAGTTATATCTGCATATAATGCGAACAAAGGAAAAATCTGTTAAGAGAAAGAAAATGCCCTTGGAGAACTAAGCAGTGACAAAGGACTGGGAAAAGAAGACATCTGCTGTGAAATGAATTTTCACATCATGATTTTGCATGTAAAACTCATGCAAAGATCTAGTGTTACCTCACAGTAAATGAATGAAACAGTCAATTTTTTTGGCTAATATTTTGATCAAAATATGTTTGCTTACAGTTGCTGCCTTTAGGAGACCCTTTATGAGCAGTCTGAGCCGTGGAAGTGCTTTGGCGAAGTAGCTTGTAACCTTCCTAAAAAAAATATTGGAGAAATAGGATCACAGAATAATTGAGATTGGCTGGGATCTCTGGAGGTCTTTAGTTCAACCTTCTGCTCAGAGCAGGCTCAGCTGTGAGATCAGATCACATAGCTCAGGACTTTATACAGTTGGTTGCTGCAAACCTCCAAACGTAGAGATTTCATGAGTCCCTAGATTGCCACTTCCACTTGTGGGCTGTTCCCACTGCTGTTATTTAAATGTATGCTCACTGTTGTTTTTCTTCCTGCCACACACTGCTGTGAGCAGCCTGGGTCTGTCTTCTTGGAGTCCTCCTCATGGTCCCAGAAGGCCCTGCTTAGGACCCCCAGAGCTTTCCCTTCTCAAGGACAAACAAGTGCAGGTCCCTCAGTCCCTCCTCTGTAGGGCACATGCCCCAGACTCTGACCATCTTGGTGGTCCTCCACTGAATTTTTGCCACCTGGTCTGTGTCTTTCTTATACCAGGCTCTGAAACTGGATACAGGACTCTAAGTGCCCTCTAAGGAGTGCTGAAAAAAGGGAAATGATCACGCCCCTTGATGCACTGGCCATGCTGCTCTTGATCCAGCCTGAGGTGCTGTTGGCCTTGTTGACTGCACAGGCACACAGCAGGCTCACAGCAGAGATCATCTCCCACCCGAACACCTGCAGTTTCTATCTCTGCAAAGAGTAAGTAAAGTACTGGTGGCCTTGTTTCTCAGTCAGTAATTCTGAGCTCTGCCTTGAATTCAGCTGACAGATCCAGGTACCTGGAGTCTGGAAAAAAAATTTAAAAATGCTTATTTTCTTCTAAAGTGTGCTTCTTAACTTAATGCTAGGGACAAGAAAGTAGCAATTTCTTTCCTCTGACCATATGTTATACTTTCTCCTAATTCATCCCACTCCTACAGAGTTTTTTTCCTGACCTAGCAGATTGTAAGCAAGGCACTTTTTAGAAGTTACATTACACAGACTCTACACCCAGGAAATGTTCAGAGATACCTGAGGCTAAAATACTGTTTGTTGAGCTCACAAATTGAAAATACACACGCTGACCTGAGAATACTGATTTTTTTTTTTTATTATTTTTGGAAGAAATAGGACTCTTTTCATAGGTTCAGGCACAGAAGTTAGAGCTAAAGCAGCTTTGACTCAGCAATAGTCTGCCTGGGATGCAAGGCATAATACCTCACTCTGAACTGTCACAACTCCTGGTGCCTGAGCTGTCCCTACAGCACACTGCAGTCACTTCTGTGCAGTGTGGGCATATCAGTAGCTGGTATGAGATATATCTCAAGTGTGTTGTAATGCCTTCTGGGTAGCTGCTGGAACTAAGAATGAGCTAATATACTCTCTCCCTCTGCCAGACTTATTAGTTTAGAACGAGTGTTGTGAGGACTACAGCTACTTGTCTGCCAATACAGAGATTTGGGTTTTGCAGTTGGCTCAGAGAAGGGTGAGATCAAATCTGCCTGAAAAAACACTCTGTACATGTACCCTACCACAATCTCACAGCTCAGTTAAGCTATGTTGCCTCTACTATTGTTTTTTCCTTTCCAATTAATTTTAAGGTTTTGTTCATCTTAGAGGAACAAACTGAGTTTTCTCACTGTGATTTGTACTTTGTTAAACCAGAAGCTTATTCTATATCATAGTTTCTCTTTCTTCCTTTTACAGACCTTTAGAGAGAGAACTCCCTAAGCCAAAAATCAGAAACCCCTGTTAATCTGAACAAAGCTACACCAGAACTTACACAAGTTGCCCACTGGAGACTGAACTCTCCTTGCATTTATATCCATACAAGCATTATCTCCTCCATCTCCCAAAATCCACAAATACCCACTCAGCTGATATGAGCTGCTGCTTTCCTTTCCTGACATGCACAGGGACATGTCTGTCTCTTGAAAGCTGTTAGACAGATTGAAAGGAGGTGAGAGAACTAAAAAAGGGCCTGGGTACAAGTTAGCTTGTTACAGTAGGTCGCCTACACCACACGAGGAGGTGACTCATGAGTAAGCAACTGCTTCATACAGGAGTAACTTTTGGAAGTATTTTGCAGAAATGGTTTTTTTTTTTGCATTCTGTTCATGATGGGGCAGATCCTCGTGGCTTACACCAGTGCCAACATCCACACAGGGCTATTTATCCCACAGAACATTGTGTTTAACACATAAGCCTGATGTCATTGCTAGAAGTAGTGTGAACCTGCTGCTACACAACCACAGCCCTGTGTGAAAATAATGCAATGTGTCTCTACTTCTAGGAAGAAATTCTGTTGTGAATTTTAACTAAAACCAAAAACATTCTTGCTTATAAGCAAAAAACCCAAGGCTACCACCCAAAATTGGAAAATTCCTGTCCCCTCAGGGCATAGAGTTGCCAACAAAAGCGTCTAATATTTTTGGTGAATTTCATTCACAGAAAATGCACTGCAAATTTCATGAACTCTGCTTTCTGTTACTGGAGGAAAAGAGCTGTAGGTTACCGTTTGTTAATGAAAAAGGACATGTACTGAATAAATGCTGAATATTCAGCTGAATGAATGTTATTCCATGACCATAAGATCTAATTATGTCAACACAAATATTTTAGCACCAAGTAAAAAGAAACCTTAATAAAATTCAAGCAGCTCAATGAAAATAAAGTGACATTGAAGCTAAGGAGCATGGAAGTTGAAATAAATAAATGACAAAAAGCTATATATTTCAACGCTTTTTCCTTTTGTTTTTAAACCAGCTATTATTATGTATAAAATAAGTGCAATTTCGGATAAAAATAGATTTTTGCCTTTTTCATTGTGCAGGGCATACAATAGCACTTTCCTAAGGTCTTCTGTAAGCTATTGCCAGCTGTTAAATCATTTTTCATCTTCCTACATAAATTCATTGGTTCTGGAAAGTACTTGGCAGTGTTTAAAGTCCCACTGCCACTGAGTCCAAACAGAATTTTGACAACAGATTAAAACTTTATTTCCCTTCTGAAAATCTTGCCCATGAGAGCAACATCCTTTCATCCAAACATGTCCATAATCAGCTGCTCATTAAACTTTCTTGGTCTTATTTGTATTTTCTTAATAGCAGAAAAAAGAAAAAAAATTAACCGATCTCCTGTACAGACACAAACATTTCCAAATTGTAATTGCAAGGGTTAGACTGGGAAGATGTTCTAATCAGTCTCAGCAACCTTCCTGGTTTACATCCTATCATAAGCTTGATGCTGAAACACTGAGGGTTTGCAAGAGACTGCTGAGAAATGATTGAAACATTAAGAACTCTATGTAAGGTGTTTTTCATAAAAATTTCAAATCAACAAGAAATTTGAGAAAACCAAGATGCATTTGATGAGCCACAGCACACAGAGATATAGTTTATTAAATGAATTTTTCTGAATTGTTTCATTAGCTCTAGACATGAACAGTACCAAGCAGAGTCTGAAAAATAGATCTTGTGGTTGGTGATAAGTTTTCAGAGATTTTGGAAAGCTGGAGATGATGTTTTCCATATAAACAGAGATGTTAAAGTGTTTTAAAGCATTACTGGATAATAAAGATATAACCAGCAAGCAGCTCTTTCTTGACAAGGAGAAGGGAAATAGTAAAAGCAGGGTTGGGAGAATTTTTCTGCAAGTTTCCCACAGGACTACATAACTGTTAGTTAACCAAGGGTTTCTTCCCATTATTGCCCTGCAACTCAAATAAATTGCTCTCACAGGGGCTGGGATGAATCCTGCTTGGCCTCCTTTTTCCAAAAAGTCATCTTACTTCTACATCTACCCCGAAAACCAGAGTTTCCATTTTCACTAGAATTGTTAGAAAAATGTTTTCTAATTAGTAATTTTGGATTAGTGTATCTAAAAAGCTTATTAAGCTTTTTAAGCTTTAACTTCCATATTGACATGTAAGTATAGAGGTTTGTTTTGTTAAAAGTGATGTATAAAGAAGACAGTTCAGGAAATGGCAAGACTTAAAGCACCCAGTACTCTCTTCTTAATTTAAGGTATTTCCAGCAGCAACATATTTTGATCTTAGCTGATTCTCCATAGATGATTAAACGGCTGTTGATCTGTTTTGTCAGTTTGGAAGGGCAAGAATTTTGCTGCCCCTGTTCCTGGATGATGTTGTTTGACTTATTGTTTGGTAAGTTCCTTTCTAATTTTTCCTCAGAGACTACAGTATATGATAGAGAGCTATATACTATGTGTTTGCATCCACAACTCTTTCTTTTTGTGTCTTCTACACGCGCTGTTAAGAATTCAGTAGTTCACTTCAAATTCAGTCTTGCTTCCAGATTTCATAACCTCAGCAGGATCAGGTGTAGCACTCCAGCGAGCTTAAATTCATGTCTGAGTCAGCACATGGAAACTCCCTCCGAACTCTGGGATTCCTGCCAGCATTTTCAGTATTGCTTAGCAGCTTCCATCAACCAACTTTGAATACAAACAGCTTCTACAGGCTCTACCTCTCCCAGTTTTTGCAGGATTTACAGTTGCTCTGTACAGTGAAGGAGCCCATGAGCTATAAGTGTTGATGAAACAAAACTCTGGAGTAGACATAAGGTCTGTGTTTCTAACAAAGTGAGATTTGCATTCCTGGTTTTCCCTCTAATGCTTCTATTCATCTTAGATCACCGGCTTTGCTTTCTGTCTTATCCATTAGTCACACTAACTTGGCGTTTCTAACGTGCTCGTATAGGGACAAACATTCCTACTTCCTTTGGGGCTCATCCAACCTCTTTATATGCAGTGATAACTGCTGGGGGTAAGCAAGAAAGAGGATTCACCAAACAGTTTCCTTCCCTTCCAGAGAAAATTCTCTTGTGAATAAAAGCTGCCAATTTCTTTAGTAATGTTTGCAGCCTTTCTTATAAGCAAACCAGCTGAAAGCATTGTTATTTGAAAAATATTCACAGAAAGAAAAAAGCATCTACTTTTGATAGGAATAAATATTCAGGAGATTATTCACTCTGTTTTAAAAAGCCTGTTTATTATTCTCCAAATAAATTGGGGATGGGAAGGGGGGGAGCAAGGACATGGTGTTCACAGATAACATGAATGTAGTTCATCTCCTACATATGATGCTTAGGTTATCATGACAAATAACATCATGTGATGATTCGTATGATGAAGGCAAAAAATATCTACCATGGCTGTGAGTTTGCACATTTATTATAACTTAGAATTTACTTCTGATGAGACAAATACAGACTGTCTGTGTCAGTCTAACATTGTCTGACAAATAGCAGTTGTATTCAAATATTTGGCACAGGGGGCATTAACCCTGGAGTAGGCTTAACATATGTCCATTTGATTTATACGGAGCTCCATTTTTCATTCCGGCTCCTGACAGAGAATTCCCAAATGAAACCAACTAAAATAGCACCACAGAGATGTATTATCTCCTGCTCAGGTGCTGGTTCTCCTTCATCACAATAATCAAGCAATTCTCAGAGGGTTCATCTAGAAAAGGTTGGAAATGAGATGTGTATCCAGTATTCGATTCCCTTCTTTATTAAATGGGACTCAAACCTATCCACCTCAGAAGCTGCACCCCCAGAGCAGGATCATGAGAGGGATACTTTCATAATTTTTGTTCTTAGAAAGCCATAAATAAAGCTGGAAAGTAAGCCAGCAAGTATTACTTTCTAATCTGGCGATCATGACAGCTACTTCAGAGGACAGAGTCTATGAGGTAGGGAGGGTCGTACCAAATGGTTCACATATTCTACATGAAATTGGTCACAGGGCAAAATGCATTAAGCAGGTCTTCTCCTCCATCAGTTTTGCCTCCTTAGGCTCTAAGATTATGGGCCTCTTATTCTGTTCCTATAAATTTTCAGTGATTGCATGGACATTGCAAACAAAGATGACTGGAAACATAGGGAAGCACTGGCTAGTTCCTTTTATTGTCCAGGAATATATCACAGATATGGGAGTGAAGGAGGGAGCCCCCAAACCAAAACACTCTAAACTTCCACTTCTGCTTTCAGAAATAGTGTTAATTAAAAGTGTTCTTGGTACACTGTACCTTTGTTCAGTGAAAGTGTCCCCAGAGTGCCAAGGTAGGCATGAAAGTTTTTGAAGAGGCAGGATTCAAAGGTTGGATTAGCAAACTCTTCTCACAGGCTGATTTTTGTAGTCTGAAACATGTAACTGCCCATTAACTAACCCTGTAGTCATCACTGAACACTGCTAGAAGGCAGGACAGGCTTTTCCTGTGGTGTATCACCAACAAAATAATGTATTCCTGTTGGAACTGGATGGAAAAACTACAATGACTGAACCCTAGAAAAAGTGGAATACCTGAGCCCTAGAAAAATCCATGCATACCTGCTCAGGTCTGATAATAACTAGATAGGCACCACATTTATATCATATGTCAGTGATTCAAGGGACAGAAAACTGTCAGAAGGATCTTTTGTCTTTCCTAATGAAAACAAAGGTGAGCTCCTGCTGGGCTGGATTGCAGAGAGTGAAGAGTCTGTAGCAGGAACTTGGAATAGTGTGATGATGCTGCCAGACCGAAACCTTCTCAACAGGTTGCATCCTTGACAGGGTCATAACTGAGGTGCAGAGCAAGGTCTTTGAATGAAACAACCCTCTCTAGAATTGCCTACTTTTGTGTCAACTCCTGCAATAATTTTTTGTTTATATGTCTATTATATATTTTTAGCTACCTTGTCTACCTCTTCTTCTCTCCTCTAGAGATGACCCCTTCTCTAATCCAATATTTTACTTTTCCTGACCCAGAGATTTCTCCGCTAAGACCGTATTCCTGGCTGCAGGATATCTGCACTGGATGAAGCAGCTGAGACATGTAAGAAATGGTCATCATAGTGAGTCTAATCACCACTGAGTTTATAAATATTTTTCCCCTTAACAAGTCTTTGGTTCTTTAGCAGCAAGAGTTGCTGCCTGGTGGTTATGTCCAGGCAGATATCTGCTATTTCCTTGAGCTGGGGGGCAGTGGGTTTATCCAGTTATCTGGAAGGGTAATACAGCAGCCTGAAAGAAGGATGGAGGAAAAATGGTTTGGCCAGAAGCTACAAAAAAGAAATTTCTAAAAATTCCATTTTAGAAAAGCAGTCCACATAAAATTGACTTCCAGCAGTATGGAAGATGGAGCAGTGATAAAAGACAAGGAAGCTTAGACACACTAAGTAAATCACATAGGACCAAAATAGCATCAGCCATTTACTACCTTGAGCAAAATGTGCATGACACTTCTACAGCCCACTGTTTTTGTAGTGCAGCACAAAATGCTGTCAGCCATGTCTCTCCCTCTCTTTCCCCAGCTCAGTTACAGGCTGGGCAGCTGTGTGGGTTTGCAGCTTCTGTCCTTCGCAGGCTGCTTCAGAGTTTGTGCAGAGAAGGGATGTTGGCCCCTCTTGGCTCTTTCATCTCCTCTGGAGTGAGAGGTTTTAGTGCTGTCCATGTTGTGGCAGTGGCCTTGTAGAGTAGTAGCAGGACTTACAATACTACTTATTCTTCGTATATTTTTTTAACATTGTAAACTATCCTAGGGGTTTCATCTCCACAGCACCTGCTTTAACAGATCCTTGTCCGTGCTGGCATTCCCAGGTCACTGCAGCAGAACCAGTGCATTTGCTGTCTGTGGTTTCTTCATGGTTTCTGCCAGGCTGTCAACACAGCTTTCATAACTTGAGGGTATGGGATCAAAATAAGATGTATCTGCAAGTACATCAACATTTAAACGGAAAAAATGCCATCAGCAGTGTCTTAGAACATTAGAGGTCACTGAAGCAGACAGGCCACTCCAGATATGAGTGGGTCATAAGACTGAGAGGGATAGAAGAAAAAGTATATCAACATGGATATTTAGGGAATGAGCACTATATGCAGTATATCTACAAAATTAGCATCCACAGTTCCAGAAATCAGTCATTTAAAGACCCCCTGATTTAAATAGCAGCAGAATTGATCAAGCCAGGAAAAAGTATCAAACATCTTCTTACATGTTGGTAACTACTATGTTTTCATTCCATTTCTAAAATTTTTTTTTGTCCCAAAGCATCACTCCTTTTTTCAAAAAGAAGCATTCCAACTCTCTAAAGCTCTCTAGTCGTTGGTGTTTTTAGAAAAATAAAAGATGATTGAATTTAGAAAGTTTATATTTAAAAAAAAACCCCTCAAAACATGAGAAAATCTATGTAACTAGTCCATACTGCAGCCTCAAATACTTATGGGACTCCAAGCTCTCAAAGCAAAATTAATCCCATTTCATTGAGAGGTGGTAGTTGCTTATTCCAAGTTCAAAGTGGAGATTTATTTTCAGCAATACTGGATCCCAACAACTCAACTCACAAGAATGGAAGCATATGTATCTCTAGGCTAATACAGCAAAACTATGCTATGGTCTTGTATCTAGTCAAGTGGTAGAGGAGAGGAAGGGCACAGCACTTCAGATGAGCCACAATGCAGACACGGACATACAGCAGTAGGTTATAGAAGTGTTCAGGATGGAGGGCAGCACCAGTAGCCCACCAGCTGTGCAAGGCCCATGGGCAACGAGGGTGGTAGAAGATGCTGCAGACAGGACATATTGTTTGACAGACCCAGGGGTCTTCAGCTCCTCACAGATTATTGCATAGACAAGGTAAAATGGCTTAGTTAAAGCTACCAGAGCACACAATCTTGGCTCATAAAATGATCATTAATCCTTCCACAGTCTCTCTGGCTGTAGCAGCAGCTTCTTAAGTATGCTAACTCGATCACTTGAGATATCATGTCCGCATCTTTAATTAATATATTTCTAACATGACCGCTGCTGGTGTTTACCCATCTCTTTGATTATAAAGGAAAAAAATCAAACGTCCCTCAGTAAACTGCATGGCTGTCTCCAGTCTCTTTCAAAAGAATTATTTAGAATTATTTTAGTAGAACTCTGAAGGGAAAAACACTGGATGCATCTGGAGTTTAAGAAACAACTTACAGTTCTTGAGATATTATGAAATTTGTTCACTCCTTCTTGTCGTTTTATAGAACAGCTTTTGCTCAGATTGAAACTGGAGGTCACATGTTATTTTGAATTTGAAAGGGAAAAGAAGATATTGAATGAGACCTGAGGCCTGACTGAATAGTTGGGTTTGAAAATTCAAAAACTCTTGCCTTTTACATTATATTTTTGAAATAAGCAGTCAATGCTTATGCCTCAGCAGAAGACCAAAAGCCAATGGGAACCTTGGTGACCTGTTTTAACACTGTCAGGCTATGAGAAAATACACTGTGTACATATTTTATTCCACAATTAAAGGGTCTCACATAGAGGATAAGCATAAAGGTTTCATTTTAATGAGTCTGCTCGCTGACATATTTTCTCATCATTTTGGAGGGAAAAACCAGCAGTTTGTACTAGAAAAAAGTTTGTGGTTTTTTCTTTTCCATTGAAGAAATTCATGTTAATTATTCTTCTGCACCTGCCTAATGGGGCTGAAGTAATTCAATTGTCATATTGTTGTAGATTGTTGCTTCGTGTAATGTATCACCCCTGCTGTTTCACTTGAAAAAAAATTCTTTACTCCTTCATTATTCAGCAAGGCCTAATGATTATTCCAGCATTTGTACATGCTACACTGTTGTTTTGATTTTAATTGACTTCACTTTTTTAATTAAGTACACCAGTTTGAACGGTGTTGTTGACATGCATGGTTTTGTCTTTATCAGTATTTGCTTCCATTTACATTCCGTATCTATTGGCAATTTATTTAGGTCCATTCTATGGGAGTATATAGATAGGCACTTTGCAAGGTTCATAATCTCATTTCACATATTAGATGTATCTAATGGCCTGAAACATTTGAAAATATTCTAAAAGTATTAGCTTGAAATATACACTGCCTTCACTAGTGCTTTTAACTTTTAAACATTATTTTTGTAACAGAAATTCTCTTAAATGCTAGGATGGACCTAATTTATCTTTCATGCAAGTTGGCTATATTATTTTTAAATTTTGAGCTTACCACAAAACTTCACTAATATATTTTTGAAGTTCATTTGAGTTGGCTTTACTTTACATCTCAAGAAAAAAAAAAGAAAAAACCCTGTGTTGTTAGAAGAAATTAATGCAAATACTAAATGGGTTTCTGAAACAAGACCAGCCAATGAAGCCATTTTAGCTTTCCAAGGGGTAATTTTTCTTCTAAACCTCAAAAAAATTTTTATTAAGTCCCCGGATGTTTTTCTTGCATTCTTTCAAAACACATCAGGTAACTGCTTTGTCATAAATACCATCCCTTATAAGCATTGCATTAAGAAATTTTTCCCACAGAATTAATTTGCTTCTTCTTCCTCTCTAGTCCCAAGACTTGAAAGTATGTTTCATCAGTTACCACAGCACAGGGTGCTAAAGAAAATGGACTGGAGAGGAAATAATTTCTAACTGGGATTATTTAAACAAAAATGGTAGATATTGCAGAGGCTGAGAAATTGCTCCATGAAAAATTAAAGGAACCTTATAGATCACTTGATTCCAACACCTCTGCCATGGGTCAGGGACACCTTTCACTAGACCAGGTTGCTCAAATCCCCATCCAACCTGGCTTTGGACACTTCCAAGGATGGGGCATGCACAGTTTCTCTGCAAAATCTGTGCCAGTGCCTCAGCATTCTCTACGAGTAAAGAATTTCTTCCCAATATCTAATCTAAACCTACTCTCTTTCAGTGTGAAGCCGAGTCTGTTGCACTATTTGTACAGGTTTTAAACCCAAGCCTGGCTTAGTCCAGCTGACAGATGTTTTATTTTAGTAAGGAATCTGTGGAAGGGATGGCATGACTTTTTTGTCATGAAAACAGCACTGAGCATGCCAGAGAGAGGAGCAATCCCAGTACATTATTTTCTGCAAAACCCACTGACCAAGCACTGGCTGTGAATGTAACATGACTTCTTTCTCCCTGGAGCTGTGTTCAGACCTCCTGTCTCACAGTGTACGCCTCGGTGCTGTTCGCTGAGCTTTCATCCTAGAAATGGCATGACTGAGAGACAACCCAATGCATGAAGCCAATTTCTGGGAGTCCAGATTGAGCCATACACCAGTGACCATGAGAATTAACAAGACAGGAAATAAAAGGAAGAATTTCTGTGTAAAATAAAACATGAAGCAAACCACTAAGTAAAACACAGCAGACAGTATTTCCAGACAGCTTTTCTCCTCTTTGTTTATGTGCATTCACCATCATATTTCATCCCTGAGATGAGTTTAGTGACTCCAAGTATGGACAAGTCATAATATACTTCTTTCCAAATGGTAAGATTAGAACCCTCTCTGCTCTATACCTGTGCATTCCACTTCCTTGGGAACCTTGTCTGAAAATGTTTATGTTTTGAGGCTTTACAGTCTAATTTTTAGCTTCCTGTATCATAAAAAATGTTTTAGGGTTTTTTTTTTTTAATTGTTTCCAAAATCTCAGATTTTCATCTCCTCAGATTTGTAGGACCTGGTACTTCATAAGAAACATTAAAACTGATGAGATTAATGACAAAAATTTGATCTCTTGATGCTGTGTGATCACAAACATGGAGGCTTGCTAGACATAATTTCACTTCTAGCTGCAAAACAATGCATCTCTTAAAGAGGTTCATTTGCAGGGTGACCAATAATTAAAATGAGCCAGTGACATTTTACACATCCAATACACAATCTAATACTGAAATCTACTGAAACAATGACACACAGATAACAATTTAAAAAAAAAAAATCTCAACTCTGAGTGATTGCTAATCGGCCAATAAAAATCAGCTTTTCTCAGCAAAGGCACTAATACCTACCCTGGGAATTTAGGGATAAAATTTTATGTATTTAAAGAAGCCAGAGCAAGGAGAATGGAAATGCAGCTAAACTGTCCTAGAGACTGAGGGAAAAATCTCAGGGAATGGCCGGAAGATGATCTGTAAGAGAGTTGGAAGACTTGAGCAAAACAGAGACCCCAGTTCTGCAGAAGGACAAAAAATTACAGGAATGATTGTCTTCCACTGAATGTGCCGAGGAGTTCAAGTTGTCTTTGGTTCTCTATGCTGAGGAGAGTTAGAAAGCCCTCCAGGGGAACGTAAAAGAAACTTAAGTATTTTTCTCCTCCTCTTTCTCTGAAAGAGTTAAAAATTTTTTAAAAAATCTCAGTACAATCACTGCACAGTGCTATTGCAGGACTCAGCCTTGCAACCACTGCTGTGCATTTCGCTCCAGGAATGCTTTGAGACTGAGGTATAAACAAAAAATCGACTGTCATTGTGCAAATATTAGGGAAATGCTGGGATTTTATTCAAGGCTCCTCCTGGAGCATGTAGTCAGGCACTGGTGATAGGCTGCATTAATTTCTTTTACCTAATGGCTTTGCAGCTTCCTTGGCCGAAGGAACACAAAAGTGAATATCAAGTATTGGCCTGCAAATACAGACACGGACCTGACAAGCTTAATTATGAAAAAATATTTAAGCAAGTAGCCCTTGTAACAACAGCAAGAACAGTACTTCAGACTTTCTCCTTGAAAGGCTGCTCCTGCAACAATGAATCACATCAGGCAAATAAAAATAGAGAGCATGCTGTCAATTACTCAGGTTGTTGCACTGATCATCTTGTGTTTCTGAAACATTTCTTCTCATCCCCAATTCAGCGACTTGACAGGGCAATCTCATTTCCATTCTGGAAATCGAATAAAGAAAGAGGAGACGATGTGGGGACAAGGTGAGGTGGGACCTGCTGCAGCACGCCAGGAGTGCTGTCCCCTGCCGTGGCAGAGCTGGGGGCACCCTGGCCGGGCTGGGGTCTCTGCTCTCAGGTTCCTACCAGCAGACACCAGGCTCAGGTCAGACCGCAGCTGCCGCTGTGTGGAGCAGCACAGGCTGCTGAGGAGCCACAGGAAGAGGTGAGGATCCCAGGCTTCCCTCTCTCCCTGCCCGAGCAGCCCCTCCGGCACCAACACCTCTGCTCAGAGCTGGGCTGCTAAAGCTGTGCCCACTTGGACACTCTGCACACAGAGGTGTTGAGCCAAGCTCTGGGGGAGCCAGCTGCCACCTGAGCCCACGGAGTAGAGGAATCTGCAAGTGTGTCCTTATTGTGCTTTTACTCAGATGAGTCAGACTGTTCTCTCTCTCTGCCCCTGAGCGTAGCGCCAGCTCCCCGCTGTCACGCCTCCTTTTGTACCCACACAACAAGGCTGTCCTCCAAGGCTGAAAGCCACCCTCAGTCCTGCTAGTCCTTCCAGTCCTCCTAATCCTTGAACAAATCCCCATTTCTATAAATATCTGTCTTAAAGTGCGTCTTCCCTTCTCTAACCTCCCTGTGCCACCCCTTGGATTGCTGGAGCACTGCAGCTCTCCCCCCCAGCTTTTCATCTACACCCCTTCCCTTCTATCCTACACATCCTATCCTATCCCTACACATCGATCCTTCCCTTCACGATCGCCGTCTTCTCAGGGGCTCCCAGTGAGCTTGGGAACAGACAGGCAATGCCAGAAAGCAAGGAAGAGGGAGGCCCATAGCTCAGATATCACACAGTCACAATCACAGAATATTCTAATTTGGAAGGAACCCACCAGAATCATCAAATCATCCAACTCATAAATGAATGGCCCTCACGGGGATCAAACCCACAACCTCGGTGTTATTTGCATCATGCTCTGACCAACTGAGAGCAAGCCCTTCTGTGTTTAATAGGAAAATATCCATGTGACTTCTGGCTGAAATCTCAATTCAGTGGGCAAGAGGTCTGGATAATGGGTGTCTATCCAGATGGACATGTCAGGAAAGCAGAGCAGCAGCTCAGCAGCATAGGGTCATAGAAAAAACATTAGTAGCTGATTAAAGGGGGAAAAAATCCTACCCCATGAAGATTCATTCTGCTGGACTTGCAGATGGAATTCAGCAAATGCAAATTTTTAAAATTATTTTAATGCTTCTTCAGGTTTAAAATTACAGCACAAAGTTTACTGTGGAACTCCTCTTGATATCTACATGATTATAGACTATTTGCATCTCTCATATTTTTGCATGTTGATAACTTACTACTGTTTTGTTGTAGCTTACCATTTCCTGGAGTTTTATTATTTAGAATTTATAATGTTTTTATTTCATAGAAAAAATATTATACTATTATGTTCTGGACTGAATAATACTTTTAAGCTTCAGCAATTTTCAGTGCTTACAATTAATTAAATACAGTGTATTCAAATAGATAAATTCCAAATGGTACTGAATGATTTTTTAATGTTAACTGTGTGTTTTATGGACTTATTTTCCTTGTATGCACTTTAAATATTTTATTGTTTTCTTTTATTATTGCTTTTTATGTGATTTCAAAACAATAGATTCCTTGTCCCGTTGTCTTATAAATTAGCTTAGCATACTACTGCTAGAAATATTGCAAGTAAATATTGTATCTCTGTTAATATAAATGGATCAGCATTTCATTTATAGTTTACAATTCTATTACCAGCCATTAGACTTTTAGACATGGAAAATTCCATCTCAGATTCGTTTTTTCATCCATTCAACTATGGAAATTGTATAAATATGACACATTCTTCTGCACTGTGTTTAAACAAATAAGTTACTATTTTTTAAAAGGAGTCAGTCTGTTTGTTGTTTCATTTTTATGTGTTTCTGTAAGCACTACTGCATTTTATATACTTTTAAAATTTCCCAAATCTTTCATAACTCCTGTTGCTTGCTCTAAAATGCAACCAGTACTATTTCTAAAGAATGGTAGATACAATATATTTACCTTATTGAAATCCTGTATCTAATTTTCTTCTAAGCTGAATCTCACTTTTGCGAGGATCTGGTATACAGAGCTTAATTTTCAAGAGGGCCACACAGCGAGGTTTCAGGGAACCATTCCTGGTCCTTCTTGCCAAAGTCAGCTTTTCTAGAAATCCCCGCTGTATCTAGGCACCTCTTCAGCAGGCACATTCTCCAAAACACTTGGGTGCATTTCCACATCAGTCACTTCCACCATTTATAAAACACTTAGGCAGAACACACTTTATACCATGATGGCATGCATGGCTATCCTGGGTGATGAGCTCATCTGGCTGCTTATTTTGTTGTCTGAGAGCAGAGCTGTGTAATGTGCACAGCTCGCCTTGCCTCTTATGTTGGTGAGGTCCTCTAGGTCACAGTTGTATGTTTGTTTTCTCCATCCAGTGGGTAATTTGGGTTTTAATAATGCTTTTGACCCCATTTGCAGATTGCGTGCCATAACTAGGAAGGGATGGGCCCTGCAGTAAGTAATTAAGTCTGCAGGAGCAGGGCTGCTTATTTTTCATTGCAGCAGATAATCAGAATGCTGTTGCTCAAGTGTAAAATGCAGAAATTAATGATCCTATATAATACAGATTAAAGCTTTCATTTTAAAAACTATCAGTGCAGAAGAACAAAAGTAGGGAGCCCTGCACCCACTTTGGAATTTCAGTGTATGATATCTCTAACATACTTGGAGAAGCTGCCTGAATACAAACCAGAACAGAATTCAATCATGTAATAGCTTAAATAAATGATCAGATCAGAAATCTTAACTATGCAGCCACCCTCATTGCTACTTAGAAAAAGGCATTGTTGAGTGCAAATATTCTCCAGTAGGTTTTGTAACCTTCAAGTTTTTATGGGTTTAATTAAGCAGAATGATTATTTTCTATGAGAAGAATAAAACTGTGGATTAGAAAGAACAAAGACCATATTTCTAACTCCTTAAAAAGCCTGGCTTCAGAGAAAAATAAGATTTTTCTAGAAGAGTAACATATTACTCTGAATCCCACAGAACTTCTTTATGTATATGCACAGGCATTAAGAAACTAAATGTGTTGTTGCCACATTGTAGTGAGTATTCCTACAGCCTGAAAGCAGATTGGGATCCCATTTTGCCAGGTGCTCTTCAAGAAGTAAGGATGGCAATAGAGTATAAATAGTAATCTTATGAACAAAGAGATCACACCATAGTTCTACTTGTTCTGGTTTGAGTGTAGATGACATACAAAGGCTGTCAATGGGGGAGATTGGACAAAAGTATATGAGGTACATAAACGGCTGGTGACAAATCATTCAGAAATAGGAAAATACTACTTTCTGCACTTTTTTAGAGAATTTGAATTGTTTTGTTTACACCAGAGAGAAAATATTCTCAAATCAATAAAACGTTCAATCAGTACCATGAAATGTTGGTAACACCCCTACAATTTGGGGAGGCACTTGAAGAAAAAATGGATATTTCTTTGTATCCTGTATTATTCAAAATACCAGTAGTCATAGACTGTTTTTCTGGGGATCATATTTTTAGACTCTCTTTCACTTCTCTGACTAGACTTATTGAAACTGGTTTCTTCTAAAAATCATCACATTTTTATTTCATAGAAATTAATTAATTAATTAATAATTAAAAGGTGACAGTTTCCCCTTTACCAAACGTCTTTGGATAGTCTTTATTCTGATTGCCCTGACCCAAAAGGAATCGAACATGATCCTGCTCTGAGGCAGCATTGCAAGGATAGGCCCAACGGGAGTGCCTCCACTGCATTGAGTGACCTTTAAATAAGAAATTTCATCCTTCTCCCAGTCTCTCAATTTTGTGTGAAACTACTTAGGGAGGAATAAGAGAGTGAGAGAACCTTAAATAGAAAAATGGTTTGTAAATGACAGCCTATCCTTTTGCCATGTAACAATTTCTCAGTCATAATAACAGTACACATCTTTTTTCTTTTCCACCAGAATAACTGCATTTACCTTGGCATTAATAATTCACTACATAATCACTGAGGATTTGAAGAAGAGAGGATGAACCCTACCAAGAAAAGAATCCGACACCTACTGTCATATACGTTCTTCTCACCAGTAGACCTCATAAATGGCATTTTGTGCTACTCTGCGATATACACAAAGGAGGAGAAACACTTGAAGAATCTAAGAAGTAATTTTCACATGCTTCCAATTTGATTTAATGCGTACTTTGACCAGTTGTTTTTGCTAGAGCTTGAGCAATCTCTCTATCTCTGAGAACCTACAAATCTCTAACAACAAACTCTGCTTCGGACGATCAGATGAGTAACACTCAGATAGAGCCTAAATCTGGAAGCAGGGCAGATACATATGCTTTTATACCTTTTTTTTTTAACTCAAATTTTCATCTTTGTGATCTACTGATGATAATTTTGTTTTGCAGCTAGCTGGTGACAAAATTAACAGAAAGTGATTTCTCACAAGGACTCCCTCCCCTGCCCCTATCACAGTGATAATTCTGTCACAGTGATGTTTGAAATTCATTTTGCCTGAAATTCACCATTTCACTACGATGCTGAAATTCAGTAGGAAACCATTGTAAAACATTTAGAATGGTGTTTCTTATCCACAGTGGCCCTATCTATCTGCCTGACTTAGGATAAGAACAGACATCTTTTCCACAATTCCTGTATCCATTTTGCTAGTCCTGAAAGGTCAAGGTATTGGTCTTAGCTTATACATCGAAATGCTGAGAGTTTCATTATATGGTCTATCATGAGCTCATGATTTTGCCATGGTGAACCTGGTAGAAAAAGAGCACCAATAACCTACTCTTCAATTTTCACTCTAGCAGCAACGCTACAGCAGACTTTGCTTTGTGTGGTGCGATCGATTCAAGGCATTTGCGTGCAGGGTTCAGCAGGTCAAATTCGATTGCTGAAATTCCAGTGTTGAGATGCCCGAAAAACTGCAAACAGCATTTTGAACAGTATTAATGTACTCACCCTGAACATCAGGCAATCAAAAATGTATAGCTATTGGAAACACATTTTGAAATTATTATTTCTATAGAGGAAATTTAGTGAAAAGGCTAAAAAAGGGTTATAAAACGAACATTCGATACAGGGGTGCAGAGCCAAATTCAGTTTTACGTCAAATCCAACATGTTACAGAAAAAATTGTTTGTAACAACGATCTTTTCAGTCAAATCCAGGAGGAAGAAAAAACAACATAAAGAACAACACACTGTCCTGCAATATCTGCAGCTGTCTCACATAGACTGTCATATTTACAAGTTCAGTCCTGAGCAAAAACTATTAATATGTGCCTCAGACAGTAGCTTTACTTACTCCGAAAGCAGGCCCACATTGTCTCAAAAATCTGGAATATCCAGAAGGCTCATTCCTCAGTAAACCATGGCAACCTTACAGCCAAGCATGAAGCAGAACACGAATGACTGAACTGTCTCAGCACATGCCTTGAGATGGGAGAGGAACCTCTTCTTGGGGGAGTATCAAGGTGGAAGAAGTCAGCAGCTTGAAGGAGGAGGTAGAGATCTGTGAAGAAGGAGAGGGAGGAATGCGGGAGGAACTGAGACTCCTGTAACCTAAGGCAATGAGCAAGGGAGATGGAGTGTGAGGAAGGAGAGGATAAGAGACCCCCACCCATATTTCTCCGGACCATCATCACAAGCATCTTTAATCTTACTGACTCCTATTTCACCAGTACCTGCCTATATTTCACCAGTACCTACCCTACTCATATGGACCTTACCAGCACTTTGCCTCCAAATCTGTCACTGCCCTTTGCACTGAGAATCTGCTCGGGAAACTAGTTTTACCTGTAGTACTGAGAAGCCTGGAAGAAGCTCCACTTGCAGGCAAAACTCCTTAAATTCCAAAGGCAGCTATAGTTTTGAAACACCAAGAAAATTTCAGGGGACTTTTTTGAGAGTTAGCTGCCAGCTGTCATAGTAATTGCTGAGATCTTCCATTCTGGATGTTCACAAGTCTTCAGTGTTTGGACCCACTTGCAGCAGTTGCCAGAGCAATTTAAGTCTTAAGAGCCTCAGAAGAGTCCAGACACTGTTCTGGCTTTGAGTCTCTCAGTACAATTTTTTGTGAGGAGGCAATTCAATAAAACCTTCTTGGGAAATGAAGCTCCTGTTTCACAATCTGTCCTGGACCGAGCACTGACCCTGTGGACCTCTTTATGATTTAAACCTGCCCCTTTCCCAGGCCACGGTGAAGGCCCTCTGGGAGTCCATCCTGAACCTGTGCACGCACCTGACAGTGTCCCTGGGCATGAAATCACAATTCTGCACAGTGTTTTTAATACCTTCAAATTCCCCTCAGCTTTGCTCATCCGTCCCTGGTGGTGTAACAGAGGTATTTTTTTTCCCCGGGAAGGCACACCACTCACTGTTTCATTTTCCCTCGAGGTGAACAGTATGGGTACCACTCTTTGAAAGCATCTAAACTTAATCTACTGCAGGATTACCACCATCAGCCCCTTCAGGTGGCTCATATCTGTAGCTGAGATATTGTTTCCTTATCATTCCTGTACAGACCTGCCTTGGAAAACCAGCTTGCTCTAGGTGGAAACCATTTGCTTGTCCATCCACTTGAGGATGATTAACAGCCCTCTGCTGTTACTCCTGGTTAGGGTTAATTCAAGATGATGCAGGGAAACCTCAAAGAGACAGAGCTTGCAGACTGAGACCTAAATCACACAGAACCCAGGCAGAAATCTTAAGCTGCAGGCAGCACCTCCAAACTTCATGCAACCAACCTTGCAGTGGAAAGGGGGAAGAGGTGAGGAGCCTGCGTGCCTACTCAGCCACCTGCTAAAGACTCTGCAGGCCAGAAGTTTCATAGCCAGAGACGTGGACAGTGGAGCCTCTTGTTTGTGGGACAGACTAGGAGGAGAAACTTGGAGTTTCATTATTAGACATCATATTACATGCCATTAGATTCCATACATTTGTTTTCCTATTCAGCTAATATTAATTTTTTACTGGCACTGAGAATCCCAATGCAAGGATATGGCTGCCAAGGTTCCACCAAAAATGTAGCCTTTTCTTTCATTTAGTTTATGGGGCTAAATGGGCTCACTTGCTCTGCCTACAGATAGCTCCATACATGCTCGATCCTTTATTTAAAATATATGTGTATCTGTGTGTGTGTGTGTATGTGTATGAGAGAGAGTTGAAGAAAATCCCAGAACATCTTTATTATTCTTCTTGCCCTTTCTTATCTTTTAGTTCTTTAAAAGGAAATTCAAAATAATTTAGTCATGCCTATTTCTCACCATTTCTTCATTGACAATAACGTAATTCTCATTAGACCCATGGATGGGAAGTTATACGATTCTGTATTTCAATATAAACAGAAGCTGGCAAATGAATTTCTTTCAATTTTAGCTGGATATGCAAGTTAAACAGAGGGTTTCAGTTGGTTTTCTCTTAATAATCAGTCTCATTTTTAAAAACCTCATCATATTTTTGAACAGTGGAAAAAGTAAGCTCCAGTTTTCAGCTAAAATGTATGGATATCATTTGCAGAACTGAAAAGGGAAGCCACTTCATTAAGCTCACCACCATTCACAGTCATAAAGTGGCCACCTTAAGAAACCAGCAGTCACACCATATATGAAAGGGATTTCCAAGACAGAAAACATTCCCGGTGCACTGACTAAAATTCAACACCTTTCACAAACATTTCACGTTGTTTCAAATTGTTCCCATTTCCATTATCTTGTATACTCACAGCATTTAGAAACAAAAAAGACTGGAGTAAATGCACAGGAAGTTAAAATGTCAGAGGTCCCCAAAATAAAAGCAGTGTAAAATCAAGAATATCAAGCAAAAAATCTCAGTGAGGTTTCTGCACTGTGGTTACATACCAGGTTTAATCAGATAATTTATGTAGCCAAAGCTTCTCTTATCAATTCGGCAGGGTTTTGTTTTTATTTTTCAGTGAGCCAGAGACCAATCCTAATTTTAACAAAGCTTTAATGTGCATGTGTGCCAGTAAAAAATCCTGTGCATTTTAAATTTCTTTCAGGCAGTTTCATCAGTCTGTTAGAGCAAGGATAGAACTTCTAAATTGTCAAAAAGATGCCAGTTTCGGGCGTCCTTAGGATAAGCCAATCTATTCAATTCGGACAAAACCCACCAGTACATAATAGTCTTTACAAGCTCATAAACCACCATACCACCCAAGATGTTAACAAGCTGGCATGTTTTGAGCATCAAAGATAGAGAGGAAACTGTGTTTACATGTTTGGCACAAAAACTAATGAGGAAAGTCAATTGGCCCTTTGTCTTGAAGGTCTGAAGAGCCGCGCTCTAATGTTTGGTTTCTTGGTTGGCACTTGTTCAAGTAATCACTCGCGGCCTGACAAAGCAGCACTTGTGTTTTATTAGTGGCCATGCTGAACTCTCCTGCCTGGGCTATGTTGTCTCTCAATAGAGCACTGCACCAAAGGGCACACTTATTTGAAAACACTAAATCAGAGCATGATGATCTTTGCCCGACAAATACAACCAAGAGAGTAGAAAAAAATGTGACAACAGCTCTCCTTTTGTTAGAGAAAGTGAGGAAACAACAACTGGTCTGTGTGCATGTGCATGCATGTAAGAACAGTCCTGAAACACCAGTGACAAAATGAGCAAAACTTTGTTCCCACAATGAGATGCTCAGAGCCAACTGGATTTGCTCCATGCTTGGAAACAGGACATTGGCAAAGCTAAAATCCATGTTGCTCACAACTGGGAGAGCAGACAGCCTTGTTAATGTCTCGGGTCAGTCTGGCACCGGTGACAAAGCTACAGGCTCAGGAAGAAGTCATATAGTGCAATGAGTTTGAAAGTCACAGTTTCATCTACTTAAAACAGATAAAAGTCAAACCCTGGAGAGTTGGGCTTCTTTATCTGATGAAACCCAAACCTTCAGCTTTCAAATACTTTAAAAAGCACAGACTTGTCAGAAAAATTGGGCTGAGATTTGTGATTTGGGAAATTGGACTTTCTTGTGAAACTGTTGGTGCTCCTTGCCAGAAAGACGATGAGAACTAACTTGCAAACTCTGACTCATGGCAGCACTTCCACTGACTGTAAGAAATAATTGCACGTAGACAAATTAACTGTTCCACTTATGATGTCTGTATGTAGGAACCTTCACCAGTCTGGAGGTGGGGAAAAAAAAGCCCAGAGGGATACAAAAATGAAAAATAATGACTAAATTGAAGATTCTTTATCTCGGGCTATTTTGTTTAAACCGTCTTTGCCTGTCACTTAGAATCTCCTACATAAGATATATAGAATATATTCAAGTATTGCAACAAAGTTTTATATGCCACCTCCACTTAGCTTCACTAATTCAACCAGACCATCTAGTTTTAGTGCAGCAACCTATAAATATGTTAGATGGATGCTTAATAAATTCCAGTTTTTTAGCTCTAATCTCCGGTATTTTCCAAACTTTTGTGGGGGTAAGACAAATAGCAGGTAGGTTCTGTTTAAAATGTATTTTTAAAGGACAAGAAAAAAATCCTAATAATTTTTGTTTCAGTGATACTTGAGTCTGAAATTAAATAAATGTAATATTAAACCTTTATATATGAAGAACTATTTTTGTTTTCACAGTTCAATATTTTGAATTAATTTTGAAAATTTTCCTGTATTATGATTATTTACAATGATATTACAATTTAAATTATATAAATTGGGGGGGGAGGAGGAGGAACTAAAATAGTGCAAGAGTCATGTCAAATAAAAAAAAAAACTAAACCAAATCAAAACTAATCAAGAATGTGGTCTCTGAGGTTTTTTAATTTTATAAAGATGTAACAGTTTTCTGAAGATCAAAATATGGCTCACTACACCCTTTCAAAAAACCCCAAAAATTTGTCACATTTCAAACAAACTAAATATTATACACATTATAACTGAACAGTCTCTAAACTTTTCCTGCCACCAAAATGATTAACTGATCTGTGAAATCCTGTAACAATTCTGGAATCGTAACAGAGGAATAACAAATTGTGTTTTCAGTAACTATGTGTCTGAAGGGTCAGCTTTTCTTAATTTTTGTATAAGATTCTGGGCATAATTTTTGGCTTTCAAATAAACTGTAGTTAATAAATGCCATCTCCAGCTCAAGATGATCATTGAATTTCATTAGGCTATATGTGACAAATAATGCTGCTTTTCTTGTCTGATAAAACTCCAGTGCAGTGGGTTTAGTAAAGCATTTCTGCATTCAGTTAGGTCTTGGCAGCTGCTACTTATCTGTCCTGAGACTAAACTCTGCCTCAGGAGAATACCTTGTAGGATTATTTCAGGGCACTGCAAAGGATGTGCTGCTTTGACACACAATATATATTCTTACTGTAGTCTTAAGGCTCCTTGGCACACTGCTCCAACACCTTCCCTCAGGAGATAACTCACAGTGAGTGCTCATTTGCACTTTTTAACCTGCCTTCTGTTGAATACTTAGAGGCTCAGGACTAAAACCCAGTTTTAGCAGGAGCTAGCGTCTGCCCAGTGAAGATGCAAATAAAGAACTCCATAATTTTTTTGTGAACTGAGTCCAATATACCCCCATCTATATATCCCCCTAAAATACTAAAATGGTAGAACTTTAGTATTTGACTCTGCTTTGGAATACAAAATAGACATTATTTCTCTATTATACAGCAAAGTTTCTTTCTGTCATACAGGTCAGGAATCAAGCAACCCCCTTAAGAGTTGTATAGGAATGAATGAGTAAATGCAATATATAGCTGACACTGAACCTTTTGAACAACAGTCTCTATTAATTCAGACCTGTCAATACTTAAGTTTACCTAGGAGACCAACAGTTTCTATATTCTGTTTTTGTTTTCTCCTCTAAAATTTGCCATTTATTTCAGCAGCACATTTTTTCAAACATTTTATCAGCCTTTCATTGTCTTAAGGGAAGGAACATAGTACTCTCACTGGTTTGGGGATTACTGTTAACTTGAGCATTGTAATGGTGTGAATTACACTTTAAAACACAAATAAGGCATGTAACAGATAGAACAGCATAAAGAAATTTTCATTACTTCCTTCAAATTTAAATACAACTGGTAATCAATTTCTTAAATTTCTGCATTATTTGTCCTCACATTTTCTCTGTGTTGGATGATTTAAAAATTATTACAGTGGGTTTTGATAACTATGTATAATGGATACTGTTTGCTGGTTTACAAAAGACTAATTGCACAGTGTTTAGATGTATTTCTTTTATAAACAGGAATTATACATTGATTATTGTTTCATTCTGACAAAAGTAGTCAGAATTAAGTCATGCATGTTCTACTGAGAAAGCTGCAGACAAGAGCAATCAAAAAAGATAAGAAAAATTAAGTTCTTTAACCTTATAATTAACTTTCCTCTATGAAATACATTTATTTCTTATTTCCCTACTGTTTAACTTTTTTCCAAATATTATCAGGGAAAATGCTGGGTTTCTACTTTTTTTCCTTGAAAACCAAATTTCCTATTTTGAACCGACACTTTTTTAACCTGCTAACCTGGTATATGCACAGACACATGGAAATTATTTGCTTTGTGAATGAAAATTTTGCAAAATATATATCTCTGAGAGTTAGTATTTGTGGTGCTTGTGAGGTATTCTTATAAGGCAAATTCAGTAAAGGCAATGTCCTCAGCACTTACACCTTTAAATATTTCTTGGTAGTACAAAACTCAAGTTTCTTACCTATAAAAGAAGGAAAACAGAATCACACCATTTGAATGTGTAGCTTGGAAGTGAATGTAGCACTTACAATACAAGTTATTTCCTGGAAGTTAAATTTATGACATGCTGGACTAAAGCGGGCGAAGAAGTGATATCACACTCTCACAGTGTGACAGATACCTATAAAGGATGTGATTTTATAGCATTGCCAGCAGAATTATGAAGAATAGGAAATGCTTTCGGGAATTTTTTACTCTAAGCCTTCATGGAAGTTTAGGGACACAGAAATTTTGGAGTTAAAAAAGTAAATGTGAAAAATAACTGTTTTATCTGTGCTGTTTATGCCTATCGGAAGATACATTCACTGTGAAAGTAGAATTATAACAATACAAGCCTTTCCTTAGACTTTCTTTGTTAGAAATATCTCTGTGCATAAGAACAGATAAAGTTAGCATCAGTATGTTTCCTAATAGTGAATCTTCTGCAACAGGGCTCTATCCATTATTATAAGTATGAATGCTCCTATGGATATATTTGTTCTTGGACACAGTTGGCAATATAGTGACTGAATCAAATGAAAATAGGAGTAAAATATTGGTATATCACTTGAGAATTAATGACTCTTACATGATATAACCATATAAATCTCTGGACCTGAAAAATGGAGATATTAATAAAAATACTTTCCATATGAAACGTTATCAAATTTCACCAACTTCCACAAATATAGTATTTAGTCCTTTATTTTTCAGCAACTTCCTATAAGACTTGGAAAATCCCTCTACTCTTCTAAAACTAAATCTATTCAAAAGCAATACAGAATGCTGATTTTCATCGAACCTTATTCAGACAAAGCTCTCATTTTCTTCATTGAGAACTCTCCATTAAACCAAACATCTAAACCAATGTGCTGCTTTAGTAACTGGCTACTAAATCCAAACAGGGGCACCTAACAATAGTATCTTGATTGATTTCAAACTGCACCTGTCCAGAAATCCTACTGATAAAATAGAAAACAGAATTCTGAATCTTCAGATGTTACTGTTTGAAGATTATTTACAGTCCTAATTTCAAACACTTCTATTGTTTTGAACAATTTTTGTGTGAAATTTTCCTTACATGTTTTTATTCGCTAACGATTTTTCTTTGGTCCTTAGCTTTGAGCTTTGCAAGCTCAACACATACCCTTTACCTTGGCAAGTAATTTTTCCAGTGGTAGAATAATGAAGTGTCCCATTCTTAATGCCAGGAAAGCAACACAAATTTGTGCAAATAAATTACATAGCCATTCACAACTGGTGGAGACATGGGAGACAGACTTACTAAAGTACATATTTAAAACAGTTTTGTGTCCATATGGCACGCTCAGTGCTTTTAAATTGAACCAGACTTGGGATGTGGTATATCTACTTTGTTCTGCTTTCAATTTCCAGACTATGTGCTGGTGGCAAATGAGAGGTATGCACGCATTTAGAAATATAGGTCTTGGCCAGAAAGACCTGGAGCAGTGGCTTCAGTTCCCTCTTTCTTGCAAAAGGAAAAGGTAACAGACTGTATTCACTCTATACCTGAACAGATCTGGCAATGAGGTCTTGGAATTAGTAAACAGAGTGAGAATCCTCTGGCCAAGAAGCTTTTGCAGAATTGTGAGGATGGGCACATGCTGACCGAGGCACTTTGCTTCCACCAGCAGCTGCTTGGCCTTCCCACTCCTTCATCTTAATCACCCTGCCCATAGATCTCCTCTCAATGCAAATTCCGGTGCTATAGAGGAGTGTGACATGGGCAGCTGAGGTCTTTCTTCCTTGCCAAAAGAAAGAAGTCTGTTTGTGGAGGGTCCCCTCCACACTTGGATGAATGGATAAGCATCATCCCTGCACACATACAGCCCTTGCTGACTGAACATCATCATTTCCTTGGTCTAAGAAAGTGGGAACCTGAAACCTCAGCAGTTCCTCAGTCTGTCTGAACTAAGGCTTATTCATGCATCACATACGACTCCTGTGTTGAAGGATTTTAGTCTACAATATAAGCAAATCAAATACAAGCACAATACTGTGGGTGTTACACGGAGCCTTAATTTTTGTGCTCCCGAAGGTCCTGTACACTTTGACAATAGCCCCAGTGGACAAAATCTCTAACCAGGTTTCTGAATAGAAAATCCACTTCCTGCAAGTTCGATTAAGCTAGCTAATTTTCAGTCAAACACACTAATTTCGAGACAGGTTCTTCTGATGTTTTCCCTCTGTTTGCAATTTGCATCTTTAAACAGCTTGGTGTTTCAAAGCAGCAGCAGCAGTAAGGTCACAAGGTTTTATGTTAAATAGCAACATCCTCAGCTTTTTAAAGAAGAAACAGAGAGCAGCTGATCTGATGGCACATAATTTTCTTTCTTTCCCTTTTTGCTTTGGGGTGAGAAAAAGGAGGATTGGAGCTTCTTATGGATCACAGACATTTTACTCTGGAAGAAAGAGCAGATCTATAGGTCTTTGTGCTCTCGAAAGCAACACAGAATCACAGGTGTCCTTGATTATCAAGAAATCCTCTTCTTTTCTAATGGTTTGCCTTTCTCTCCCTGAGAACAGCAGGTCATCTTTTGGGCATGAATATCTCATTTTAAGGGGCACAAAATTCAATCTTAAAAGGAAAATTTTAAACTAGGTATACGCTGAATTTGAAGATTAAAAAAAAAATAAATGCTTGTCAACATTCAGTATGCCAGAAATCTAGGCTGTGCTGACCCATCCAGAGTAAACAGTTATAGTAAACAGATGTTTCTCAATCAATTCTGCCTGTTCTGTGTTTCCATTTCTGAGGAACAGTGGTAACAGCACAGCAAATAAAGTGTGACACAATGACACCTTGCTTCAGCCTTTTTCCCAGCAAAATTTCTTTTCCCCCCACCCCCTTTTTTTATGGTCACACAGAGTGAATTTGTGGGCTATAGCTACCCTGAAGCAGCGTTTTGTGCCTTGGGAGACTGGCTGGTCACTGGGACTGAAAAAGCCTGGATCTCATAGCTCCAAGCAGTTTTGACAGTTGCTGAAGACATGTATCAGTAAATACTCTAAACTGAACTTAGCACAGCATCAAAGGCTGCCAAGCCGAGCTTCCCTGACAAAGCTATTCTCAACCCATCAGGGCTCTGGGACATGCAGCCTCACGCTGGAAATGCTGCTGGCTGAATTACTTTGTGGCTCTGCATCCACCAGATTTAAAATCAATGCGTTTTTATCTCACAAATGTAGACGCACATAAGTTTGAGAGGGGCGCAGCAAGGAATGCTGAATATCATTAAAATCATCGCTGAAAGCAGTGGCTTTTGTACAATTACATGTTCATACATGTACACATGAATGTATGGATGGGTGAACATGGGATGTGTATCTCGACAGGTAAAACTAAGAGTAAATGCAACGCTGCCTACACCTCACATTACAAGTAATACTGTGACTGATATATCTAAAAGCTTCATGTAATCCTTAGGTTGTCAGTTTTAAAATGCTGATACATAAAAAAATGTCAAGGCAGTCCTGGCGACAGGGAAAACATGCTTTGCCACGTGCACAGGGGAAAATACAGAAGTTCTGACCTGTGTGGAAAAAGATAAACAGAACAAAAATATCCATTTTGAAGCAAATATAATAGTAATTGTATCACTGAGGCCTCTTTGGGGAAAAAATGCAGTATGTGATGCATTGCACTTTTCCTTCACTTACAAGTCAGCAGCTACAATTAAGGCAAGACAGTTGGAAAATTTAATTCAGTTTAATTCGTTATATATTTTTCCCTTTCCAGACAGCCGTGTGATGTGGTAAAAGATAAGAAACCATGTCTTGTCATTCAATATTTATTAAGCAAACCAAAATAGCCTGTTTTGTAGAAAACAAATTTCATTTTCCCTGTCATACTACAACCTAGTGCCAGTCTGATCTGTTGTATAGTCTCACTGAACCCAGTGACTTTGAAGTATATTGTGTATACAAATGTCTTGCTGTAAGCAGTCCTGTGTATCAGCACGTGTGGAGACCAGCATGAACTTGCCATTCAGAGAAATACAGGGCTGTGAAGAAGGGGAGAGAATCCTGTTACCTTTTCTTCCTTATTTAGGTGCTGCAGAAGAATATGAAAGTAGTTCAACAAGGCAAATTATACAAGAACAGGTCTTTTGAGTATGTTCTGATGTGTGCAAACATGACATATTTAATTAGTATTACATTCTATCTCTTATAAGAAATCCAAGATTCGAGATAGGATAATTATCTTTTTACAACATACAACTGCTAAACTTCTCAGGAATATGGTACCCAACACTGGTTCTTAGAGCACGTCACAAATAACCACTTTTACAGCAGAATATTTATAAATGTCACGTCATGGAAGACAAAAGCTACTGTAGAAAAAGGGAAACATTTTCCTTCTTACAGATAAAGCAAGGCCTCAGAACCTCACACCTGTGCAGCAAGCAAATGTGATTAAAGGCAGAATAAACAAGCAAAAACCTTGCATTAAATAGATCATGAATTTGCTTGTGGGTCTGTAACAGATGTGTTACTAAGGATGCTTTGTTTATCCAGTTGCAAGACTGTCGAAGAGAATCATTCCAGTGATGCTGCTTATCACGCTTTTAATTCTGCTCAGACAAAACTGTTAGCTTTGAAAAAGCAATTTTTTTTTGGCCCTACTCTATCTGGCTGCACAGAATTTTCAAAGCACCACAATGTTGTAAAAAATGCCCTTTTAATCAGATTACCCTTGGCGAACGTCCCAAACTCAGGCTGAAGTGCAGTGCTTGTGGTTTCTCAACAGCTTACACTAAGCCTGCACCATGGAAATAATCTACTTTTAAAACCCAGGAAACAAATCGACTGCACTAAGGACATAAGTCGCTGTCATTAGGGAGTGATTAAGCTAAACATTTTTATACACTCTGGTAGCCCAGTTTCATATTGTGTACCTCTGTGCCGAGAGAAAGAATGGCACCCCAAATAACTGCTTGTTTGATTCAGGCGCCCAAAAAGATCTGATCTTACACAAAATAAACTTAGTTTTCCTCTAATAATCACAAGAGGAAAAAAAAGAGGGAGAAAGAGAGAGACAGAGATTTGCTTTTAATGAATTAGAAAATACAGTAAAATCAGCTTTACAAGTAATAATTCAACTGAGGATCATGAGTTTGATTAAAGACTATACACAATATTTTTTGACATACATTAGCTTCTCCCAAAAATCCTGTCACCTTATATTAAATTACTGCTACTTGTTTTATACAAACATATTTCCTTTAATACATAATTTATATTGGAAATTCTGTGTGTTTTTGAAGAGGCAGCTACTATTTTTACAATTTACCATTACAATACCATCTTCATCTTTCTGTGATGTTGCATTTTTCATCGTGGGAAAATACGACATTGAGATATTTGAATAGAAATTATTGCACCTCCCCCAATTTTCCTCTAACAAAACTTCAAAAAAAGGATATGGATCTGACTCTAATCAAATTATCTGGTGTCTGAGACAATCTTGCTATTTCTGTACTTGCAGATCCTAAAGAAGAAAGGATCTAGATGTCAGATCCTGGTGCATGAAGAGCAGAAGGTGTGTTTGTGGGAGGGAGGGAGGTTGTTTTTGTTTCGTGCATAAGTCTGAGCTCAGGTCTGACATAGATGACATGTTCAACTGGTCTAAGGTACAAATCAGGTCTGTTCTTGATCCCTACTTTGGACATTCTGCTGATAGTTCATTTCTAATTTATGAAGCATGTCATTAATCCTCAATCTGTCAGCCTTTTTTTTGACAATAATTCAGTCTGACAGTTGAAGGATTAATATTTATTAAACACCCCGTACTTTAGAAGTCAAAGAAATGCTCAATTCATTTCCACGGCAAAATCTTCCAACTCGCAGCGAGCACTTCCCCCAATCTCTTCATGCTCCCTAAAAGCCAAATAAACCAAATGGACAACACAATAGGAATAGCAGATGACCAAGAGATGCATAAGAGAAAAAAAAAAAACAAAAAGAAAAAAAATATAATTACAAGTAATCCTTCAAAAGACTTGGTAGTGGATTCGTTTAAGGTATTCCTCTGCCCAAGCATATGTTTTCCGGCTCTTCCTTTCCCTTCCAGCCCTCCCCCTCCCTTCCCCACTCATAAATTATTCATAACCTGATAAATATGCAATTTCAAAAAAGTGCAGACACGGCAGCACTGCATTAAAAAAAAAAAAAAAAAAAAAAAAAAAGGCTTGTGCTTTTCACACAGAAGACCTGAGCTGCACTTAACGGATGACAGATTTTCCAGTATTCAAAAGCTGTATTATATATATGATAGGAGTGAGACAGTATTTCTGGTCTGATTCCTTGCTAGACATGTTGTGAATTGTCTGTGGAAAGCTGTAACATAAAACAAATGGTGTTGTTGGTTTGGTTTGGTTTGGTTTTTCCTTTTTCTTTTCTTTCCTTTCCTTTCTGAAAGACAATATACAGCGAAAAGCAATGACGTTCCCACCATTTAAAGTTTGGCTCAGCACACGTTTTCAGGTCATTATAAAATTGGGGAGTGAGTACTGCAGGAGAAGGAGCACAGCCACACATTTTCTCACATAGCCAGTGCAGAATTTGCAGGTAGAGCACGCGCTGTACGTAATTCTCCAGTGATCCCACTGGGAAGGTCTCCCTCCGCCCAGAGTCCCCCTAAGCAGTGGCCACTTATGGGCCATCGTGTGAACGCTCTTCAGGGACCAATTTCACAGGCTTTGCAGCAAAGTGCTGTGCCTGCTGCTTGCATGCAGGTAAAGCCCACCAGAAGTAAGATGCAGGATGAGGAGCGGAGTACCTCCATTTTGTGGGCTAATTGCTTGATTACCATGCTGAAACAAAATGGAGGAGAAACACTTTTCTTTCTTTCTTTCTTTCTTTCTTTTTTTTTTTCTTTTTTTTGCCAGAGGAGTCCTGGGCTGATGTGACAGAAAAGACAAAGTATCGGGAGAAAAATGGTGCTTAAGGAGCATCAGTCATAAAATCACTAATATGAAATGGAATATGAGAAATATAGATAATGTGTACACATTCCTACAGCTAATAGATGCACAGGACTCACGTACAGTTGATCTTCGGGTTTAGGAACAGTTAGAACATAAAAATGATTTCAACCCATGAAGTGTAACCTTTTGGATGAACATTTAAATTGGAAACACCATGGGTAAGAAATAGACCTCAGCATTTAATTTGGACTGGCTAGTTGGAAGCCTGTATTTACTGTACAATAATTTCAAATTTAATTAAATAACACTGCTGATGCCAGTCACATCAGCACTGTAAAGATGATTAATTGCATGCTTAAATGAAATATAAAGTGCCTTAAAAGTAACATCAATGCAGAGTCCTGTAAGCAGACACCATATGATAGATTTAAACACATGAGCCTACCTGCATGCCTTAGAAGCATGCCATGGTTTAAAAAAACAGGCCCTACATCTAAATGTAGCAATTGTACCAAAAGCAGAGCCTTTTATGAGTTTCTATTTTTCAAGGCAAGCCTGATCTACTTTTTTCCCCCCTCTTGACATGATTTTTTTATTTTGCAGGAGAGCTTTCACATGATTTGCATTGTCATCTCATGGGCTGGCTATCGATAGGCAAACAGGGGCTGAGGCACTGTAATACGGGGCCATGCTGTCACAACAAGGCAGCTGGACGGTTATATATTCCACTTTGCTTCCATTGTATTTCAATCCTCAGAAGCAGCAGGACAAAGGGCCTGACAGAGTTAACCATGGATTGTCACCTTGATTTGTCCAGTCTAGCAGATATGCAGAAATGAATGATATTCTGCTTATAAACAAAACACAGAAACAAATAAGCTGGCAAACAGCATTTTCCAGACTGAACTATCTGTAAGAAAAAAAAAAATAAAAGAAAAAAATACTGAGGTATCTTTGTAGATGCTACATCCTCCATGGAGGAAATAAAAGCAGGAAGAATCCTCAGATTAGCACACAGAAAAACCCTTCCCGTGTAACACAGTCTATCGAAAACAGCACAAGAAAGCTCTCTGACTAAAGGCTGGGTTCCCTTCCACTAATCTGCATCAATGTTGGTTTATTTTTCAGGAATGCTATGACAGTGCTTCAAAATGGAAGTTTTTTTTATCATAAATGTAAACATTTTGGGGCAGGGACCATTCCCTGTGAATGATAAACTTGTTTCTGGGACTATACACTTAACACTGTCTAGGGAGATGCAGTTATACGCGTGTGGAATATAGTAAACAAAGCATTTCCAGGAGAGGTATTGAATTAAAATCTTATTTTCTAAAAAAGTAAAACCAGTGAATGCAGTTGAATTCCTACTCCTAATATAGCTCTGAATTAAATATAAAGAGTGTCGTATTTAACAATTACGACTTAGAGAGATGAAAAGCAGGCAATTGCCGAGGAAATTCAGTGGTGAAGCAAGAATTATAATTAAAATCCACGAGTGTTTTTTTTTTTTTTTTTAATTTGAACAGTTTCAAATTTTAACAAAATCACCTAAAAAAGAAATTTAAAAATCCAACTTAAAAAAATTAAAGGAATCAGTTGTCTTTTGCCCTCTTTCTGAGTATATAAAAATTCTGGCTTATGCTTCTGATCAGTAAGGCAAATTGAACTGAAAAAAAATGGAGATGACTCAACAGAGCAGAGGTCAGTTCTGAAACACCTTAATTTTTTATAGAAGATGAAAACAACCAGCAAGAAAACTCGTTGTGGTTTCTGACAACCACGTGTTTATTAACTATATGAAAGACATAATCAAACTCTCATTTTGCTTATACAACATACCTCACCAGAATGGACAAAATAGTTGCCTCTGAAGAAAAACCGTTCAGAAACACGTCATTTATATGTCTTTTTTATTTATGAGATAAGCCTTATCAGAAGATGTGGTATTACATATCACAATAATGTATTCACTTCTGAGCATGCAGTATTTTAAGCAGACATGAAAGACTAAATGCATTTATTATTTTAGCATTGCTATAAGTTTTTAATAGTAGATTGGATGATTTTTGAATTTGTGTATGCATTTCGTTGTTTCATTTGATGTGCCCCAATTCTTTTAACCGTGCAAAACCACACACTAAAATATAACATGCCATCATACAATTTTAAGTGTCTACTTGAAGCTATATTATGTATCAGAAAAGGAAAAAAATATAGAAATCTTACCCACATACTGGAATGCTAATGTGCATCCATCAAAGGGCTACACATTCACAGTAAATGTTTCAGCCCAAATAAAGCCCCTTGCATTATCGTATACATGCAAAAATATGGAAAAAATTGAAAAACTCTCTTTTTCTTTACCAAAATTGTTTAGGAAAATCTAGGTACACCAAAAAACCCATTTATTGTCCAAGGAGAAAATTGCACAGATTTGTCTTTCCTTGGAATTCTATGCAGCCAACCGTAATAGCTCTTTGACAGTTCACCTGACTGCAGCAGAAATGGGAATGTGATGGTTACAGTGGATGACAGAAAGGGGCCATTTGAAGTGCTATTATGCAGTTTACATGAGAAGATTTCCACAGGTTTTGGTTTTATTTAGTTATGTTATGTACATTTTTTTGCTGGTTTTTTTTCCTTCTTCCTTTTTTTTTATTTTCCTTTACCTAGTGGTGTACACCTTACAATAATAAAGAGCACATTCTTTTCTGGAGCGACCGTATAGAAAAGAAGACCTTAAAATTTTATTATTATTTCCAAACTGGCTTGGGAGAGTCACTGTGCTTCACTACTAAAAATGGAAATGTTCTGCTCTCTCTTGCCCCGACCACATTTTAAGACTGTTATGTATGTTCTATTTCACCTAGTTTACGCAGCAATTTTAGACAGAGTAATATAAACCAGGTATTGTATGTTCATACTTAAGCAGAAGCATTAGTGGAAGAATAATTTTCTTAACATGCGCATTTGTGGAATGATTGGAAAGCTTTTAAATGTTAGGAATTGAAAAGGATATCCTGTAAAACTGACACCATGAAAAAACAATCTTTGAGCACCTTGCTGGAAGGACCCAAATCTGCAAGCTCTCATTAGGATAAATGATTTGACTGAAGCTAATAAGTCTTCTCGGAAGAGTAAAGCCTACTCACATGAGTCAGCACTTACAGCACCAAGCCGTGACATTTACGCATTTTATGGAAAGAATCAAAGTGTTTTTGCTTTATGGGACTGCTGTGCTGCACAGGTCTCTCTGTTCAGGAGCAGATGAGCCTAAACCAACGAACAAATACATGCAGTCCTTTTTGTATCCAGAGAACATACAGAAAAACGCGATGGTGACATGCTGGTTGTTTTACACTGAAACGTTTAAAAGAAAAAACACTTTCTCTGTGTAAGAAGATGAAAGGATAAAAGTGATAATGGCTGAGCTACACGGTCCTAACTTACTCTGTATTTGCATGTGATTTATAATTTTATAAAGGAGAGAATACAAGGAACTGTACCTTTGATATATTGTTAAACAGACTTTCTATGTTTCTATTTTCTGCATAGGGTCAAGACTGTTGACATGGGATTAATCAGCTGCTCCTCCTAAACCATGAATCAGGACAAATTGTTGTCAGTTTCATACAGTACAATTGCTTGAAAATAGAATTAAACATAGAAAGCACAGAAATATGTGAAACCCAGTAGAAGTTACAGGCAATAATTGCAACATTGGCATAATGACAGATCCTTTCTGCTTTTGCATTTTGAGGAATTCCAGCAGTAATTACAAGAACCATTGCTTAATTTTTCTGCCACTTTCCGAAAATACAATGATTCTTTGAAGAATATTGTTCTCTCAGAGCATGATGTTTTATTGAAATGTAAAAATTTTGCCTCTCCTTCCATAAGCACATTTCTTCCTATGTGCATTTTGTCCAATTTACAAGCAAAAAAAGATTCAGTTATCTTCTGCATATCTTCTAGAGAACATACACCTACACATAAATGTAGCCTGCCACCTGCATTGTTGTTAGCTTATTTGTCAGCCTGTAGCATGATAGGATTTGAGAATATTGGGTGCAAAGTGTCTTCAGGAAGAGGGAGAGAAATCATTCACCATTAGAGATAAGTATGACAAGCTCCCTTTTACACTAGGATACACTTGTATTAAACAGAATGGCGGGGTGCCTGAGTGAGATAGCATCTATTACCAATGATGACATGAAAATGGACACTTATTAATCACTGTTTTCAAAATAATTATCCATAGCTTTATAAATGCTATAACTAAGGCCAGATTTCTTCCTTAGGCATTCCCTAATATTCAAAATACTGCTTTCTCATTACAGTTAGAACTTAAATTATTTGGTAAAACAGGTGTTAAGAGTGTGCAGCAAATATGCAAGTTAGTAATGATTAGGATGTTAATATAAAACACACATTGTTTAGTTATTTTGAAAATAAACAGTTCATAGGTATCCAAAATAGGTCATACTTACTCAAAAACAAACACTTTCTCCGATATTTCATAAATATTTTTTTGGAAGCTCAAATATCACATAAAATTGTTCGAATTTTTACCTCCAGAATGGGATTTCTGTGGGTCACAAACAATATTTTCTGTTATACAGGATATTTCACTAAGGGGGATGTAAAACAAAGATTATGGGAGGAAAAGATTTGGAGGACTTTTGCCAGTGAAAGTACTTTTGCTGATAAACAGCTTTTATGTGTTTTGTGTTTTATTTATTTTCAGCACAATTCATTGTAGAGGTTAAGCCTCTCTCAGATTTGCAATCAAACCATTGTATTAATATAAAAAACTTCCATAAACAGCTCAGACAATGTAATGTCCTATATTAAAGTACTTCACATGCAAAAAGCATATCAAAACATGATTTTGCCTCTAGTACTAATTATGCGTATATTTTTTATTTTATATATATATTATATATAATTGCATACCTAGTGCTATATCAACACTACAGAAATATGTTATTTAAGGGACTCATTTTGGAAAAATCCATTATCTTTACAAGGTATGGACATACTGCTTTTTTTTATGAACATTTTTTATTTAAATTTAAAGTTAAGTTTTGAAGACGTAGTTCTAGTGATGGGATAACAATTTAGTATTTAAAAGGAAATGACAACGTGGCATTATGAAAAACATCTATTCATGTTCAGAAAATACACATGCATAGATGCACGAGAATGGCTATTGGTGTTTTAAACCTTTTTTCAAAAGTAACCATATGAACCAAATTCAAATAATTTTACTTCTTGTGCAGCACCTTATATCACGTGATGACTAAATTTTATTTTATAAAGTTACTTTAAGTTCTAATTGGCTACAATAATAAACTGATATTTTAATTTAAAAAATGCAGGATGTAATGCCAGTCTGACAGCATGCAATCATGTTGCTGCTTTATTCCAAGCTGCATCCGAAAACCAAGTAATTCTAGACGGAAAAAAGTCCGTTTGAAAAAGTCAATAAAGAAATACAGGAATTGTCTGGATTTGGAATAATAATTGCGTATACATGTCTACGAAATGTATGCATTTCTGATTTAAATAAGATCATTTTACTAATAATGAAAAAATTAATATGGCAACAATTGTTTGCTCGGTGCAGGTATAAATGATGTTTACCACAAGCTCCAGTAAATGTTTTGACAATGATTTATAAGTATGTCTAATAAAAATGTTATATTTTTTCCATTCTAGCAGACAGCTAAATATTTTATAAATATAATTCAAAGTAATGTATTGGTTTATTTTGAATACCTTTTTTTTCCCAGATTTTTTTCACTTAATAAAAATGCCTCCTCTCCTAAGAATACTTTAAATTAAAGCAGGTAGTTTATTTTTGTTGTTGTTGCTGAAGTAGGTTATTCTTCTTTCTCCCCTAATACTAATTTGGTAACTTAAGCAGCTCTTGAACATTTGCAGTATATGCTATTAAGGATTAAGCTTTAAATTTATTTGTATAGGTAAAGAACCTGGTATTGCACAGGTCAAGTGGTTTCAGCATGAACAATAAAGCAATGTATTTAAAGAGGTGTTAGTGTCTCCTTTCTGAATCCCTTTTTTATTTCAAAGTGCAAATATGGTTATAAATCACATTACCCAATGCATACAAATGATTTGAATTACAAAACAGACTGGAATATCTGCATCTTCTGTTTAACCTGCGGAGATGACTCATATAATTGAATGGGAATATGGATACTATACTTATGTATAAACTTTGACTAACTTGTTTTAAAGATAAGTGTTTCATGGGCGAATGAAGAATGCATCTGAGATACCAGCAGGATTAGCTTTCCATATGGCAACTAATCCTCTAATGTCTCTCCCAAATTTCTCACCTGATTTATACAGAACAGACTATTCAAAAGGATATACCACCTCTGCACTTGTCTATAAAATTGTCCTTTTTTGTTTAAGAGAGAGAAAGCGCTTCTCTGTTTAAGTATGATTAGAAGTATAATTAGGAAAAAGTACCTATTTTAGAAAGGTTGTGATCAGCACAGCTTATTTAAGCACCCATTTTCCTTTGCGCACAGTTTGTGCCCACCTCTGTCCAGAGAAACATCTCTTTAAAAACATGTTTACAGATGCTGATGCCCCAAGCCAGTGGACATAGCCAGAAGGTTACCCTGTTCCAAAAACTGCACTGCCAGGAGTGTGCACCGTTTGGATGCTCCCTGGACAAATGCAAATCTCCCATGGGCAATAAAGGCACCCTTTTTTCTGCAGGCACCTACTGTATGTCCAGGAAGATGAGATCTTGAGGGCACTCTGTGGTGGTGACCACTTTTTGAAATGTATGTTCTCTACATAAAAGACTAAAAACAAAAGCGTGTCCCCACTTCATCCATGACTTTTTTTTTTTAAATGCATTCAAATTGCAATTTTTGATACATGATATGTGACAGTTCTTACATGAAAATCAGAGGGAAACCCAGACATTTTGATGCCAGCTGCTGCATAGAAGACAGCTACTCATCTTTGGAAACTTATACTTTCCCACTGAAAGACTTGTCCAGTTGCAGGGAAGATTGTGATCACTTGACTATTTAGCAAAACAAATGCACTTTAAGATTTAAGCACCCCTCAAATATAATAGAGTTGTATAGCAAGTACTTAGCCTGACTCTGGTACTAAAGGACCATCTCGGCATACTTCTGGCTCTCGGTTCCAGTGCCTCCTGGAGAACTGCAAAATTAAGTTCTGGAGGGTAATGGCCTGGAGACTGCTCAACACTGCTCACTTCCCATTTGTCAGTATCAAACACTGCCCTGTCACTTTGAAAATATTTGATATCTTATTGGCCTGCGATGAGGTGGCATCGTACCCCACACTGCAGCATGTGGGACTGGAAACTACCTGAAGTAGCCTCGTGGAGCCCTGTTAGAGATGCTCCTGGCCATGAACCCCCTGCTGCCTTTTGAGGTCAGTGAGAGCATCTGGTGGGTGCTCTCTGTTGCCTTGTGGGTGTCAAGTTGGGGGTCCCCAGGACAGGGGGAGGGCTGCTAGGGACCCTGCAATGCTGAGCACATGGCTCAGGGGCTGCCTCCACTTCTTTCAGCCTGATACCTCCTCTTGCCATTACGTGCAGGTCCTGCTGTGCCCAAACAGGAAAGAGCCAGCTCTCACACCCTGTCTGCCTGGTAATGAGTTTTTCAATAGAGCAACAGAAGAGAAAAGCCTTTTTTCCTGAATGGTAGGGAAAAAAAAGGGGAGTGGGATCGAGCTTCATAGGAAGAAGATACAGTAGGAAATCTGCTTTGCATCCAAAATTCTCCCATATTAGGCCCAAACAAGGTGCTATTACAAGTGTATGCCACAAAAGCAATCAAACAGCAGGGAAGGAAACACTCCTGAGGCTGTTTCCATAACAAATCTTGCATGAACTTCATAGCCTTTTCATAGGGAAGAAAATTAGGAGCCCGGGTAGTGTCTTGTGTGTGACTTTGCTGAGGCATAAACTCTTGCAATCTCTATGTAGATGTGCCATTAGGTGCAAGTGTGTGTGTGTGTCTATGTGTGTGTGAGGGAGAGTCAGGTCAGGTTTTTGTTTATGACTTATGAGAGACAGAAACAAGTGTATTTACTTGCAAGTCTGTAAAGGACATCAGTGGAAACAGGATTAGGCCTGTAAAATTATTCCTTGGCCAAGATCTGCTCTAGAGAAGGTCACTTAGGTGAAAAGTATGTGAAATTGTTATGACAGCTTTTTTAGTGTTAATTTGATAAAAGAGATATGGTGCAAATAAAATGGTACACCCTGTAAAAGGCTCCCAAGCTGACTGAAAGTCCTTTAGTACCAACCTGAGACTCTCTCAAACACTGAAGACCAAATAATTTAAAATTATTCTTAGAAAGGAATATGTTTCTTATTTTGACGAGAATTTTGTGAGCTTTAGAAGGAAGTACCCGTGTATTCCAGCTGCCTGATACTGCTCTACTATTTAAATCTTGAAATGTCATACCTATTCAGAGTCTGGTAGGATTTACCCATGTTCTGCAACAAAAGAACAGCTCAATTCTGATGTTTGAAAAATTATTTTCTGCTCATAACATTTAACACTGACTTCTGTTACTGAGAGAGAACAAAAGGATGAGCTGAGGACAGTGGAGGCTGTGAAGCACTTCTAAAATTGCCTTGAGATGTACCACTACTCCCTCCATGCCCCACTTTTTGGATGCTGAACTTGATATAATTTTCTAAGGGAACTTAATGTCAGAGGTAAGTTCTCTGCCTCCTTGCTGGGAGTCACATCCAGCTGCAATCACAAACCCAAAATGAAGGCATTTTAAGTTGCTAAATATTTCTGAAAATCCCACAAATCTGAGTTTGTTCTTGCTTTCAGCAAATAATTCTGAAGTCAGGTGTTTTCAACTGTATATAAATACTCATTTCTGTATTTTCATACACTGAAACCATCAATACATATAAAAAATACAAGCTTTCCCAAAGGTTCAATTGTATTGCTGTAGTTTTTCTTTTCAAATCACAGAACGTTGGAGTTCTTTGCTGTGAAAGCTTCACACAATATTCTTTAAAGTACAGTATATCAATGCTTTAAAAAGAACATTTTAAAAATGAAAGATTTTGCCTATTTTGTTCAAATGAATATGCCCGAAGTTATCCTTCTCAGTTGTCCCAATTTATTTAAATATGAAAAAATCTAATCTCTGCTTGTAAAGCAGATTATGCATGTATTAAATTCTTTAAAATTAGAATATACTTAATGCCACATTAGTTCCAGGGATGCAAAGCAGGAGAGAGAATTATACACCTAAACAACAAGAATGGTTTTTAAGCTTAAGTTTCTACTTTGCTCCAATTCTCATTTGGTAAAATAAAATTATGTACAATCTACCATTTAATGAAACACACTGATGAATTAATTTTTTTCCAAATAAATCACAAAAGAAAAGATTTAAAACAGCCAATATTTTTAATTGAGAAAAAAGCAAGGCCAATGCTTTGTTTCAGCTGTCTATAAAATTTGTACATCATGCTCCTTTTCCCTTCCTCATCCTCTCTTGCCTCCAGCGGGTAAGGTAAATTCCATTTTGCATTTCTAAGCATGCATTCTGGTTATGGTCTCGGAATAATGCTGCTGACTTCCCTCAATGCAGGAAGAGGTCAGACCTCATTTGGACTAGGGCCTAAAACGTATGAGAACTGTAGGCCCCTTGGTCCTCAAGGTCCATGACTACAAGTTCATTTATGGCAGCTTGCCAACAGTCGTTGTGCATTGAGGTTGTGGCTCCTGCTTTTCCGCCATGCCATCAGAGGACTACTGCCTCCACAGCTGCAAGTGTGTCATCTCCCACAGGCATTGTTTTTCCTATCAAATCCTCCATAAATGTTGTTTCCTTAGGCCCTGGAATATGGTAGGTTTGTTTCCCTCAGTTATTATTCTCGTTATCCGAAGACAACAAAAGTTTGTGATCGCTAACTGCTGTGGGGAGGGGTACCTAAACTCTTAAATCATCAATATGAAAAAAAAAGAAAGAAAAAGAAGGCAAATGCAATGGAACTATCATTCATTCATCAGAAAGGGGATATATTGCCATAAAAGGTCTCACACGCCGTGCAAGAGACAGTGGATGAGGCTCAGTTGACCAAATTAAAAGGAAGGAAAGAGGAAGCAGAGCATCATACAGAAAAAAAGACTAAACTCAGGCACACAGCACAGGCGCTCCACCTGTGCTGCCCATCCGACATGTGCAGCTGTGGTTGGATGAAGTGCTGCACATTGAGTAAATGTCAGTGGATGTAGCAATTTTAGCTCATGTAAATGTTTAAAGGAATTTACTGCTGAGTGCACTGAGGTTTACACTTTGCCTGGAGAAGCAGAGAAAGGAGATGGCATCTGCTCTTCTATTTTACCATGAAGAGTTCTTGATGTATTAGAAGAGATTTGGCTTCAGAGAGGGCAGCCTTTCCCTTCAGGCAAAGCTCCTCCTGACCCCAGTGGAGACATGATTTGATCCACTCACCAAGGTCTGTTTTATGGGATAACACTGGAAAAGTTCTTCCCATTGCCCTTGCTGGAGTGGTGAGGTTGTGGCCTTTTCTTTATAATTGATGCAGTGCCAGCATTTTAAAGGACAAACTAGAGGATAGGATATAGTAAACAAACAACTCATCCTGAAGGGAAACAGAAAGCTTTCTTGAGTGTTTGTTGTGTTATCCCTTATTTTAAATTCTGTTTATGTTGCTAAAATTTGCATATATTCTTTTTAATGAATACTACTCAGCTGAGAGACAGTGAAAGATGTAGAATGTGAAGCTTGTTAATACCAGTTCATTAAATTAAGCCAGACCTGATTTGCAACAAAACCCTATGTTCTTGAATTTCACAGACGGCCTGTGAAATAATTTTCACCAGACCTCTCAAACTATTGGACTGTGTCTATCTATTTAGCTGAAGTACTTGGGCAGCCTTCACTGTCAGGGTACTTAGGTATCTCATGGTCTGCTAATAGATTTAGTTACACAGTGTCTTATTCATCAGATTTCTGTCAGCTGTCTCAGCCCTCAGTGCCTTTTGCAGGATTCAGCATGGTGCTTTTTCAGGTTGGCTTTCCCTGCTGCTAAGGCAGGAACTCTATATCCATGCCCAAGCTATTGCCATGCATCAGCTTAAAGCGCCTGCTTCTCTACAAACATCATTTACTGAACTTCAAGGTGAACACCACGGCAAGAATATAGAAGGTGAGTATTTGATGTTTGCATATTGTCTTCTATGCCAAAGCCTACACTTACACATTCCCATAACACTTGGTCCCCTGAGTCATATGCTTCAACAGGCACTGAGAGAAGAAGCCAGGACTGAGCTGTCAGGGCTGCTCAGAGGGACATCTCTAGTCACCTCAGAGCATCATTCATATACCCCACCTGAACAAAGTGCTAAACCTTAACTTTGGCATGGATAAGAAGCAATGGCAAAAAGCGAGACATTTATTTTTAATAAATTGCTTCCTTTATAACCTTTCCCTGGATGAAACATATCTGTCTTGGGGTGACATGTATGTATTAACGTGTGTGTGTAGAGTTAGAATATATTAGTTTGGGCATTGAGCCGATGATATGGGATAAGGGGTGGAATGTCTTGGGGTGACTTTATGATGTTGTATCCCCTATCATCACTCGATGCCCAGATATAAATCCTGTGCCTTTTTGTGCCTTTAAAACTGTGTGCAAGAGAAAGAAAAAAAGCCAGACAAACCTTTCAAAGCAGTTTTGTACTCCAAGGTCACTACTACTCCTCTGCATGCTTCTACAGTGGCAGGAGCGGAGGAAGCACCCTTCTTTTTTTTTTTTTTTTCTGAGTTTTTTGGCTTTTTCTCAAGAGAGGGACAGAGAGTTAAAATTCTTTGCTGTTTAGCCAGCTCACTAGCTGAGGCAAGAACTTTCTTCAGACTGTTCTACTCTGGTCCAGATCACCAGCACCAGCAGGTCCACACCATAGCCTGGAGGGGCACACCCCAGCTCTGGAGAGAGAACAGCCGCACCTACAGAAGGACTTTGAATTTTACCAGGTTCTCTCCACAGCGAGAGGTCTTATTATTTAGCATTATTCTTTTCCCATGTGTTAGTTAAATAAATAGGTTTTTTTCCCCTCTTTCACTTTCCTCCGAGGAATATTTCTTTCCCGAACCTGGTGGGGGAAGGGTGGTTGTAACCTGCCCTCTATCACAGGATATTTTCCTTTGAATTTTGTCTCAAACCAGGACAATATCTGTCTACCTTTAAATAAGGTGGCAGCTTGGGATCTTCCATATTTTAATGCTGGATATTTGCAGGACCAAGTCAGAAATACAAACACAACATTCCCTTGTGAATGTCCAACCAAGTTTTGCTGTGGCGTTTTAAATTCTTCTCTTGATTATTGCACCTGATTACACCTATGGATCAAACTACCTAGTACAAAAAAGTTGTCCATCTAGAACTTTATGTACTGTGTAACCTAATCAACTAATCGTGCTCTTCACCATGCAGAGTAAGAACTGGGTTTTCTGCCCTGCTACTCAAAGCCCTCTTTCCGTGATCATCGTCTCTCTTAATGGGCACCTTCTGCAATAACAGCCAATCAATGCAAGAGACTCATGCTTATCAGCAATAAAATTTTAACAGAAGCTGAGCTGTAAGAAGAGAGAGGGATTCTTCTGTATTTTGGACAAGACTGGCCAAAAATCTCACCTTGCTCAAAAATTGTCTTTGAGTGTTCCCAAAACATTTATCACAAGACACCCAGACACATTTCCCTCTCAGCAGAGAGGAGATAAATGTGTACCATGATCCTCGAAGGTTCCTTCCAACTCAGGATATTCTATGAACCTGAACTTTCTAAATCAAAGTTCCCGAAGATGTGGAAATTGATGCCTACCCAAAAATAATCTCTATATTTTCAATCACAGCACTTCAAACAGATGTTCTATAATGAAAGGCAAACAAAAACTATTTCCTCAAGTGGTAATTATAATAATTTTTTCTTTCATCACAACTTATGAAAGCTTCATCTAGAAATTAACCAGTCACCTGAAATAAAGAGGCACAAACCCCTGGCCTCCCATTTCACTTCATAAAATTAAATGTCTGCACTCTGCCCTATCCATCCTGAAGGAATTGAAGGTGAGATTCACCTTTCTTTTATTTATGTTTTCAGTAAACCCATTCAGACATATAAACATTAGAAACATTGTGTTCTGCAAGCTGAGGGTATCCAGTTTTATACCCATAGTGTCACCAGAGGCCAGTTCTTCCTCTGGACTGTACCACCCTAAGTGCCCATCCCTAAAGTATAAAACAAAATAATGCTGCAGTGTAAGACAGAGCAATAAATTCAGTCATTCTTTAGGAGAAATAGTTTTAAACAGAGCTAGATACAATATGTCTTTCTAATTACGAGCATAAACAAAGAATATTGCTGGATTCCATTAGTGCAAACTGCTTTGCAACTTGCATTTCGTAAATCAAAAAAAAAAAATCCTTCTGATATGAGAAATAGCTACTTTCTCTCATTCCTGCTACAAAATCATAACAAACTCAGTAAGATGGTACAGTATGGCAAGATGACGATCTACAAATTAGTTCTTATATCAGCTATTTTTCTAATTTCTATGTATTTCTTTGTGTGCTTTCATATGTCATCTGGTTCCAGAAAAACACCTATACATAGCCATAATTGCTCTCCTAACACAAATTCTAGAATGGCACTGGGGAATCCAGCCTTTTGCTGAGTCAACATCTGTAGCAATATCCCAGAACAACATTGCAATTTAATTCTACTTATTTTTTAAACCTTATTACCTCACAAATTTATAAAACATCAATGAATTATAAACATCAAGGGAAAAATAAGATAGTAAAAAACATGCCAGCTGTGGACAATAACAGAGGAAGCAGCAATGGACTTCTACAAAAGCAAAATGGAAATGTCTCAATGTTGTTCTGTTGTACAGTAATTTTTTTTCAGAAGAGAAAATCTTGGTAGGATATCTTTGCTTAGATCTGGGTCAGCAAGAATATGTCCATTAACCTGATGAATGTCCTGCTGAATTCAATGGGCTATTCAAATGCACACTGTCACTTACCTCAGATATGTTTGCAAACCAAAGCCACATGTAGTGGTAGGTAGTGTAGGTAGCATTCTTAAAATTGTCTGGGTGATTTAAAGCTTCACAGCCTTTTGACAATACCAAATCCTCAGGAAAAAAAAAAAGAAAAGCTCAGATTGTGAAAACATTCAGTGATCCCCTGAAGTCTTCAGCCCCAAAGTAGAAGCTTCTGTTCCCGTTTAGAGCTGTGGGAAAGTTAAACACCTTGGGAAAAACAACGCAGTAAGAGCTTGCCACTCAGGGTGGCGAGAACTAGAAAACACTGATGGAGGAAAGCTTGGGCACCTACCTCTACTCAGATAGGCAATTCCTTACTCTATGCAGGGTCTGTAGCAGTGCATGCTCTTCTGAAGATATTTTATCACAGTTTTTCCATTGCTGAAAAGCTGGAGAGAAAAAGGCTTACAGTGAAACATCAAAACCCACCAAGTTAAAGCAAATTTCCACAGAAAAAAATGTGAGCTTGGGATCTCACATTCTTGAGATCTCACATTGAGATCTCACATCTCTTCTTTGAAAGCAAGGTCTTGCACATGGGTCTGTTAAGCGCCTGAAGTACTTTCCCAGCTACGGTCTTTTGGGGTGTTGTACATGAACACAGCTATAAAATTTGTGGCTTGCTGCACCTTGAATGCAGACTCTGCTTCACCTTCACACCTCTCAAATGTAATCCAGCACAATGAGAGTAAACTGACTCAGAAAAGGGACTCTGCTCTTAAGACCAAGTGTTTTAAGTAGTTTACTTTCTGTGGCAGCATGGAGTTTCCTTGGCAGAGACTTACCAGTAAAAACAAAAATAGGTTTTGAGCAGCAGTTTTGTGGATGTGCACTAAATGATGGGCTTAGGCACCTGAAAAAATACCCTTTTTGGAGATCAGTACTAATTTCCTTATGCTAATTATTAGAAAAAAAAAAAAAAGTCTGAATTTCTTTTGCTGTGGTTCTTCCTCTGACTTCAGGGGAAAAAAAAAAAACCTATCATCTGATGTATTATATTTAAATACCCTTTGCATGAGATGAATATAAAATGAATAAAATAACCCAACTCTGAACTCAGTCTTGTTGTCATGCTGCGTGACACACACCTTTGCTACCTTCCCTCTCATAAGAAATGGAGCAGATTTCTATTTTTATTTCTGATATTTTAATTCTGCTAATAGAGTTGTTAAAGCAACTGCATGAATCTGGACCTTTCAGCACATTAAGGAATACGTCAGATGAAGTATTAAGATGTTGGGTTGTTCTACGTCTCTTAAACAAGAGAGATTAACATTGAATTACTTGTAACTTAAATACAAACATGGATACTGATGAGCATCACCCATGTAAGGACAAGAGGCTGTTCTTGAAGGAAGAAGCAGTGCAACATATCTTTTGTCACTTGCATTGGAAAGCACTGACATCACAGCTTGATGGGAAACATGATAAAAGACAATCCACAATCACTTTCTGATCTTAGAAGTAGAATGTCTGTACACACACACGCACACACACTAATTTTTAACTAGTCTGCTGAGGGACTGAACTCTAGAAAATCCCTAAGGACCACTGCAAGATTACTTGATTTAGACTAGTTTGTAGCATTTAGGAAGTACATCTCTTCTACCTTTCCTTGCTGAAGCAGGCACATATAAAAGAGAATAATAATAACATATAAAAGTAAATATATGCATTTTAAACACCAGGATAAATGCCACCTTCACCTCCTGGCCAGTGTCATGTTTTCAATGGCATTTCCTATCATTTCACTAAGGACTAATTCTGGTCTTATACATTTATATAGTGTCAAAGTACCAAATGTTTGTATAGTGCTGGACTTCTTGCAGATTACATTTCTATCCACAGTGGAACAAAGTGAATTCTTGTACTCGGCATGTGCATTCATTTCCAGAGAGTGCTCCTCCATGCCTTTTACCCGGTCACAACCAGCCTGCTTACCCAATACCCATTGCTGTAGTATGGGAGCACCCTCCTCAAGTAAAAAAAATGCCAGTCCTACCTGTCTCATCACTTTTCCTCTTCTGCTAGGTGCTGCAACTGAGCCCCCATTAGGCAAGCGACATGCATCACCTATTTTAATACACTGTGCATCATTTCAGTATTTGCTACTTTTTAAATGCATGTAGATGGAAAGATAAACAATAAAAGAGGCTGACTCCTGTCAAGTGAGAACGATGAGTGCTACTTGATGAAAAAGGGATGAGGAGATGAGTGATGATGAATGGGAAACCTTTAGCCAACTTTCCAGTACTAATAGGTGGCTTGTTCCTTGAACCCACATATTTTAAAGGGTGGCTTGAGAATATAGGTCCCCTCATTTTATCTGTTAAGAAACTGAAGTGCAGAGAGAGAAGGAGCTTTTTCCAAAATGAACCCATTCAGTACTCTCTCTGTCACCCAAGCTTGAGAAGCCACTATGAGGAGTCATTAAGGATAGCTAAAATATTGACCAATGCTACCTTGGACAGTGGAATATATTTAACTTCTCTGTGCTGATTTTGGCTGGGGAGTTAATTTTCCTCATAGCAGCCAGTATGGGGCTGTGTTTTGCACTTGTGTTGAAAACAGTGTTGGGAACTCGGGAATGATTTAGTTATTGTTGAGCTGTGCTTACACAGCATCAAGGTCTTTTTTGATTCTCATCACACCCCACCAGTGAGATAGGTGCTCATAGATATTCCAACTGTAGTTTTGGATACATCTTCCTAAGGTAGATGTATTCCTCTCCACAGCTCCCAGGTATGATCCACTGACTGATCCTGGTCAGTTTTAAGGACCATAGTCAGAAATATGAAATGGTTTCTTTCTGGTCCTTGTGTCTGTGTTTCTTGCCATGGAAACCGGGATCTGGGGAAAGACAGCAAGATGACTTGTTCATTCCTGAATCTTGCTCTAACACGTATTTGGACTCACAAATTAGAAAGTGCTCTGAGGATTTGCAGTTTAATACACCACTAGTGAACATGAGGAGCTTTAATAGAGCACAGTTGTGTCTCGATTCACAGTTCCCAAACCGTTTCCTAGCCTGAATTAGCAAGAATCCATGGGCTCCAGACACACTGCCCCTTCGCTCTTCTCCCCACAAGTTGTCCCCATGTGAAGCTGCCTTCCCCTGGGCTGCTGGGGCAGAAGAGCTGGGGGTACAAAGTGCAGCAGAAACATACCATGGAGGTTTGGCCCTGCAGGCAATGATTCACTTGACACATTTTCAAAGCCCTTGACATGCTGAACATAAATCTGTATCTCCAAAGGTGTGGTTCCTGTCGGAAGGTCTACAGCAGTTTTAAGTCCCCTTGGCAAAATGCTTCTAAAACAATCAACAAAAACTTCTTAAAATAAGCAAGATTGAGACAGCTATCCTCCTGAGAGTTTTCTTTATGGGCAACCTTTGTGAGGTTTTCCTGTTTTATTAACCTTTATCTTTGGTGATACTGTACCTTACAAAAAGCTGGAGAAGTAAAGAAAGGAGTAAATACCTGCAATTTTATCCCACTGCTTAGATTAATTTCTCACAGCCCAACTATTTCATTTCAGCAGACTCAGTTCAGTTCTAACAAAAACACGGCTTTTTTTATTAGAGAGATTTTATTCCTTACAACAGTTGACTCTTAAATTCCTTTTTTGTAACAATAATATGGAATGTCTTGCTGATTTGAACGTCTGAGAGCTATCTCTCCATGTAAAAAACAGTTGCCTGCTTGTACATATAGGTGTGCATGTATGTACATAAATTAGAAAGCTGCATCTCTGAATAACAGCTTTATGTGGGCTTCGATTACTAGATCTAAATCTTTTACATATAAATATCATATGGGCATTGTTATCTTAAATATTTAATGCATTCTGGAACTAGATAGTCTTAAATGAATAGTATATAAAGACAAATATGTCAAGTTACAGTTTAAAAATAAAGTCATTACTTCCTATCATTAGACACGGTTACTTTGTTTCTCAAAGCAGTACATCACACTTTTTCAATACTGGCTTTATTCTTGTCACGGGGTTATTAAGAAAAAGGAAGTAAAAGTGCATGATTACTATCCAGAGGTTTTATCCACACCTGCATTCTTACATCAAAATGGGTTCTATTTTTCAAACACCTCTCTCTAATGCAATTCCAAATTCCAAATTTAATAGAAATGAAAGGAAGCATTTTCTTTTCAGCCTTGAATAACTGTGTCTTTAAACAATACTAAAAATTTTTAACTAAGCAAGATACATACCTAATTATTTAAAAAACACAAACTATCCTGCGGCCACAAAAGGAACGCATTTTCCCATGGCACATCAGAATGATTTTTTTTTTAATTAATTCATAATCAGTATAACATTCCTGTCTAAAAGAAGTTGGCAGATTTTTGTTTATAGTTTCAACAAAGAGCGCATGTTGTTTTCATCAAAGGCTCTTCAACACGGAGAACCAGACAGTACAGCAGATGCTACTGCATCTTCATATTGAATTTATATTTTGAAATAAAAGATGAACTTTGGTTACGCATTCTTTTGAGTCAGAAATCACCCCTTAGCTCTTCCTCTGAGCCTCCCCTTCCCAGCCCTCCTAGTGAGGGAGCAGTGCTCACTGTGGGCCTGTCCCAGTTAGCACTTGCTACTTGACATGCATATGAGTCACTACCACCTAAAGTAGCTCATTTTAATATTAGGAACTGGTACTACAGGCCATTTAAAAGAGAGAATTGTGCTACCTATCCTATCCTATGAACAGAGAAGGAATAATAAAAAATGTGCAGTTCTGTGTATTTCAGACTTTAGGAAGACTAACCTAAGTATTGTAAAATGTTCATTCATCCGGGACTTTATAAACCAAAACAGTGTCATTTTCCCTTTGCCATCCATCCAAAGAACACTGCAAAGAGAGTGTAGAAATAATATATGGCAGACATTTTTCCAAGTACAATCTAAATACTGTGCTATATCACCTCAAGACTTACTTTGGACAGTGGTAAATATTACAATTTGGCCTAAAGGGAAGAAAAGGGATGGTAGGGATGATCAGTGTGAAAGAGCAAGGCTGAAGTTAATTATGTGTCTTGTTTGATCTGCAGATGTCATTGAGATTTCTTCTTTTACTTCTTGCAAGTCAAAACTGATTTGCACTGTGCTGTGAGTTGATGAAGGCTTGCACCACAGCACAGTGAGGTAGCCAATGCTGTCACAAGTAGCCAGTTGCTATAAGCACCCTGTGATTCCAGGGTGGAGCTGGGTCCTGTGCAAGGATCTTTCCAAAATCACCACTTTTCTTCTTTTATTCTCCCCAAGTCCCAGACACATGACTTACACAATATTTGTGGCTGTGTTTGCCTTTACTTCTACCTGCTGTACTTACAAAGAGTAGGAGACATTGCTTCCTCTTTCTCTCTGCTCAGAATTCCCCCCTAAGCTGTGTTTTCTGAAAACTGTCTCTCACCTTCCTACCTAGCTTTGAGTTCTCCTCTCTTAGTTCACTAAGAATCCCCTTGATCTGTACTCAGTAATGGTTTCAGAAGATAGTCATAGGCATTAGAAAATGGCTCCAGACGGCGGTCATCTGCCAAAACGTAGGACACTTGTGCCAAGAAGAGACAACATCCACTTAAAATGTCAGGAAATTAAACATCCAATTAGAGAGGGCCCATCTCTCCCTTTCCCTCTGTTTCTCTCCCTTTTGTTCCAAAATAAAGATCTGAAGAGCGTATTGTACTGATTGAGCTGAAACAGAAAGCACATCTCACCCTCTCTCTCTTCAAGCAGAAGGATGATAATCAGCAGTTCTGCTGATGCTCCCTAAAAGTACTTACTCCAACAGAAGTATGGCCCTGGCTGGGTTGCCTGTTTTCTGAAGTGTTAGAATGTGTGCACTGTGCTGTGTAAGCATTCTGCTAAATAGATAAACCAAGATACAGAAAATGTTGAAGAACTTGCCCAAGGCCATATGGCAATTCAATAACAATGCTGTGAATTAAAAACAAGGCTGAAGTTTTTCAAAGAGAAATATTTTCTCACAGGGAAAGAAGGCCTTTATCAACAGTCCTGGGGAGAGTGGAAAATTGTGAGCTCTTCAAGTGCTTCATTTTTGCAAAGTTGTTCCTGAACAATGCTCAACTTTTAAAAAATGGCTTGTTCCAGGACTGGAAATTACTAGCTAAAAGTGGGAACATACTGATAATCTGTTCAGAGGTATAGTGGATGAAAAAGCAACATCTCAAATGATTCTCAGCCAATTACTGAATACAGCACAACCTGAAAATCTTGAAGTTTTCATGGAAATACATTTTTGTTACTGGTGTGTTGTGTTGCTCTATTTTTTTTTTTCCTCAAAAGCATGGCCCAAAAACCTCTGGATGTACATGTGGCCTCAGCAGAGGTAGATGGAATTTGTCCTGTCCCAGCTTCCTCTCCCACAGTTTCAGGTGCTACTTTCTGTCCTACAGAAGCTCAGACATTTGCCAACTTACTGATCCATTTTTTATGACTCATATTTATCATGGCTACTTCAACAACAAAACTTTTGGGAAGGGGGTCTACCTGTGTTAAGTGTGTCTAACAAGGATGAGCTCCTGTAGCCACAGCACCAGGCAGCTGCTGGGGCTGTACGTGTGGTGCTGAAAGAGAAAACATAGAGCTGTGTTCCCCTCCATTTTGGGGCATCTCAGGAGACCCATCACCTTATAAAGCTGACAATTTCCCACAGCCAGAAGAGGCTGTTCCAGACAGATGTTTGACAGGAATAGCCATAGCTGTAGAGCTGTCAGGTCTTAGGAAAAACCTCCATCTCTGCTCCACTCCAGTACGGGAGAGAGACCAGTCACTTCTGATGTGATTTCCTTCCAACATGAGGTCTGTCTCCCTAGTAAAACAAATGAGAACAGTTGGTGGCTGGGCTGACGGTGATACAGAGTTTGTCTTTCCACTAACATGACGTGCAAATAAAACCAGAGCCTTCATCTTTCTCCAGTTTTGTGTATTCACAAAAGCTCTGAGTAAAGAAGCTTATTAATTTTAAAGAAACATTTTCTTTTCTTAAGGTAGCAAAACTTTTAAAGTTGCAGCACGTTTAATTCCATTTTAAATTAGGACTTTCAGACAGCATTCCTAATCAGCTGTAGTTGGCTGTAAGAGGCTTAAACCATTTAAAATATGAAACAGAGATGCATTCCTTACATTTGAAAATAAATTACTGAGCAAGTTTTATAGCAAATATAATTCAGTTCCACACTATGGTTTAATGAAGAAGTAGCAAAAGAAATAAATTACACATTCTGTGGTTAATTTAGTAAACACATACATTTGCAAAGGTAGTCTCATCACTGACACACAAATGCCTCTGCATAAGCTTTGCTGTGAGACTGAGACAATTATAATGGCCATCCTTTTTCCTTTCAGTGTGGGTTTTATTTTACATAGGCATGCTTTAGCATCGCTCACATGGACTATGTCAGTCCCCTCACAGAGGTGCTCTGACAGTCAGTCAGAAATGTCACACCTCCATTCCGGGTTGATTCTCTCTGTCCATGTCACCTGCACTCATTACACTGAATGGGCTGTGATGCCCAGAGCTGCTCAGGTTATGATCTTGTAAGAGACCCTTCTGCCTATTTTCCTGACACATCTGTTTAGTTCTCAAATGCTCATACTGACAGTTTCTAGATATCTGTAAACTAGGACAAGGTATTTTCTGACCTCCATAAAGAGTCAGACACAAAGCACCTCAGCCCTGTTGGCAGCAGCAGCCTTCTGTGGAGAGTATATGTGAGATAAAGTAAGAAAGATTTTAGGGACAGAAATTCTATTTAGTATTGCTAATGAGTTAGTTATAGATGTAAGATCTGCACTTTCATTCAGAATTTATGGGGGATTTTTTTGAGTTCACAACGCTGGAAAAAATCCACATTTGATATTTTAAGAGATTATGCAGGCACTCTGAAGATGCAAGGCATTAGCTTTTCAAGAAAGCATCTCTCTGTGTGAGAACATGTACACATATATATTTTGAATATGTATGCTGGAGAAATGGTGTGGATGGGAGGTGGAAGAACAAATGGATGGTAGAAGTTGTGGTATTGACCAAACATAGCTGCTTCTGCCTCTGTAGTGATTCATGACTACAGCTGACTTTGTGACCTTCCTTACAGCCACCGGTGGATACTATAATGAAACAAGTTTTCTTCAGAAAGGAATATGAGATGAAAACAATGGTGGAAAATAATTGCGTAGCCTGTTGACTTTGAGAGAAAGTCTTTTTTTTTTTCTAAAATATTATTGGTTCCAAAGAATGAAAGAAAAGCCTTAAAATCCCTAATATTATATTCCTAAAAAAGCATGTACTTCTTCACATTTATCAAACTCCGTAGACTCAATATTTTTCCTTTAATAAAACTTCATCCCTGTACATTGTTGTTCGCATTCCATAGCAAGCACGTAAATGCAGTCAAAAACGTGAGTCTTTCACAATAACAAAATTGACAAGCAGATTTATCTGAGAGAATTTGACTCAGAGGGAGCACAACAGTGTCACTCAGAGGTATCTTACAGAATGTTATTTTTCAGAATAAATACTTCAAAAAAGTGAAGCAGGATCACAGTGTTCCTAGCTTTCAAGTTGGAGCTATGGGGAAAACAGAAATTAGTTTATATGAGTAAAATATAAAAATGGTGCTTCTCCAAAACTCAAAAGGGCCTTATGGATAAAATTTGAGCGTTTATTTTTATGCATCAAGCATTTGTAGTAAAGGACAATTTACACAATAGGATTTGGCCAAAGTGCATTGTCCCTGGAAAGCACACATAGCAATAGGAAAGCACTTCTCTTAAGGGGCATACACAGGCTATAAATGTTTATTGTGTTATTGACAATTATCTGTCTAAGACTGGGATTACTCGATGAGTAGTTCAGAAAATACTGCATTATAGCTTAATTGCTTCAGGATCTAATTCATTTTTAAAATACCCTGTAGATAAAGAAGATAGGAAAATACAGGATGCATGTTTCTGAATGGGAATTTTGCTCTAGCTGCCTTCCTTTTATCGAGGGGGTTCATGTTTGTTTCAATCAAAAAAAAAAAAAAATTCTATAGTTGTCCTTTCTTTTCTTCATATCTACTTAACATGTCTGAATTTTAGCTTACAAGTTAAGGTCAGAATTGGCTGTGAATTCGCTGCCATAATAAAGTGACGGTAGGTGATATTTGTTAGGGCTTTTTTGTACAATTGACAGCTAACTTACAGAGACTAATAAATAGTATTGGTAACGTTGTGGCAACCCACGAGATGCCTGTGATCCCAAGACTATCACCAAAAGAGAGACAGCAGTTGTTCTAAAGCTTTCTAGAGAAAAGATATTTCCTTTATCGTAAAAGAAAATTATCTTGTGAATGGATATTCTACAGATTCAGAATTCTTATTAGGTAACCTGGCTTATTTACAAACTAAGGAAGAATAATTTCCTGTGACAAATTTTTCAGCGTAAAATTTAATTATCAAGTCATCGGCTTCTAGCACTTCTCTTGCAACTATTCAAAGACTAATAGACTTACCAGTCAGGAAGCTTTACATATATTCAGACTGTATTTTAGGCCATCACACTTAATCCTAATGCACTAAATAATTTCTTGTGAAGGCCTGACCCTCTGAATATTCTAGACCAGTATCATCCTGCAGTTAAATTATACATTTTTAGGTTTTCCAGCCAATCACCATGACAGAGACTATTTCTCCTTTCACCTTTTCAATTTTTAATTTATTTCTATTAAGATTGTTGAGGTAAAAATGAGTAATCTTTTCTTCAAAGGATAGGTTGCAGAAATCAAGGTCTCCCGAGCACAATTCAGCCAAGAGAGGCAGGGACCAGGTATGTTTTTAAAATACGAACAAACCATTCTTAAGTAACATATATGGAAAGGCAGTTCTGAGGATGTGATGGAGATAGAAGTTATAGCATGACTCTTCTTCTGCTCTCTGTATTTGCCAATATCTTCCTGATAGTGAGGTGCGACCAGTGTAAGAAAAGAGTCATTGCCTCATTCCTCTTTGAAAAGATACTCGTGTTTACGAAACACTAAATTATAATGGCTTTTTTAACATATATTCACGTCTAATGAATATGCTCTTCACTTTTAAATCCCTCATTAAAGGATATTTAATGCTAATTATTTGTATTATTAGCGTGCCTATCTGCCCCAATAATAAATTAGGTGCTTCTTGCAGGGGCAAATACAATGCCTTATAAATTAACATGTTTCTTGACTCAGGCTTTATGACCCTTTTCATCACAAACTGTGGCATGGAACATTACAAAGAAGAACACATTAGAAAATTTCCCAAACCTATTACATTTTAATGACATTTCAGACCTTGTAAAGGTTCAAAATTCAACAGGCAATAACAAAGCTACCTGAGATCCTGTTGTGGGTTTGACACCGGCTAAAAGCTCCAGGCACCCACAAGAATCGTAACAAAGGGTTAATGAGCTGAGACCAAGATTAGGGAAAAAAACACTCTACGGCAAAACGGATTCAAAACTTAAACAGTATAAAGAAAATTTATTATTAACATAATTAAAAGTAAAAAGAGTAATGAGAAGTAAAATAAACCTTTAGAACACTTATTTTCTTCCCAGCCCCTCCCTCTTTCCCACCAACTGCGCAAGGAGACAAAACACGGGGTTTTGGTCAGTCTTTCATTTCCTAAAAATCTTTCTTCAGTATGCTTAGGGAAAGGAGTTTCTTACTTCTGCTGTGCCATGGGATCCTTCCCCCGGGAGATAGTTTTCTGTGAATTTCTTAGCGTGGTCTTAATTTTCACAAATAGCAGTCCCGCCCGACCTGCTGTAACATGAGTCCCTCCCATGGGCCAAGCAGTCTTCCCAAAACTGCATAGCATGGGTCATTCTAGTTCATAGGGTTTAGTGTTTTAAGGATAAGCTGTTCAAGTTTGGAAGCTAAGGCTCTCTTCCTCTATCTCTGGAAGCAAGGGTCTTCTCTCTCTGTTCGAGTTTCTTCACTAGATCACAGCTTTTCAGTATCCACATGCTCCAATGTGAGCACTGTTCCTCACGGGCTGTGAGTGGATCTCTACATCCCCCCATGCACTTCATGAATTACAGGGAAACAGTTTGTTGTATTATAGTCCTCACCACGGCTTGTAGAAAAAATTTCAGCTCTGATGGGGCACCTCCCCCCTTTCTTTTTTTTTTCCCTGACCTCGGTGCTGCCATGTTGGTCCTCCTCACGTGTCTTCACTTCTTTGTTATAAATGGTGGTAGAAGGATTGGCTTTCACATTAATGAGGGACAGTTGATTAGTTAATGTTAATGTTGTTAATTAAGGTTGTGGTTTTGCATAGTTAATTCAAATGTTAAGAGTTAAACAATTCCACAGTTTACAGGTTTACATAATATTAAGTGTAATTCTGAAGTTCAAGTTAAGCAAAAGGATTTGAGTGGTGGTTTAAAATTGCAGTTTGTACTAATTCTTAACTTGAGCTGTGTTTCAGTAAAAGAGAAAACTCAAGGGAAGACTCCTGAGGGAGCAATATTTAGAAGGCCACCTATGGACTTGTCAGCAAGCTCCATGGCAACTGGAATTTTAATGAGATATTTTCCCGCCAAAAATCCCTAATGACATCATCCGGAGGGAGGGCCTAGAAGTGATACCCCTAGAAGCAGACATGCAATTGGAGAAAGGACTTCACCAATGAAATATACTGAGACATCATCCCTAGAACTGAGCCAATCTAATGAACTTTTACATGGACTCACCCAATCACTGCCTAGCTCAGGGGAGGAGAAGTGGGCGGTAATGGGAGGGGCCATGGGGGTATAAAACCCCATGTCAGGGATAAGAAAAGTGTGCTCCTTCTGGAGACTAGCTCTGGCAGCGCCCAGCTCTGTGGGTACTTTACTTTGGGTCCATAGCTCTACCAGCTGAAAGAGTCTCTAATCGCTGTAACCCAGGAACAGAATTCTGAAGGAGGAATTTGGCCTGTTTATTTTAATAAACTAAATTCTAAATTTAAATAAGTGTGGCCTCATTATTGACATTCTTTTTCTCTGACTCGGAAGAAAATTGTTGTCCGTAGGTATTATTGTTCTCAAGTTCTATCAATTGGAAAGTTCTTACAGAGCTTCGCAGCGCTGAAAAGGTTGATCTTGTCTGTGCTCCATGTTGGGGAACTGTTCGCCATGTTTTTGGAGCCGGACACGTGGTCCCTGCCGGCACCACACGGGCAGCCCTGGCGCACCGGGCCCAGGGCCCCCTGGAGTCAGGCTGCCTGGGAACGCAGCCCAAAGTGCGTGGCAAACTCCATCTACGGCTAAACACTGGCGTGAGGTTGATAGCATAAGGCAAAGTTGAACTGTGAAGAGAGAGCTCGAGCCTCATGATTGAGGACGCAGCCCACGGATGGCATGAGGCCGGCAGCGGCCCCCACTCCGCCCCCCTGGGCCCCGCCGGGATGGCCCCCAGCGGTACCCCACCACCCCTTGGAAGAAAAAGAAAGTATGCCCCCATTCTTTTTCCCTTCTTAAATATGTCATCACAGAGGCGTTACCAGCTTCTCTAATCAGGCCAGCAACCTGCCTATCAGGTCAGAGCTGATTGGCTCTCTGCTGGACATAGTAGAAGCTTCAAGTAGTTTAATCTTTCAGAAGCTGCTCCTATGGCTTCCTCTGCCCACTAAAAAAACTAGACAGTTTTAAACTAACACAGACCCAATCACAGATACAAACTTCATCCTTCTGGTTTCCATGGCCCATGGAAGAGTCTCTTGGAAAAACCTGGCCCCCAAAGTCTCTTACAGCCCAGGTTCCTCTCAGACTGACTACTCGAGAGCTTTCAATGTCTGTGACTTTAGCACAGCTACTACATGATTTGTTTTAAGTTAGGAATTTAGGAATTCTTCAGTCCACAAATCTGGCATAATCCAGAACCAGACTCTTGGGCTGTTTAGACCTGTTGCTCTTTTCTGCCAAAAAGCTACTTCTTCAAAAAATTGGAGAGGAATGAAATGAAAACAAATTTTCCTATTTCTATTTTATAATACTATCCATTGGCTCAACTGCTATTCAGCTTGAATAATTTAGACCATAGCCAAAAATCAATAGTATGAAACAGAGAAAAAAGCCTAAACATTTTATAATTCTTTCTGGTTTTTAATTCCCAGTGAATCATATGAACAAGAATAATTGACAGTCAAGGGTTTATTCGTGCCAGATTTGAAAAAAATTACATCCATTTCAGGAAAACAATTATGCATGTACTTAAAATGTAAGCAGTTGAGGGGTCCAAAATATAGGAACTTTATAAACCTCTTGTAGAAGTACCTCATACATTATAGAACATTCAGCTAAAATCCTGACCTTTAAATCCAGCATTTAGTTTATTAATCCCCATAATATAAACCATTCAGAGATATTTTATAAATGTGACATATGTGCTTTGGATTGTGCATATTTTTTCCAAAATGGCAACTGAAGGACACCTCCTTTCTTTTCAAATGTTGTTTTGCCTATGTACTGACAACAAAAATACTGTACGTCTGCCAATTTCATCTCTGCAGCACGTAGCAATTGACAAGGAGAACTCAAAATTCCCTCTTTCCAGCCACCTCTGTTAATCTGCCAACTACTCTGCGTGGTTGCTAACCAGACAGAAACAACATCATGTCAGCCTCCCAAAGGATCACCACCAGAAGTCATTATACCCCTGAAAGGGCTCTTTCCTGCGGGGAGGAGGGAGGGAGGTGAGCGTGAAGAAGTTCTCCTGCTGCAATCCTGTGGCTGTTGGTCATGTGGGGAGAACATGGACACCACAGGCAAGAGCATGGCTGAGCTGGGCTGCACCCGTAGTGCAGAAAACTCATGTTACAGATATTGTGTCAATATTGGCACTTACTGCCAACTTCTGTTGTAAACTGGCTCAGAACAAGTATGTTGTTTACAAAGAAGTATGACTCTTAATAAAGTTGTTGTAACTTTCCAAAGTAAAAAAAATATAAAACACTCATAAAAAATATAGGCACTGTCTGCTCTTCTCTAACTTTTATATCTTGAGCGGAAGGTCTTTGGATTTGTGCTTATATTTAAAGAATTTTTGTACATAGCACAGTCATTATCAGTTCAATAGCAAATGGAAGGGCATTTATTCAAGCTTTTCTAGCATGGAAACATCATTTAATGAAACAATATTTCTTTGTATACAAAGGAAAATAAAAACAACAAATCCAATTTTTTTCAGTGTCTCTTTTGAGGACATGTACATGTCTGAGCCCAAATCCTAAATCTTATAATCTCTTTGTAAGGGTGACATCAGAGCTTCTAATCTTATTTGCAGAATACTCCAACATCTACAGTTCACTTAAAAACATTAAAATTCTAAATGGAAAAGTCAAGAAAAGGTGATTTTTATCATCAAACTCTGTCTGAAATAAGTCCTTACAACCTTTAAAGAACAATTCATGCATTTCCAACATTGTGTAGGCTATCAAGAGAAAATAGCTTGGTTTTGTTTGGGTTTTTTTCAGAAATAACAAGGCAAAAACCTCACCCACACCACTAATTACCACTGTTCTACCAACATGATATTTTTTCTTCTCAGAATGTCCTTTAAACCACCTCAAAAATTACTCAAATGAAAATCTTACCTTCTACTAATGGGGTGAGAGCATATTAAATAAAATGCCATTAAAGTTCCATGCCTTTTTAATTTCATACCTAAGTTAACATAACATTGGCATTAGATTTTGTCCATGAAGAAGTGGCCTAACACTGGTAGAAACCAATGAAAATGCATACAGAGTTTTCCTAAGCCAGCCACCTAATACTTTTTATCCATAATTATTTGTGCTACAGCATTTCCCATAGAATCTGTTCTGAAACAATGCAAGGCAGAGAGCACTAGCAGAACAAAACTGTCCACATGAAAGTATTATTTTTTTGTTTCCTTCTCAGCCGTTATAATAAAATAGTGTGCATAGAACCAGATTAGCCTGTTTGTTCAGCTAACAATTATTTCTCTTTAAATTCCAAAAAGTTTAATGTCTGCCTAATCTTGAGTGATAGCCCTAATCAAACTTTTGTTGTCTCTTTCTGCCAGCATCTGAAGAGTGCTTAAAAATAAACAGAAATGATGGAAAGGGAATCCCTATAGCAGAAATTAAGAAATAAAATACGGGGATTAACCTCCAGCCTTATGTGCCTTTATCTCTTCTCTGCCTTGCAACTAAAAGGAGACTGTTTAACCATTAAAAAAGATTAAAGGTATTAATTAGACTAAGAGATAGAAACCTATCACCCTTCTGTCAGAGCAGACTAGAAATAAACCTTCTTCCAGATAAAAGAAAAATCTATATTTTTAGAGTTTGGTCAAAACAAAATTCCTGTTGATCAGCTTTCTATATTCCTATTGTTGTCTAAAAGATTAAACAAATGAGCCTGAAATTGAATAAACATTTTGACGAATTTGTGAACGAGGGGCAGAGCCACTTCTTCCTCTTTATATCAAAGTAGCAGCACTACACATAAACAAATATAATTCTGTTGGGATTTCATAAATCTATGTAAATAAAACAATGGAAGAAGATTAACAGACAGCCCCCAGCAGTGGAGCTCTGAATTGCCTTCTTTTTTTTCTCCCCAAAATGAGGAAACTACACAGTACATTTAAATTATGTAGAAAGTATTATAAATGTCTTTTGCAGCAGAAACAGATATTATAGCAAACTGCAGCTATATGCCATGTCTAAGGACAGATTAGACATCTTTTAGAGTCAGTTGTCAGTAGAAGATTACAAAATATTATTCAAGACACAAGACGACTGGCAGAAGAGAATATACTTTTATCCAAGAATAACCCATTTTTGAATTTTTCAAAGTTGTGTGTGATTCTTTTTTAAAATCTTACGGATAAAAAAAATTGCAGCTTTCAATCAGACACCCTTATAAAAAGAATAGATGTTAATAAAATACATTCATCCCATCATATGTTAAAGGTGACCTTGTTAGAAAAATAGATTATGATGAGGTTGGAAAATTGTAATGGGCTACATTAAATAGCTCTATTTGAAATATTTTCAAGTCAGCTGCTAAACAGCAAATTGAAAAAAATTATATTAAAGGTCACAATCAAAGAAATACTTTGGACTCATAGTATTAGTTAGTAAAAGATAAATTACTATTTTACTGAAAAGTCCTTATATATATACACACACACACACACACACACACACACACACAAATATTGAACACAGATACAGAGCTCACAAAATATTCATACATAACTACCTTTTCCTTTCTGACTAATTATTCTATAAGTAGAGTAATCACCCAAGGGCCGAGTACACCAGATTTACACTGCTCTAAGAAGCAAAAGTTTGGCTCGCAACTATTAAAACTCAGTACTTCTTTAGTACTTAGTACTTCTTTGTACTTATTTAACAGCTAATCAGACAACGATTTCAGAAAAATTAAACTAGAAAGAAGCAGAACACTAGAAGAACTTATTCCAATGCTTTTTAGCTTCCGAATGAATCTCAGTATCTCACATAGAAGAAATATCAATAGCAGAATGGGAATGATCTTTTCTAAATATTGTCATTTCCCAGCAAGACAAGCTGCATTCTCTGAAACCACTTCAGGATAAATTTTGGGGAAACTCTTTGGGAAAAAAAAAAAAAAAAGAAGTTAAAAAGTAATATACTGGAGTTTTTTCTTCATCTTATAAGGTGATCCTAAAATAGATCAGAGAAGACAAATAACTAAATATTGATGCTCATATGCAGAGCTCCAAAATAAAAATGAAAAAAATTTTAAAACCCAAACAGACAAAAAGCATTTACATTGGGAGTGGTAGTCAAATAAGTAATTCTGGGTGCCTCACCACCCTCATATTAAGGAATTTCTTCCTAGCATCTAAACTAAATCTGTCCTCTTTCAGCTTAAAACCATTCCTTCTTGTCCTATCAGTTTCTGCCCATGTAAAAAGTCACTTTCTCTCTTTTTTACAAATCCCCTCTATGGACTAAATAGCTGCAATGATGTCTCCCTGGAGCCTTCTCTTCTCCAGGCTGAACAACCCCATAGCAGAGGTCTCCATAGGAGAGGTGCTCCATTCTTTCTCCCAGCCCAGCCCACTGTGCAATGGGAGTAAAAGCTGGTAGGAAATCCCCTGAAAGGAACCTCCATCTCCTTGTTAGTGACCTTGCTGATGAAATCCCATTTTTCTCTACCAACTTCGTGTAAGTGTGCCAACTGCAGTTTTCCAAAGGCACAGAAATTGGCCAAACACAAGACTGGCAGGAGACACTGCCACAAAACAGAGCACAGAAAGCTCCTTTTCTACTAAATGCCTTACTCCAAAGCAGAGGGACATTCAAGCTCTTCAAAGAGAAATGTACCAGAAATTTCCTTTGTTTTCTTGTATAGGGTTAAAAGGGTATTTCTGCTGCTTTTCAAACCTGCTTACTGAAAATAACCAGAACGTTTTTGAAAGGAACTTCAAGAGAAAGACAGAATAAAAGGAAAGAAATCAGCTGAAGCAGATACTCATTTGAGAAAACTTCAACCCGTGTACTTAAAATCTAGCAAAACTTTTGCAAGCTGAAACATTTTTCATAATATGGAGTATATCTAATACAAAATATCAAACAATCATAATATGCATACCAAGAAAAATATCAAAGACCATGCCAAGGTAAAGTACTCCAGCACCTATGTTGAACAGCATCCAAAGCAAGGAGAAAGCTCAGCAGAAGTTGGGCTTTGGCCCTCTCCAGTTCTCAGGGGCCAGGGCAGCATGACCCAAGACAAGGCTACAACTGTTGAAGGGAAGCCTTAACCAACCTATTACTACGTAATAACCCCAGCCAGGAATATCTGGATGTCCTCAGATCAATATTCTGCCCACCAGCCTGGGCAGCATTCCTCATGAGTGATTGTAGGTGTTACAAGTCTGAAAGAAAGTTTGCTAGTGAACCAGAAAAGTGAATTCAACACGAGGACCATTTTCAGCATGTAAACCTGGACACTGCAAACGTATCAAAAGTATGATTCAAAAAGAAAATGCACGCGGAAGAATCCTGAGTGGTTTTGGTCTCTTCCACAATCAGGGTCTTTCTACAGACTTTTTTCTTGGTTTAATAAATGGTCATAAATCAGAGAAAATGCCTGACTTACTATAAAATGTACCCAAAACTTTTTAGTCCACTTAAGATGTGAGGAGAAACTACAGTTTTCTTCACTGGTATCATAAACACCTCTTTTCTTGATACCTCTTTGCACTTCATGCCATGAGAAGTTGTGCCTCTTAAAAAATTGTAACGTTCTCAAGAAACTCCCACTGAAAAACTGATATATGGAAAACTCCTCCATCCTTCACACAAACTATGGGCCTTCTTTCATTCTTGTAATAATTTTTTGGGCATTTTTTTTCTCTTCTGTGGAACAAGGAGCTTTTCAAGTCTAGGTGTCACAATATTTACAAAACTATACCTTCTCAGTTTCACCATCTGTGAAAAGGGAATGGTTGAATTCCGCTATGTCTTCAGAAGGATAGGAAGGACTGCATATCCGGGATAAAGGTACAAATTTAGCTGTTTGACTTGAAAAAGAGAATAGAATATTAGGGGTGATCTGTAGAAAAAAATGTTGTGAGCTTTCTTGTCAGGAAAAATAGTATATGAAGATATGTATTTACTTCACAGATCAATTTTTTTGTTGTTGTTTGCAGGATTATAGTGTTAGTTATTTGAACCTCTGTCTCAACATTCAAAATGAGAAATATATTTTGCACATTATTATGCACATCTTCAGCTAGAAAAGCAAAAAAGTTTAATCTGATTTTTTAGAGTTAAGAAAGAAACAAAAAAAAACAAAGGTAACCAGTCTTTCCTGCCTTTTTAGTGGGAATTTTCAAAGGCTGCAAACTTGCTGTGCCATGGTCCAAAGCAAATTAAAATGTTTGAGTTACTATGGAAAATACTCAAGATTCGTAATGGACATTCTAAAGGAACATTGGCTCTGGCAGTGACAGTGACTGCCTCTGTAATAATGTATTTCAAATTATTTAGCTGACTGAGTGCTTCAAAGAACACAAGAAAACATCAGTCTTTAAGCGCTGGTTCAGCTGAGCATTTTACATGAATGTAGCCTCCAAAGCATTTTAGATGGCTCTTCTTCCCAGACAGAGGTTATCAAAGTTTGACACATGGAAAGCCTGACTCTTCCTTCACACGTACCAGCGTAACAGTGCTGATTTCAGTGCTGTTACTCCTGTGTTTTAACAGCGTGCATGAGAGGAGAATCAGGCTCAGCATGTGTAATAACCCACCAGCTCACTTTACATTCCTGTTCGCCATCCTGTTGATGAATGAGCTGCTGCATGGTTCTCTGAGGGCCATTGACTTTTGAATCAAAATGATGATATGATTGTGCTGCTGCATTTGCATGTTCTTGCACCTTCTAAATTTAAATGAAAACAGTGCCCTCCCACAAAAAAAAAAAAAAAGGCAGCNNAAAAAAAAAAAAAAAAAAAAAGGCAGCAGCATTTTTTAAACACGAAAACTAGAATGAATCCATTCTAATAGGATCCAATCTAATTCACGTGACTTAATCATATTGCTATTGTCCTATCTGACAAGCTCACCTGTAGCATACAAACTACTGAATTGCACACTCAAGAAACTTCCTAAATCCTGACTATATTCTGCTAGAACTTCCTTTTTCCTCTCATCCCATTTTATATCATGGGCAAATGTCCAGCTGACCAGCCCCTCAGGTGAATGATCGGATTATTCAAACATAGCTGTAGTAGGACTATGAGCTTTCATTTCATTCTGCCGCCCATAGATCCTATGGGTAGGATTCCAGCTCCCAATTTCCTCTGCCAGTGACACTTCTGGGGATATCTTAAACTCATGCTTTGCTGATCTGTGCAGGGCCAGGAAAAAAACAAACCCTGCACTGTGACCATTCCCAACCAACCAGAAAAAACAAACTAAGCCTAAGTAGTATCTTCTCAGCTCTGAAAGTGCCATACCACTGTGAGGTCTTCAAGCTGCAGACAATTGATAACAATGGGATTTAATTGTTTTTAAAAAGAATGCAGTTATCTATGATCAGCAGGTACAGTAGAGAGATTTAAATTCAAATTTATACCAATGCACCTTTGTGAAAATGTGCATCAGCCTACATGTGTGCAAGATGCTCAGTCTTAGGGAAAGAGCTTATTCTTAAACCTAATTCTGGGTCAATGAACTTTAGTTCATATGAACAATATCATTCTAACAATAACCTGGATTTATTGCCCTAGAAATATAATATTAATAAACATCAGTGATGAATGTGATAGTGCTTTCAGAACTGCTAGCTGATCATGTCTAGTACCAGAGAATGTTTCAGTATGTTATGGAGGAAGGACTGTACTATCTATTAATTTAAAATGTCTTTTTTTCTTCTCTCCCAAGATTTGGAGCATCTGAATATAAATGTTGGCACAGCCTGTCACGCACAAAATCTTGGCAGCTGACTATGCTGTGCAATAGAGATATTGAATTCAATATAAACAATATTGCAACATTTCAAAATGCTTATGTATTTTTTTTTAATTATCTTGTCCCCCTCTGTTTACAGTCACTCTTGCAAAGTCTGTCATCAGTAGAAATTTAACAGGTTTTGGGATAGGGTTTATACTAGTACTTGCTCTCCCTTATGAAATGAAAAGCAACAAGAAATAGTCTGGCACACATGTACTAAAGCCATTTATAGATTCCACCTTAAGATCTGACTTGGTACTGCTCCATAAAAACCAAATGCACATCTCAGGCCAATAGGCCATCTCATTTTCAATTATCACGAAGCCAGATTAAGTGCCCTGTCAGCTTTTTCAGCCGCACAGTTTCAACAAAGCCTCTCCCTATCAAGGAAAACTGCTGCAGTCGTTGCCCTAACCCTGGGCCACTTATTGTTATACTCTTTAATTTAAAAAATAAATAGAAGTTCTTCATGCAAACATTTGCCAAATGGGATAAGGTTGCCTTCAAAAATAACTTTCTACAGGGAGGCTTCTCAAGTAACTGAAATAGGGTTTAAGCTGTATTTTTTTCACCTACTAACTTACTCGTAAGAGAGTCCTATGTACATCCTAGAGGCACTGGGAGAAGAGATCATTATGTTAGTCTCATCTAGTGTTGTCATTTTTTGTTTTCAGTTATAAATATTATTCCCTTACTTTGTTTTTACATATAAAATGAAATTAACTGTATCTGTGAGGTTTTTTTCCAAAGATAACCGTGTCCAGCTGATAAAGCACAATGTGACAAACAGGCTGCATATTACTTTTTATGCCATTACTTTTTATGTCATTGGCTTCTTGAATGTCTTATGACAAGTGATTTAACCTCCCTGAGATACAGTCCCTATATCTGTACAATGGTAATACTGCTACTGATCTGCTTTCTTAAATTCTTTGATGAATATGCTATGTAAAAAGTAAGAATTAAAAGGATTAATAGTCTTTAAGGGCCAGAACTGTCTAGTCTGATCTTGTGAATATAGTAGGCCATGTTGTATCATGGCAGTTTTATTTTTGCTGAGCCCAAGACCCTGTCTTAGACAGCTGGCTGAGGACTTTGAAGGACACAGAATTTAACATATCCTTGGAAGTTTGTTCCAGAGCTTATTAACACCCTACTTCTACCCCATTATTAATCTGTATCTCATACTAATCTGAGTTCATGCTAAATCCAAGACAAATCATTAGTTCTCACCTATATTTTTTTTCCACAAGATTAAAAGCCTCTTTTGTACCTAGCATTTTCTCCTTGCCAACCTCCTTACACAGTATGATCAAGTAATTTCTCTGTCTTTTTTTTGATATTATTATTATTACTACTGCAAATGGAGTCAGACTGAAAATCTCAGCCTGAACACTGAAATCCTGTGCTTAAATACAAAATGAGAATAGCAGAGGGTATCAGCAGTGCTAGCTCTCCTGTGGTGCCCTGCCAATGTTCTTTAATCTTGATCAGGAAAGACCACCTGCAAGGCTAAGCTGATAGTCTCATTCTTCCTGTCCATTCATTCCTGGGTCGCTGAGCTCAGTCTGCCAACATGGGTATCAATTAGTGCAAAAAACATCATCAGAATTTCAATTAAGCTGTGCTAGTGTCCCTGCATTTAAAGCACTGTTGTCAAAATTGTGCAAATTGAGACAAAAAAGCTATGCTCTGTAATTAAGTCTGTGCTTTTTTAGCCTGAGATCAAGTATTTTTCTAAAAAAAAAAAATAGAAGAAAAAATAAATTACTTTCAAAACAGTGGGGAAAAAATGTAAGTCAAAGATGTTGTTCCTCTGACTCAAACACATCTTTTATTTTTAAATGACATTTCACAGGCCATTAGTTCATAATGCGAAGTACTGCTTTTGGACATTAAGAGTAATAAAAAATCCTTCTGCAGAGAAACCCATGTTCAGGTTACCTTTCTTCTTAAATATATTTTTAATTCGTGGGCTCAGTGTGAAATTGTTAGAGAGACACCCTTGCAGTGATTTACTTTGGCTTGCTTTGAAACAGGAAAATCTTTAGACAAGACATGTACATAGATAAAAATGCTGATGAAGGGCAAGGTACATAAAATTACACAGAAATATTTATACTAAATATGGGCAAATCTAATAATTTTCTTGCCTAGCTGAACCTGAATGTGATTTTTGAATCTAGAAATTAGGCGGATGTACCCTGTTCACAGGCCCTGATTCTCCACCTTGATATTTGATGAAAAGCAGAAACTCAGCTTGGCAGATGCAGTTCAGAAGGTTCCTGCAAAGCATTGGTGAAAGCTTTTTGACTCAGGTGGTGGATGATCCAGTGAGGAGAGGTATGGGCTGGACCTTGTACTAGCAAACAAAGAATGACTGGTTGGGGATGTGAAATCTGGGGACAGCCTTGCCTGCAGGGCCCATAAGATGGCAGAGTTCAGGATACTGCATAGAGGATGCAGGGCAATAAGTACCCTTACAGCTCTGGGCATCAGGAGAGCTAACTTTGGCCTCTTCAAGGACCTACTTAGAGGAACACCACAGATTAGGGCTCTAGAAGCTAGCAGGGGGTCCAAGAAAACTCGTTAATATTCAAGCATCACTTTCTCCAAGTTCAAGATCAGTGCATCCCTATGAGTAAGAGATCAAGCAAGGAGACGTGCACGGGCAAGTAAGAAACTTCTGGCAAAACTCAAATGGAAGACAGAACATTGCAGAATATGGAAAATAGGACAGACCACTTAGGAGGAATGTAGGAACATTGTCAGAGTATGCAGGGATGTGACAAGGAAGGCTAAGGTCCACTTGGAATTAAATCTGACAAGGAATATCCAGGAGAACAAGGTGGGGTTCTTCAAGTACATCAGTAACAAAAGGAAGGGTAGGGAAATGTGGGTTCATTGCTGAATGAGGTGGGTGCCCTGGGGATGAAGGATACAGAAAACGTGGAGTTACTGAACACCTTCTTTGCTTCAGAACGCCAGCCCTCAGGAATCTCAGGTGCTGAAGAAAAGAGAGAAAGTCTTGTCCCCTCTCTTTGTTGAGGAGGATCAGGATAGAGGTCATTTAGGCAAACTTGACACCCACAAATCCATGGTCTCCAATGGGGTGCAGCCACTAGGTGCTGAGGGAGCTGGCAGATGCTATTGCAGTGCCGCTCTCCATCATCTTTGAAAAATTACGGAGAGCAAGAGAGGTGCCTGAGGACTGGAGGAAAGCCAGTGTCACTCCAGTCTTCAGAAAGGTCAAGAAGGATGACCCAAGAAACTAGAGGCCGGTCAGCCTCACCTGCATCCATGGAAAGGTGATGGAACAGCTCATTATGGATGTCATCTCCAAGTATGCGGAGGAAAGGAAGACTGATGGTAAAAGGTTCTAGCATCTGACTTATTCACCTCACAGACAGTCCAAACTCCAGTACTAATTTTGTTCTGATTACCTGACATGTACATCCAAGTACAAGTGAAATAAATGCTAGTCCTCTAGCTCAACATAGCATTTTTTTAAGTTTAGTCGCTTAGTTTTCAAACACATGCATTGGTTTGTAGGAGACCTCTGGACTCTTTAGCCAATACATTGACAACATGAACCTTCTTTTTCCTTTTGATAAAACTTAGTGTCTATATTGTAGAAGAAAAATGTGGAAATCCACTTAGCAATTGGGTTTAAGATTTTGCATCTTTGCTTTTGCTAGTTTTCCAGAACATTGGACTACTGTTGTCATATTATCACAGCATCTCTTTCATGAGCTACTTGTCATGAAACATCATATCCTGGAAAATAATGAGTTTCAAAATAAAGATGAAAGGAAACTTTCTTCTGAAAAGAAGAAAAAATCCTTTCTGTGGATGCACTCTTTGTTTTGGAAAATATGTTTTTCAGTGTCTCTTCTTGGTATACCACAAAGGTAAGACATCACAAATGCCAAATCTGATTATTTTCATTACAGTGTTCCTGCCAGACATCTTGGGGAAATTTTTGGAGGCCTCTATTTTGAGGGATTCAAGTTTCACCCACTTGTGTATCAGGTTTTCAGACAGTTTCTCGCTCAAGCTCAGTGTTTGCTGTGCAGAAAAGTTACAGAATTCTCAACCCTTATTAAGAAAATGTCAGATTTTAACAAACATTTAGCAAATCCAGCTTCCTGGCTATGGAACCATGTATATAAAAATTCTGTGTATCCTTAAATATATACTTCTCAAAATTATTTGGAATAAAACTACATGAGAAAAATAAGACTGAAAACTTGTTGACATAGTAAATACAATTTATAGAATGTAGATTAATAAAACAGAAACTAAGATTTGGATCCTGGCCAACTTGCAGTTTCTAGTATAATATAATGCTCAGCTTTTTGGACTGACCAAAATCTTGCCAAGAGTTTATAGTTCCACCATTTACAAGTAAACATTTGAATTTCAAGAAACTGAAGGAAATGTCAAATCTATATTCTACCAGTATGATCCACAAGCATCTCCCCCATGATAGCTGTCTGGTTTTATCAATGGCTTTTGCTGTTTTTCTAGGAAGGCAGTCTTAAATAAAAATACTTTTAAGTCAGCATTGAAAAGGACACTGAAGCATTTTTGAACAAAACATGAAAAGCCGTCCACTACAAACAGGCATATACTATTTGGTAAAATATATAAGGTCCAACTTCCTGCATTTTAAGATTCCTGAGTAAATTTCATATTTTCTTGTGAACTAAGGGCTGGAAAAGAGCTGTCAGCTATGTACTGTGGTTCAAGAATGGTGATGATTACATTTACTATCTCTCTCAAAGACAGAGCACTGTCCAAGCATCCAGACACAGAAGGTGAGAACCACAGATGTAAACCATGGATGTAGAAGATGAGAAATTTGAACTCTGAGCCTACATCAAAACACTATTTTATGACCTCCATGCATTTATGATGCTACTGTGTTCTCAGTCATTAAACAGAGTGAACAAAGAGAATATCCACAAAACTGTCCTCTGCCAACTTTCCAGATTTCCACACAGAAATCTGCCCAGGCATTCAAGCAGCTTTAACCTCTGCCAAGATCTCTCAAGAGCTCTAGGATCTTCAGCCAACAGTTTACAAAGGACAGAGATGGAGGGGGGCTGGAGAGGGGGGGTTGGTAGCTGAGAATGGCACTGAAGCTTACAGAAAGATACCGAACTATATCTTTGCCCTTGCACATTTCATTTAATTCCCAGATGTAAAGCTTTCTTATCATAAAACCATCTCACCTCTGTAAAGCCCACGTAACAGCCTGTCATCAAGTGGAACCTGCCTAATCCATATCCTGGCCTCATTCCTCATCTTTGCTGTAGCCAGATTTCACTGCAGTGTGGCCAGATACAAAGTGGCCAAGGCTCAAATTTGAAAGCCAACAGCAGGAGAACCACAGGAGGGCAGGGGATGCCTCTGATGGCCCACTCAACAAAATGGAAGGATGAATTTCTATCCATCTCTAACTCCCTAAGCCACAAAATTAGTGTCTCTTGGGAAACGTGGTAAGTACAAACTGCACTCCACTCTGGAAGAAATAACTTTTACTTTTGAACAACTTCAGATGCATAACCAAAAAGGAGCTAGCACAAAGCTTTCAGCATAATCTGAGATCAAAATACAAAACTCTTAACAGCATGGAGCATCACATGCATTTGAGAAACCCCCTATCAAGCTTCAGTTCAATAAACTGATGAATGGATTATAGTGATAAAGCTGTATGGAGGTCCTTTCTTCCTCTTTGACAGGTATGGTGCTTCTAATATTCTGCATGCTAATGGCTGACTCTCGGTCACATACTGCTTAATGAAACAGGCAGGACCCAGACTCCCAAGGCCAGTGCCCATCAGGCTATGCCACATAATCTGTAGCTGACAGGAAGAATCTAGCAGCTATGTTCCACCAGTGATCATTTAATCTTCAATCCAATTGTAAAGCTACAATTTACTTAGTAAAAACTTTTTCATTTTATACAACAGGAGCAAAATCTTAGTCTTTACCATGGGAAAAGTGTATAGGCACATGAAAAAACTTTGGAGAGATATTTTCTCAAACATTTCAATGCAGGCACACACAGAGTATGTGTATGTATGTACAAAACCAGTGAAATCGCATTCCTGAAAACATTTATTTGAGTGCCAGTGCCAGTAGGTATGGAACCCGCCCACTTCCCACCCTTGTGGTCACTGCGAGAGCTAAGGATTCACAGGCGCAAAAGATATTTCCTACATCCATGACATTCAGAGGTCTGACTACTGCTACAGGAATAGCAGCAGGAGTCACAAGGTGTCACACACCCACAGCACTCTCGTTAGAGTTAGAAATGCCAAGGTTACAGCTAGAACCAGCACTTGAAATAAAGCTTAAAGAAACAACAGGCCCGGTGTGAATGCAGTTTAAAGCTATCAGCAAAGAGTTTTCTCTTTCTATTTGGTGCCTGCCAATGTACGAAGACATAGGTTTGATGGTCCTTGATAACTAAATGCACTCAATTATCAATTGCTTCTCTGAATGGGAACCATCTGTAAGACCCTGAGTATTTTATTATCCTGTGAGACATAGCAGCCTCCTGAGAAAATACATAGTACTACAATAAATGTGATCTCTGGATATCATATCATCCTTACAAAAATGTGTGTAGAGATTTTATGTACATTATGGTCATATAACTTACATAAAATCTGCAAGCTACTCACTCAAACACCCAAAACAGATAATCAGTGTTAGTAAGTCTTTTGTGTGTTTTCTGTATTTGTTGCCTGCAGGTGGATAGGCATCCCACCCCAGGATTGCCTGGCATCTCTCTTTGCAAGATTTTGCTTTCATTTACTTATAGTGTGGTCCACTTTCACCTTACAGGCTGTCAGCTTCCTACTTCAGCCTGAAAATCTAGCATTTACTGGAAGATTTCAATTGAAAATTTAATTTTGTTTCTGAATAGGAAAAAAAGGTACAGTTTTGTTCTTGTGAAACAAAAGTTTCCTTTGATACCCTTAATGTGCCATATGCTAGCACAGGGACTTGACTGCAGACAGTAAAGTGACAACATTATGCTTCAATAGCTTCAGAGTTCACATGAGGAATTTCCTTTTACGGTGATTACTGGTGGATAAAGCCTAATGGCCTGTAATTAGGGCTCTCACCTGACATGAAGCACCTGAAAGAGCTACAGCTTGCCTGACCTAGTTGTCCCTGTTCCAGTAACAGCCAGTGAGGAAAGATGGCCAATTCTCAAGGGTAATTCATCCCAGTCTAAGTCAGGTGTCTAGTGCAGGTGGGTTGAATTATCTTTGGCAAGTTCCTTTGTCTTACACTGATTGGCTGAGTAATCAAAATTTAACTTCTAGAAAATTAAAAAGACACAAAGTCTATCATATCCTAAATGTTAACAGGGGCATATGCTGTATTCATTCACTCAGGTCCCGTGCAGATGAATTTTTCTTCCATGGAAGCTACAGATAAAGAAAAGGATGAGATGATCTAGTCTGCTACCGTGACATTGAAGGCAGAGGCTCTCGCCACCCAACTTAGGAGCTCAGAGGCACTGGATGCCATCAGCAAGGTCTCTCTTTGACAACTCTTCACAGATTTTCAGGCAGACATCAAAGAGCTAAGAGGTTGCTATAAAAATCAATAGAATTATATTTTTAACTTTTTAATGTCTCATGACTCACTTTTCTATCTTAAGCCTTCTGGGATCCCATTTTCCAGCTTCTTCTTTACAACCATGAAGGGAGAATTTTTTTCCTACTTAAAAGCAGAGATTTTGATGATTTCACATTGCTGCAATGGCACAAATTTCAAAGAGCTTATACAGCTTCTCTGAGAAGGCTATGGGTAGGTCGGTCTAACTCCTCATTATAAACAAGTAACAGTTATCATTCTTGGGTGTTTGGCTTGGGTTTTTTTTAAAATTAGCTTTATTTAGAACACGCCTTTATTTATAGCTTCCTCACAAAATCTTGAAAACCAAATCCTTCCTTACAGACTTCCCCATCTAATCCACGTGCAAGAACACTTGTTTGTTTCAACTGTTCTTTGGTATTTGGTCTCTCTCATCACTGTTTTACCTTGACTAAAATGATCAGCAACCTCAGTATAAATTAGCTGGTAGGTACTTAGAAGGAAAAAGAGTCTCTGCAAAACCATCCATTTTCTTCTCAACAAGAATGTCCCCATTCTCCTTCATGGCACTGATATCACTCAGATCTGACACGTTCAGGACTACATGGAAAACTGATACTGGCTTCAGTGTTTCACATAAATCATTAGTATTTGCACATTTGCCTTAATATATTTTCAATCACTCCAAATGCCTTATACATATGAACTCTAACCAGCATGGTATGATCAGCATTTCCTATAAACATAGCCTATCTGGAGAAATTAAATATTCAAAGTGCACTTTGTTTGTAAGCTCCATAATTACAGATTGGAAATCTTTGTGATCTATTTACAAGAATTCCTTCTCAAAAGCCCTGTAGTCTTCTCTGTCATTGAATTTGATAGACTAGACACATAAAACAACAGCAAGGGTAACTTTGCTGAAACACTGAAATGTTTTTATTGAAAAAAATCAAGATAGCCTCGTTAACAAACAAATTCCAGCAATACCTGAAGAAGGCAGATGATTCTCAAAATCTCGACATTTATTCATCTCAGAAGTACAAGGAATGGATATAGAGAATAAATTTAAATATGGTATCAAAATAAAAACAAAGGAAAACCAAAATGGAAAACTATGTAACAAATATGAAAGAACCTTTTGTTTGTATAAAAGAGATGCTCTCTGCATAAAAATCAATGTGTGGATAGATCAAAAAACCTCACAAAAATGGGGTTTTTTTTACAATTATGAATGATCGCTCAAGGGAATTTTTATATGTCAGTTTTATACTTCCTCATGTTAAATGAAGTGAAACCACTGAGACCTCAGGCAGCTAACTGCATCACCAGGCAAGGATGGAGTTAGTAATTTCCTTTTTTTATCTGGATAGTAAAAAATATTGCTGTGCCACCATAACTTATAGCTTGTGACAAGGCAAAACTTTATGACTTCTGGATTTTTAAGTGGGTCATAGGAGAAAAGAAGAAAGTCCAATGTACGAGAAGCTTGAGAAAAGAGTCCATTGTATCAGAATCTTTGTTTTTTTCAGCATAATGACTTGAAGATGAAGTTTAAATTAATGGATTAGTTCATATTTTCCCATCTACCTCTCATTCTCTGTACTGATTTTAGAGTCCCATGAAAGGCAGTCTGAACCAGTTACTGCCTAAAACAGAGAGTTCAACTGGGGTAACACTTAACATTTCAAAAGCAAACTGTTCAGATTTGATAATAAATGAATAGGACAACATTCCTTTTTCCTAAGCCTCCACTGCAGAAAAAACAATGTAACGCTCTTCATCCTGATTTCACTAAGGCCTGGAAGTCTGATGAATAGAAGCAATCATCCAAAAGCACTACTGTCAGTCTAACTTTGCAATTTCGGTTCAAGATCTTTCCTGTAGGCTACAACAATACTGAGACTGGGTTAAAGAATGTGTCTTAGGATCTTTTTTATTTTTGTATAGAATGCTATCATTATGGTGTCTCCTCACTGCAAGTATAATTTCATCCCAAACACAGGGGTCTCTCCAGTCAAAATTTGCCCCTGTGGAGCTGCAGGAAGCTGTAATAATTTCATGGCTAAATCACAGATAGTCTGAAAGGAGTACTTTCTCTTTGGCATTGTCCATTGTAAATCTCAGATGTTTATTCATTAGGGCAATGATTAGAAACTCAGTCTTCCAGGCAACAGCCATTGTCATTAAGCTATAGAGTCTGAATATTTACTATGAATATTTTAAGTATTTTATATTAAGTAGATTAGCTTCAGCAAGAAGGGATGAGGGATTCATCCTAGAGCATGCTATTGTGTGATAGCTGGTGAACTCCTGATCTGGTAGAAGATTTTCTTTTGGGAGGGTAAGATGTGGCTTCATATCTGTGCTCCAAAGCAAGCGGTGGAAGAAAATGAACCTGTGTGTTATGAATGAGTGTTCCATGCACTGGGCTGTTGAGCATTTGAGATGCGTCTCGTTTGTGACCCAAACTGATAAAGACATCCTGAAATATTTTGTTACATCAGAACTTGCCAAGAAGATCAGAAAAAACACACCCATGGTTTGTGAATCTTGCTGTGGTTTCAGCACTGATCAGTTAGTTTGGCATTTTCAGTGCTTGAAAATGATCATACCAAGCAACAGAAATGAAGGCCACTAGGAATACTCTGACTACAGTCTCATGCCAACATGTCCAGGGCACCAGCAGGGTTTGGAAATAGCTAAGAATCCATTTGGAATTAGGTGCTTAGACATCTATTAAATTAGGAATTTCTGTGAATTAACTCTTCCAGGACCAAATCTTCGTATATCTGGTCCAAATGATGGGTCACAAAGGAAAAACTGAAATACCCAGACACCCTAGAGTCAAATATTTGACTGGAAAAAGGGAAACATTGCACCCATTTTTAAAAGGGGTAGAAAGGAGGATCTCAGGAACTACTGAACTGTCATCCTCACCTCTGTGCCTGAAAAGATCATGGAAGAGATTCTCCTAGAAGTTATGCTATGGCATATGGAGAATGGTGAGGTGATTTGAGACAGACAGCATGGCTTCACCAAGGGCAAGTCCTGCCTGACCAACCTTGTGACCTTTTACTATGGAGTGACTACAGCAGCGGACAAGGGAAGGGCTGCTGTTGTCATTTATCTGAATCTCTGTACAGCCTTTGAGAGAGTCCCCACAAAATCCTTCTCTCTAAATTGGAGAGGGATAGATTTCATAGGTTGAGTTTGGTGGATGAGAAATTGGTTGGATGATTGCATCCAGAGGGTAGCAGTTAATGGCTCAGTGTCCAGGTGACAAGTGGTGTCCCTCAGGGGTCCATATTAGGATCAATGTAATAACATTGATGACATTGATTCATTGTCTTCATCAATGACAGAGACAAAGGGATCGAGTCCAAGTTTGCAGAGCACACCTGGCTGAGTTGTGTTGCTGACACACCTGAAGGACAGGATGCCATCCAGAGGGACCTGGACAAGCTCTAGGAGTGGCCCTTTGGAGACTCATGAAGTTCAACAAGGTCTAGTGCAAGGTCCAGCACCACAGTCATGGCAACCCCCAGTCTCAATACAATCTAGGGGATGAAGAGATTGAGAGCAGCCCTGTGGAGAAGGACTTGGGGGTGTTAGTGGATGAAAGGCATGAAGTGCAATTGTGCTCACAGCTCAGAAAACCAACAGAATTTTGGGCTGCATCAAAAGCAGCATGGCCGCAGGTTGAGGGAGGTGATTCTGCCCCTCCACTCTGATGTGACCCCACCTGGAGTGCTGCATCCAGCTTTTGGGGTCCTCAGCACAGGAAAGTCATGGACCTGTCAGAGTGAGTCCAGAGAAGGCCCGTGAAGATGATCAGAGGGCCAGAGTTCCTCTCCTATGAGAGAAGGCTGAGAGAGCTGGGGTTGTTCAGTCTGGAGAAGAGAAGACTTAGACACCTTAGAGCTGCCTTTCAGTACCTGAAGGGAACCTACAAGAAAGATGGCGACAAACATTTCAGCGGGGCCTATTGTGACAGGACAAGGGGTAATAGTTTTAAACTAGAAGAGGAAAAATTCAGACTAGATATAAGAAGGAAATTCTTTGCAATGAGGGTAGTAAAACACTGGCATAGGCTGTTCAGGGAGGTGGTAGATCTCCCATCCCTGGCAACATTCACTGGATGGGTCTCTGAATCACTTGATCTAGTTAAGGACATCCCTTCTCACTCCAGAGGGGTTGGACTAGGTGGTCTTTATAGGTCCCTTCCAACCCAAACTATTCTATGATTTTGTCTTTTGTTTTTGACTTAATGAGCTCAAAAGGAGACTTGTTCAGTATTCAAGGTCATATTGTACATCAATGGCACACAGTTTTTCTGGCTGAATGAGCCACCTCTTTCTCTGCAAATATCAACAGACATGATGTAGGTAGACTTAATCATACATGCAGTTGACCCAGTGCTTTCTGGAACTTATGCTGGGACCTCCTATGCACCACAGGCTTGTGTTCAGGAGCTGACTCATAGCACAACTGCAGTCAGGAATGGGTCCCCACTACCAATTAATACACAGAGCCTGTGGCCCGTTTTCTTGGAGCCCTACTGCTATCATGTGGCCAGAAAAGAAGACAGCTGGGATCATGCAGCTGCCACCATCACTAGAATAATTAGTTTAGCCTGGAGCAAGCTCCTGTGCATCTCCAAGGTGCCCTGGGAAAGAGAGCAACCAGGATTAGCTGACAGACTCTCAGTTGAACACTTGAGAGATGAGATATCAAATTGATTTAATTCATATGTTGGATGTTTTTTTACAAAGTCCTTGAAAAATTGAGTGATTTGGGTCAATGCATGTAAAAGCTTCAAAGGAATCAGGATATTTTTGTCTTAGTTACTAACAGGCATCCCACTGCTGCAAACATATGAGACTTTACAGGTGATGTCTACCCTGATAAACAAAACAGACTAGGGAACCCTAAAGGCAAGTGTCATAATGGCTCACAGCCATCTGGCCAGATTCCCTTTCTTCCTCCCCAAAACAATGTGGTATAATCCAACCTGCCCATGGAGAGCAGGCCCTCACTTGTTATTCTCTCAAATGTGTAGGTTTTATCTCGAAAAATGCTATTTGGCACAGGCCTGAAATGTGCCAAGGACAAGTGCTAATAACCAAATACTGTGGACATTCATAGTCTGGCACCCAAGCCTTTGCCCTGACTCTGCTCTGTCTACTGAGGCAGGAATAGCTGCAAAATCCTCTCGACGTCAGTGAATTCCTTCAGGCCTCACAACAAGGTCTGCAAAAGAAAAATTACATCCAGTTTCAGGGCCTGGAACTCTGTATTAATAAATCTTAATTCTCCAACAGCTTTGACAAGCAGAATCCAACATGTAACATGTATAAGAATGGTTATGACAAAATATTTCTCAATTGACAGATGTTTTTCCTCAATGCTAATCTAACCTGCCATAATTCTGGAAGGATTTCCCATAATGTCATCTTTTGTAAGAATGCACTCAAGGTCCCAGAGTTTCTGCCCTCTTTACCAGAATAACTTTAAAAGACCATTTTAATAGACAGTTTTGGCTTTTCTAACTTGAAGGGCAGCTCATTGCAGGGGGATTGGACTGTATTACATTTAAAGGTCATTTCTACTTTAAACTATTCTGTGATTCTATGATTAGTGTCAAACATCAAAATCAAAGCCTTTTTTAAGGTTTCTAAATACAACAAAATATCTTAATACAAAATATTTTGGCATGGTTGGCTTTTAAAAAATAACTCCTAGAACCTGTCAAAACTTTCATCCATTCATGACGGAATGCTGACCACGAGTTCAACAACATGTCAGGAAAAGAAATAACAACAATAATATGGCATGCCTATTTTAATGTCATAAACTGTGAAATTCTCCAGAGTTGCTCAAATCTGTGTGTTTTCCTTGATCTGATCAATGTAAACAATCACATTATTGGTAATGAAGCTCATGGACAGTAGGCGACAGAATGACAAAACCTGTCCCTTCACTTGTAGAGAATTTGTGCCAGATGTTGTAAGTGCAAACATTGGACCTCAGCCAACATGCCAAGCTGCACACATGTTCACACTAAATTCTTGCTGGCATAAGAAAATAGGGAAGGAATGTATATTCAAGGCCTTTTCAGTGCTGCCTTTGGTGTTCTATTCATCCTTATTGCTTCCTTCAGAAAGGATAATTTTGTGATACGTTTTGAATTTCACCTTTCCTCATTTTCAGCTTATGCCAATTATTAAAATCCTTTGCTGAGTTCCAGCCATCCTGCTGGAATTACAGAAACTAGATAGTGGAAGGTATTTAATAGAAACTTACTTCTATAGTAAGATCAGCTATAGCTGTAAGATTTGGGCATAAAATTTAATGGCAATATATCTACATATCATACAGAACTGGAATTTTTTAGCATGGATTTCTGTTAAATTCAAATAAACCTGTCTGCCACTTAGAAGTCTGCCTGCCTGCCATGAAAGATATAAGCCCTAACATAACTATCATGTCTTCAACCTTGTCTTCACTCACTGGGTGGATCTGCCCAACTCACATTATCATTAATGGGAATTCCATGTATGTATCATTTGGAGAAAATACTCCCTAAGATATTTTATGATTATCTTTCTAGGCAGGTAGGGATGGCATCAATCATGCATCCAACCCAGTTGTACAATGCGCATTATTAAAGCATCAGAGCAATAAAAATAAATAAATAAAAAAGCATAGACATTGCCAAACACATTAAAATAGTAAGAAGGATCAAATGGAAAATCTTTGAGGATCTTGGGAGAAGAACAGGACTTAGTTGCAAGTTTTCTTGTATTTACAAAAGATCTAAAACCTAAGTTCAGTCTTTCTCCTTCTAGAAAGAGCAGTGAAGTGATGGTAAAGACTAACCTCATTATGTAAGCAAGTCACAGATAAGATGCATTCAATTTATCACAAACATCTGGTGGGTGAAGAAAGAAGGGGGTATTTTACACTGAAACTGGTTGATCTCTGTGAATTTTCTTTTCTT
>VZRV01001536.1:358367-458397 GCA_013398115.1 Falcunculus frontatus | reverse complement strand
TTTTTTTTTCTTTTAACAGAAGATGACTTCCCACAATTTTAGTGTTTTGGGGAACAGAAGAATTGTGAAAAACAGTACTTCCAGACAGCCTCATGAGAATGAGGAAGCTTGTTCTCAACTCACCACTTCTGCCTTACTGTGAGCAGGAGCAAGAGGAGGAGACATCAGTAGATGGTACCACTGCCTCAGTCCTTCCCTCTTGTCTTCCTGTAAAATTGCAGCAGAAGAAAAGCAACCAAAACCTTTCCTCTGACAAATGTTAAGCTGATAATTCTGGGCATGTCCAAACCATGGTACTCATTATGCAAACTAGTTCCAGAGCCAAAAATACACTAGAAACACTTGCACAATGCTGCACTCAAAGCAAATTAGCTTTTGGAAGCCTACACTTCTTTCAGGATACCATAGCATCCCACAACCTATTTCATGGATGTATCAGCAGCAAGCAGCAAAGGAGCAGCAGAAGAAAAGGAAATACTGTCATCCGAGGATAATCAAAGCATCAAGATATACTGTCAAGGTAGGCATCCTATCACTCTTCCAATCTCTCTCTCCCAATAATTACATTGTTCTATTATTTTCTCTGGTAAAAGAAGTTCTAGGAATAAACATCCTTCATTCCAATTTGAAAAACAAGTCGCTAGTTGTGAGTGAGAGTTCAGCCCAGGCAACCTCTTTTTCTACGCTTCCTGTGGAAGGAGATACATGCAACATTTTTCTGCTTACATCCTTTCAGCATCAGGCATAACTTTGCTTACACTGCCACTCTGCCACTCAGATCATCTACACTTTGATAGACCCTAAGAAATACTAAGTGGAAAGAAGGAATAGGAGAAATCCTGGCAGTCTACAATGAACTCAGCTCTTCAGCTACATTGCCAAACACAGCTCACTGATGGCTGAGTTTTCCTGATATAAACTTCATGAAGTTCAACAAGGCCAAATGCAAGGTCCTGCACCTAGGCTGGGGCAATTCTCAGCACCAGTGCAGACTAGGGGTTGAAATGACTGGGTCCTGCTGAGGAACTGGGGATCCTGGTGAATTAAAAACTGGACATGAGCTGGAAAAGAGCACTTGCAGCCCAGAAAGTCAAACTGGGCTGCATCAAAAGAAGTGTGGCCAGCAGGTTGAGGGATTCTGCCCTTCTACTCCACTGTGGTGACACCTCACCTGGGGTACTGCATCTATCCCTGGGGGAAACCAGTATGAGAAAGACATGGACCTGTTGGAGCAGGTCCATAGGAGACCCACTAGAAGGGTCAGAGAGATAAAATACCTCTCCTGTGAAGAGAGGCTGAGAGAGTTAGGGCTGTACAGCCCGGAGAAGAAAAGACTCTGAGAAGAAATTACTGTGACCTTTCAATATATAAAGGGTCCCTATAAAAACGAGGAGAGAGATTTTACCAAGGCCATAATGACAGGACAGAGAGCAATGGTTTTAAAGTGAGATTGGACATAAGGATGTATTTTTTATGATGTTCCAGTGTTAAGACACTGGAACAAGTTGCCCAGGGAAGCTGTGGATGCACATGACAGGTGGCTGGACCAGATGATCTTTAGAGGTCCTTTCCAATCCAAAACATTCTGTTATTCTGTGACAAAGAACCTTCTTCCTTTTCCTGCACTGACATTCAGTCTGCAAACAAAGATGGAAATGACATCACCTTTGTGTTAAAAATAAGGTTTTTCCACCTCTTAGGTTGGCAGAGATGATGACAAAGACGCTGTTAGAGCTGTTCTCAGGTTGGCTCCCTTTCTTCCTTTACCTCTAGAGCAGGACAGTGGAAAGAGAGTAGAAACAAGGAAGAAACTATCTGGGCAGGCACCAGAATAAGCCTCTGCTTAATGGCTTACAATCATTGTGTGGAGCCCAGGCCATAAAACACCGAAGCTTCCTAAAAGCTTTGCCCCCAAACTTCAGCCCATGTTGAAGGGCTGATGCTTTTTGCTTTTGTGTTGTTCAGTTGGTGTCACACATATTCATGCCTGTCACATAAGACAGCAGCTTCAGGGAGGTCACGTGCATAAGACAGTTCGGAGGATTAGTCCATCTATGTTAATATTCAAGACTGTCAAGTCTTATGCTTTAAGAATTTAATTTTGAGAGCCACCACACCTTTAACACATTCATAGTTGAAATAGAGAAATTAAAATATTTAATACCTCCAGAAAAACTGCAGGCCTTCAATTTAGGAAAAGCAATATTATGGACATTGATTCCATCTAAAAAACTGTCGTTCCAGCAAGTCATACTGGAATCAGCAAGGGAGGAATGAGGGAGTTGCAGATTCTTTGGTATGCTTCGTTTCTGTGTTTATACACCTGCTAGCATATTAGTGAATCACCAGTGCTGCCACACTACAAATAATAAATAACATTAGCAGAAGAACTCATATTTGAATTCCCTTGTGTGCTTATCACAAACTCATTTAAAGCTGTTTCCAACTCTCCCAACTCTGAATACATTAGAAATTATTTCAAACAGAAAGTCTTCTTAAAAGGATGCGACAGTTTCAAATACTGGAACCATAGTGGAGTAAGCACAGAATAAACACAGACCCCAGTACACTGACTCAATAAGGTACATTCAAAGAGTAGCAAAATAATGTCTTTTCAAGTCACTCAGACTTTGGAGGACAAAATTTCAGCTTTTGTCCAGAACTCTCGCTCATGTTATTGTATGTCATAACTATTTGCATTAGGGTAGTATCAAGTGAGAGAAGCCTGTATTTATAATGTCTTTGTGTGACTGAGCATACTTGTGAACTAAATCTAATTTACATTTCTGACATAGGTGGTCAGATGTTATCTGGGACAAAACAGTGCATTTGAGCTGTTTCAGTGCTTAAAGAAAGCAAGCTTTACCACACTGACAGAAAATTCAGCAAGCGTTGAAACTGAAGTGCATGAAAAACTTTCTGACAGATCAAAGTGACTGAGCATGTTAGTCAAGAAAGATGAAGTCTTTTGCCATACATGTACGCATGCCCATGAGTTTGTGTCTGATGTTTCATGATTAGATGACTGTTTCTAGCAAAATAAATTCATAAATAAACAGCAAAGCATGTGGTGCTTTGCTGTTTATTTATAGAGAGAGCCTATTATTTATACAAAAGAGCCTAGCAAAGATACCAAGAAACTGTGGCTTTTTATTCTGTTTAAATAATCCATGTGCAATTGGGACATTTTCTGACATATTTGTTATTTGTTCTTATTCATCAGCACACATGGGCCATTATTTTTTTTTCTCAATGGATCAATCCTGTACAGACTAAAAGCATTTTGTAGCTTCTAGTCAGATGACACTGGTTATCTGCAGTTATTCTAACCAGGGTGCTCTTTCGGTTTTCCAGTTCAATCAGGCAGAAAACCTGCAGCAGGAATATAACCATGTGCACGTTCCTAAACTGGCTTCTGCAAGAAAAGATGTTCACTTACTAGTTCTGATTTTGCTTAACATGGAAATTCAGGCCAGTGAAAACTCACAGTGATGGATATGTAAAACAAGAGGAAAATCTGGGCTAAAATCCTTCCAGCTCATGTTTCTCAGTGTATTTCCCCAGCTATTTCCCAGAAATATGAGCAGATATAGCTGTTTGTATTCCCCTGATTTATATGTCACCACAAAATCTGCAGACTAATAAACCAAGTAACTTCATCAGGAGAAAATCTCCCTGCTCCTTTCTGGGGAAGAGGGCTGAAGGCAGGGATTGTGCTGCCAGGGGGCATGGGGAAGGTCCCTGGGCTGGGGGGGATGCTGCAGGGGGATGCTACAACGCCCAGACATCAGAGCAAGGACTCAGTGGCAGATATAAAGGGAGCAGAGCCGCAGGGAGACAACCCAAGTACACAGAACAACTCCTCTGCTGGCAAGTTAAGGGGCAATACAGCAACCAGAAAAATGGAGGCAGCTCTCTGGCTGTTATTCTTCTCCCTAGGGAGAAAAGTCAGCACAGAAAGCAAACATCCTGGAAGTATAGTTGCAGGTGTCTGCTGGGAGAAAGAGATGGGCCTCATCATGGAAAAGTAGCTTTACAGGAGGTGTGCACAAGCACAGCAATCTCGTTGCACAAAAAGAAGTTTTAGTCACCTCTTAACTGGAGGCCCACTATAAATTTGGATCCCTAACCTTCAAGCCAGGCAGCCCACGGAACACAATGAGAGGAGGAAGGATGAGCTGGAGAAGGTGGCCTTTGTATAGGCACATATTTAATTGTTTAGAAGTAACTATTTTAACTCAAAAGTCAAGTCTCTTGTCTCAGTGACTTATGAACTTGGTTTTCTGCATTGTTTATCTCCTGAAAAAGAATTTGGAGGAAGAAGCTAAGTCAGGCCCAGTTCTTGCGTAACAGAAGCTAGAGTAATATGATTCAAGGGGGCTCCATTTGCAGCACTGTGTCTTTGAATAGTCAAACCAATAAATTTAGATGAGTTTTAATACCTACCACTGTTATGCTGTTGGTACTCTACAGAGAGATGTAATAGAACAACTACTCAAAAGCTAACAACATCATCCAGTTAGATAACCAGTTCAAACTTCCACCCTGTGGGGTTTTTTTGGGGGAGGGAAGAAAATTAATATTCTTTTTACATGGAACTTAAAACAAAGTGTAATTTAAGAAGATTAACTGACAATTTAATGGATTGATCCAAAGATTGTTTTAATTTGCAAATAATCTCCTAAATGTCATGAAATCTCCAAAGCAACATGCAAACTATTCCGAGTCCAAAAATAATGAGCTATTGATTCTTTTGTTATGAAATCACTCTGTAGGTTGGCAATACACCTTTGGGCCACAATCTATTACATAAGCAAATTACAGTACCTGATGCTGACAATGAAGAAATGACAGCAAACTTTTTCTCATTAAAATATAGGCTAGAAAAAAATGTCAAAACTAACTTTTTTCTCTCTGCCAAATAAATAAATAAATAAGCACCATTCTTTTGGAGACTGTATTTCTGAACAGATAACATTTCTGTATATAGAGCTTGATCAAATGTTTTACCCAAAATTCCCAGAACTGATTTTCTACTGAATCTAAACCATCTACATCTGTAGACTAGAAATCTATCTTTATCTATGCATAGGCACATGGTTTTAAGGAGTTAAACAAATGCCTAAACCCATTTTGGAGGCTAAAACTGTCAAAACGAGGAAGCAAGTAAATGAATTGAGCACCTTAAGGCATAGATGGCAAAGTCACTGAGGACTGAAAACACTCATTTATTTCAAGGAATATACTTCATCCCCAAAAATTGGTAAGAAAAACTTGAATATATGAGATCTGTTCAGTTCAGACATCAACAGAGAATCAAAACCTCTCAGCTCAAGGTCTCTAGCTTTTCTTAAACCACCTTTATATCAATAATTAGTATAGCTTAAGTACAAAGCAAAGCAAAATGAAAACTTGAGCTTAGAGTATTCTACAAAGCCTAAAATTTAAACTGGAGTCACACAACACAATCATTATGACACTTTCCACTTAAAAATAGAAGATCTGTGCAAAAAAATCCTCAAGGTCTTTGCCCAAACACAACTAGGGGGTCCCTGAAGCAGATGCAAGTTAACGAAAAAGAACACACAGCATCAGTCTCCAAAATGAGCTAAGTTTGAGTCCGAGCCTGAGGTCAAAGAAGGGCATGAAATACCATGTACCTGTAGTCTGTAGTGTCTCAGCGCCTATTCCGTCAGACAAAATTATACCCATGTGAGCCTGCGATATCCATTCCCGTTTTAGGCAAAGTGCACTTTGGGGATAGAGACAATGGTATCCAGTAACTCAGCCCTCAGCCCAGCCCTTGCCACAGCCCGGTTTCACCCTCTTTTGTCCAGTTTACCACAGAGACTAGTTGCTCTTTTCTCACATTTGAGTTTCTCATGAGATGGTGGTACTCAGCCTTCCCCAGTGTCCCACCACAGCTCCCACCACACACTTGCACTTCTCAAAAACTGTTGGTTTTGTAAGGATACAGGATGGGACCAGAGGAAGAACAAGGCTAATACCACACAAAAAAGGGTCTGGATGGAGATCTAGGAATTTTGCCTGTGGGTGGACAGGTTGCCCAATTTTTTTGATTTCCCTGGTATAGGCTGAGTCTCTGCTTCAGTCTCTGCTATATGGTGGCTCTAGCCCTTGGCAACTGTAAGGCTTGTAAAGGACTGAAACTTGTCTGTCAGGTATTCCTACTGATGTCAAGCATGAGTTAGGTGGAACCATGTTTGTCCCTGAATTCACAGATATTTTCCTTTTGAAAAGAAAAGTAGTGCAACATTGAACTATCTTTTGAATACAGCTAACAGAATATAAAAATGCTGGATCAAAAATTGCTGAGGGGGCAAAGGGGACCAGACTATATTCCCTGAATATAGATTACAAAATGTTCTAGGTTTCCTTTTGATTAATTGCTTTCTTTTCCTGTGGTTTTTTAAGAGTTTTACTTCCATTGTGGAATTATCTTATAAACTGTCTTTCTTCACTAAACAACTAAAGGTTAGCCACTACAAATACAATGTGAAATCCATTGTATACATCCGTTGTTTATACTTCTTGCGAAATAGTATAAAGTCTTAATACATAAAGACAAATCTTTAAAACTGCTTCAAGCTCCAAATTAAAAATTAGTCCCTTTTGTGTTGATTACCAAGGGATATTTGGAGAATCCCCTGTGATCACAGGACATTTCCATATTGCCTGTCACTTTAAGGTGAAAAATTTGCAAGGACACTCTCACCATCTGTCATCAACTCACTTTAGGTGACACAGAGGACTGGTCTAAAATGGCCAATAGGCCTCCTGCATAACAAAGCCCTTGCACTTTTGCATTGTTTGTATTTTGACCTGGGCAGATAATCCTTCAGAAAGGGGGCTGTGTTTTGCTACTTCTTTTTTCCCTCACACAGTGGCCGTTTCAGTGCTTTTAAAGAGAAATCATCCATCCATCTAGAAAGTAAATTTAGAGAGCTGTCTCTCTCTTACTCTTTGGCCTAAACAACTACACTGCAGACTGAAGGCATTTTATTAACAACACCATGTTTCGTGAAAGCAAGTGAAAAACTTGCTATTCTAAACTAAGGGGCTTTTTTGAGTGACATAGTCACTTCATTTAAACTGTAAATCTAGGTAGTTGTGAATGCTTAATATACTGTCAAGGTTTGTTGCTAACAGTCTCTCATTAAATGGATAATTTAAAAGCAGACAGCAATCTAGAAAGGAAAAAATAGCACCTTTCTGCAGCCTGACAAAACCATGTTAGCCTGTTTGTATAGTCACTCATATAACAAGGACCATTTCTCATAGCAGAAGTCAAAGATAAACTGTTCTTACCATGTCAAGCACCACTTAAGACTTGCAAATACCATTTCCTCATACAATAGAGGCCTCTCCAGCCTATGAGGTTTGTAGCTGACACACTTACAGCACTGGTTAAAGGAATAAGGGAAAAAAGTTGGAAAAATAAACTCCTGGAAAATGTTTTTATCCTGTCAGTTCTCTACCTCAGTGACTGGAAAATAAAAGACTAATAGAACATTCATCCCAGGGCTCTTTCTGCCTCAAAGTCCAACAGCAAAGAAAATTATCAGAAACAGTCATTGTTATAAACAAGTGAATGGATGAAGGGAAGAATGAATATATGATGGGGACATCCCTTCTGTCAGAGTAACAGGATACTCGCAGCATCCTCTAGGTTTTATGTCATCTTCAACACATACAATATTTGCATCTACAGAAGCAAGTCTATTTTCAAGGCACAGGCAAGTCTTTAAATGACACATTACCTCTTTAGACTTATTTCTGTTATAACTGGGGAACATTTGTTATTTTTCAGTCCACCCTTATATTTTAGTAATAAACTAGACCTTTTAATTACAAATGAAGTCAACTCCTTCCTCTGTGAAACAGGCTTCACAAAAGCTAAAGGGAATTACACTAAAATGTGAAGGATAAATAAATCCCTTGAGGTCCACTCCTTCTCTCCCACCTGCATCATGCACAATATATCAGAAACACAGAGTCACTTAAGCATGGGAGGCGTCCTCCTAGCTCCCCTCCTAGTTCTGTATTTCACTGAGCAAGGCTGCCCATAAACAAGCAGCCATTTATTGTTCTATTACTGCTTTAGGTTCTGAAGGGATTACCTTTTTAATCAAATTTCCATGCAGAAAATAGGATCTGTAAAACCGTGGGCTAGACGGACTGACTAGAAACCCCTGGTGATCTGTGAACTCCAGAGTTTCTGCTTTCTCCTGGATTTAGGATATAGGAATAGGCAAAATAATTTCTTTCGATATAAATTCTCTCCTCTATCAGACAAAATTCTTGAGATATACAACAACCAGATTCCCTGAAAACCAGTTTGGAGAGAGAATATCCGCAAAGCTTTCAGCTGTGTAGAGATAGGGTGTCACTACAGATGCTGAAAACTCTCATTGGGTTCCCCCTGCAGTATGAAATTAGCACTTTTGCTTGCTGAAGGTACAACCATGCTTTTTATATGTATTTGACTTTTCAAAACAGCATGACATGCACAAGAGAACAAATAAAAGAAGTTGCCCACATTCAAATAGAATTTTATCTCAACGACTTGAGCTGTGTTGTAGATGGGCCCTTTCAAGAACAGATGTGCATCACACACATCTGGCTCAGAAGTTCCCAGACATCTTTTCCTGCATCATATTAATCATGCACAAGTCATCTTTATATATTTTTAAGCCCTAAATACAACCTTATGTATTCCAGTCAAGCTAAAACTAAATTATTCAAGATCTTTGGATACTACTGCTTTATGATAAATATTTGGAGGCAGTTCCAGGTGATAAACCTAACAAGTAAAGGATTCTACTTCTTGGTGCACTTCTGTGGAACAAAATAACAGAAGGAATTCAGGAACAGCTACAGAGCTACCCAGCAACCTCTATGACAAACACTGGGGACTCCAGGGTTGGTAGAAGCATGGTTATTTGTGATAGAGGGTTTGCAGCAGTCCACCTCAGTAAAAAAAACCCAGGGATGCTAATTCTGATGGAAGTGCTGAAATTCTGCCAAAACATAGCTTGCAAAAGCTGCACTTGCTTCTGATTCTCTGCAGGTCCCTTGGTCCTCTTCATAAGGATTGGTTGAAGGTATACTCTGTGACCTTGCCTGGTGTTCTCTTAGCCTCCCCTCAAAGTGTTTGGCATTCTTGGCACACACTGCTCAGGACAACTCCCTGCAGAAGGCCTCACATCTCCCTTTGGACCTCTAGTGTAAAGACCCAAACATCAAAATGTTTCAGGTAGCCGTGCTCCCAGCCTCCAGAGAAGAGAGGAGCAGGGACCCATTCTGTTTTGAGGAAAGGCATGCAGAGTTCAGAAAACAGATATGTAAAGAAAAGAGTATCTGAAAGCTATACATATCATACAGAACTTGATCTCCAAACAAGAAATTTATGGAAAAACAGCAAGGCATCATTTAGTAGGTATGTCAATGCCCCCACAGTGTGCAGAAATCTGCTGTTTGATTTAACAATTACTTTCTTCCAAGGGTAGCATTTGTCCCAAGAAATTTTTCCTTTGTGTTTTATTAACAAACATTAAAAAGCATTTCTGAAAGCACGGTCAGAATCTGACAAGCACCCTTGAAGCTCAAAGTAGAGAGAGCACTTCGAAAGTAAACTTTTACTTGGGGTTGGAATAAAAATTTATAAAGTCATTTGAAATATATTAAATATGTTTCCTCTTACAATCATCTCTCTTGTTCACAAATTTAGTGTTTGTATTACCATGACTTGAAGAAATACTTTTTATTTATGATACATAGACAGAGCATTTAAATTCCATCCAAAATGCTTCAAATGAAAATGCGAACACAATATAGAAGCTAAGAAATGCATCTTTCCATGCTTCCTTAAACACATGAAAATGCCAGATTTTACAAGCTAATCTTCCAATAAATGATATGTTGTATTTAAATGCGGAGCACTCTGAAAAAAAAAATTGATAACAATGGTCCAATATATAAAGATTCAGTTTAGTAAGTGAAAAAATTTTCTTTCTAGTGCTACAAGTGCTGGAATGGCATATCACATTAGCACTTCTCACATCTGAAGCTGTGATTTCTGTGCTTTAAAAAAATAATAGGATTTATTTAGGTTGCTATCTGCACTTAAGTATAGGGCTCACTTTCACTCTGCCTTACACATGTAAACACAAACAGTCCTATCACAAGACAATTGGCAGTTTTCATTGTCTTGTTAATCTTGCAGCCACATCTTTCTGTAACTTAACAGACTCTGACATTTGGAATTCATTACAATTTGCATTGCTAATTAAAGTTGTTTCTGATGGATTATTTCTGCATTAAAGATTATTTCTGTGTGAAAGATTTTTTTTTTTTTCCTAAAGCTGTTTAGTGAAATATTTTTTAATCAACATAACATGTCCGGTAAAGAAGAAAATACCTTCATTTCATGGGAAAGCCCATACAATAGCATCTATATAAAATCTATAAAGATATTACAAATCTAATCAAACTCTATGGAGAACTTTTAATTAAAATTACAAATAAAGGCATCTGAATAATATAATTTTTTAAAATGATACCTTTTCCTGGAAAAAGATAACAGAAAGGTGTTTGATAAACATAAAATCTATAGCCTAAAGTACAGCTAGGAATGGTGAGGGAAAAAGGACAGTACAAGAGAGAATGAAGAAATACGTAATGTATTTAATGGCTCAAACACATATAGTTGTTGGAAGCTATGAGAAATCGCTGTAAAAGTGGTTGCTTTATTTGCCAGTCACTTGCTAACACTATTTCATTGCATCACAGCCTTTCTCAGCAATCCTAGGAATTCTGTGGCTAAAGAGGTTTGGGTGTTTATGACAAGCCATTCTTTCTTAAGTACTCAGCAAGGACTAACAATTTTCTTTTGTGGTTTAAGCAAGGATAGACCTTCCATTTAACCTTTGAATCTGAGCTAAAACCTCTAGTGACATTATTCATGACTTCATGCACAGCAGTCAGAAGTGAAAATGTAGTTCCTGGCCTTGCCTCCAACAGAAGTAAAAGGAAGCTTTACCCTGGGAATAGGGCTGGGCTTTCATGGCCAAACCAGCATTTTGACCATGGGCCAAATCTCACTCTCTGAATCCAGGAGTCAAACTTGCAAGGGTCACCAATCAGAGACATGCAGCATTTGGTCCTCACTGTGCTCAACATGTGGATGATCACAGCTGCAGAGATGTAAAGACACTCTTGGATACACAGATGGACCTCCAAGGGCTCCATTCTATGAAAATATATAATTGTACATGTATTGTGTTCCCCAAAGAACACAGTATATATTTGTATGGTTACCCAGGTATTCTCTCTCTCTTTTTTTTTTTTTTTATTCCCAGAGAAAGAATGAAAGTAGCAAAATCTGTAGGATTTTGGAAACCTCCCTCCATCCACTGATTGATAAACTCCACTTGTGGTGCATTTGCTGAATATATGAAAATACTTACAATCTGTTATTCACACTTTCAGTCAATTAAGCTATTTAAATGATTTGTTTTAATTTCATTCCCAAGTCTTCCAAATTCTGTCATATCATGTTTGATCCAAATAAAGACAGATACTTTATTTGTCAAATATATTTCTTATTCTCCATACAGAACAAATGGTACCTTTTTCACATTTATTTTTAGCAAGAGCAGAAACAGAGAATTCTTCCAGGTAGACAGTAAATAAGTAGATTCTAGTATTTCAGTATGTCATTAAATAACAACCATGTAATTTTCTTTCTTTGAAATGGACTATTTTTGCTAAATTAATATTCTATATTTATTTCCACCCTAGAATATCAACCGAGCTATAACTTCCTGAAATGCTCAATGAAATAAGGTACTTTAGTAAGTTTTATATCATACTGCATTATTAAAAGAAATGGTGATATTTTTTTATTATCTCTGATTGTCTTTTTAAGCTTTTCCTGAAATTAAGTAGCAACATTTTTTTCCTGCATTGTTATATGGAATGGTGGCAAACCTTCTCAAAGGCATTTTAATAGATGGAAGACATTGTATGTAACCGTAATTTCAGGTACTAATGTTAGAATGAGCTTATTTCTAAGCACTGAATATCTATTTCTAAGTAATCTTTAAGCACCAACTTTATCTGTGCCAGTGAGAAACATTGCCTCATCACTCCTGTGGAGTCTCCCCTGCCTGTAACCTACAGAAAGGATGACTTGTGTATTGAAGGTTAATATCATGCAAAAACATTCCTAAGATAATAGCACAATGCTGGATTCTGATGTACTGGTTTTTAAGACATGTCTGTTGTGGTTCATCACATTTATGCCCTGTGCCTACCACTTGCTTAGGCTTATCCAGTCTCACTTGAGCATTGTGGTTGGTACAGTGACAACACTACATATAGCATTTTAAAAACGAGATAGTAATAGAACTCAGGTTGAAGTAAAATCAAACTTGGTCATACCACGGAGAAATGTCCCATAAATATTTTGAACATTAAGTAAAGGAACTAAGACGCCAAACAAACATTGCAAGCTGTCTCCCTAGGACCATAAACACTTTGTAAACACGGATTTTTTTCTAGAATGGGAATGGAGCAATTACCAAGGCATGGCTGAAGAAGTAGATATGTGCATCAGGAAGGACAGATGGGACTAGATCTTGCCTCAAGGCTAAGAGAGCAGTTCAGAGAGAGGGGGGCATAAGGAGAGCTCCCCAGGAGAAGATCATCATGGTACTTTAAGGGACTGACCAGATTTCATCTCCTTCCAGAACTGTTACCATCCACCCAAATCCTGAAAAAGAGCCCTGGAAATGAAAGAAGGTCCAGAGCCTGGAGAATTTTGACATTGAATTTGATAAAACAAGGCTATCAGGTCTTTTCTTTATCACTCTAAACCTTGTAAAGTGTGTTGCAAAGGGATTTTTATAGTTATTTCTATTCCTTACTAAGCTGCTTCTGTAGGAACCTATGTGGTTAAATTTTCACACCACTTACTGCTCTTAGTATAAACCCAGCCTAAGATCCAAAGATCCAGCATATCCAAGATTCTCAGGTATGGCTACAACAGTTAATCAAGCAGGGCCTGGGTACAGGTTCAGGCACAACCCACAGTTTCCCACAGTGTTTGGTTGTTATTGCTCTCCTGGTTACAAGGGACCACTGAGAGTTTGGCTGCAACTGCCATATTATTTGGAGTTTTGAGTGCCTGAGAATATCCTAAAATATCATGTGGATTCCTATGTAAGGGCCAGAAGCACGCAGCAGAAATCTCCTTTCTTGGGATATAATCATTGTGAAGAGTGAAAAGCAAAGCAACTTTTACTTCTTGCATCAACTGAGTCTTTCTTCATGCATCCGAATTAAAAATATCATCCTACGGGTGTTTGCATGCCTCAGAAAGCAACAAAAATTTTGGAGTAAATTATTGTCTAGAAGTGAAAAAACAGAGCAATACATCTGATGTAGCATCTAATGTCTGCTTTCCAGTGGACAAAGGAGATTAACCGTGAGAGAAAAGGGAGCCATATTTTGGAAAGCTGCAGAATGAACTGTGTAACTCTTTGCCCTTCCTTCCAAGACAAGCACCAACCTGTTATATTTCCACTGAGGCTTTCAACACAGAAACCACATGAAGGAGGAAAATCCCTGCCATGAGACTGTACCGACCTCTCCTCCTCCGGCACTGGACTCCTTACACCAGACTCTCTGTGGACAGGATTTCTCTTTCAGCAAACCCATGCCCCTCTCAGCCCTCCTATGCCCTGCACCACCAGACTTCTGCATCCTGGCTATCACAGAAGTTGCTGTCCTGGGCTGTGATAGGGACAGAGGCTGGCAGACACCTGCCTGACAGGTGCTCTTCAGGAGCAGTGGGTTGAGAGCTGGTGACTCCATGCCCTGCCCTAAAGGCAGAAGAATAACCACTGGACCTTGTCCAGGAAGTCTGTGGGGTTCCCCCTCCTAGGAGTTTGCCCTGAAGAAGAAAGTTTTCCCAATTAAAAGGAGGGTGAAATAGGGCATCTTTATCACTCTTTTATAAAGCTACTAAAGATTATTATGTTACATTTTCAAGATCCAAACACAACAGTAGCAGACTGAACTCTGAAATAGATAAAGCATTCACCTATTAATCAAAACAGGAATATATGCCTTGATTTTCACTAAAAAGCCTAATAATATGAACTAAAGAACACCAAGAGTTTGAGTTATTTTTCTTACAAGGCAAAATAGTTGCATCTAGTTGCATAAGAGACAATTAAATATAGCCTTCTTATATCAGACAGCTAATTGTCTGGTCCAAAAAAGATAGCTTTAAAGTTACTATTATTTTCAGTAACATCCTACAAATCCATGTCCTAGTATTTTATTACTTAAGTAGAGGAAAGGCTCAGGCACTATAATGTAATTCTCTCGTTATTTTATTACTTTCCCATGTAAAATTGTGGGACGTAACAGGAGTATGGACAATTATGTAGAGTAGGGTTATTCATCTCTACATGTTTTTATTCCTTAAAACTGGGTAAGTCCTTTCCAAAAATTGGTTCCTAGGCATAAAATGCCTTGAGCAGCTTTAATTTCAGAGAAGAGCAATAAATCATTTTAATACAAGAAGCAATATTTGATTACTCTGCATTACCCAGTAGCCACTTTACAATTATAATCCTTTACACTCTTATCACTGAATATATCACTCCTAACTCTAACCCCTCAATCACCCTCTCCGTCATCCATGCTCCTACTATTTGGCAACAAGCCTCTCACTATTATTTAATATTAAATTATATAGCACATATGTAATGGCGATAGTCATGTGATAAATTGCATTTATCATGCATCTTTTAATGCAGCTGCATTAATCATATCTCTCTTTCACCTTGCCTGCTAATCCATCTCTGTCCAGAACTACTCAGTCCCATCCAAACCTTTAAGGAGATTTGAATATGCACCATTAGAAATGGTGCCCTTTCCCAAATATGAAGTTTCATCGCAGAAGTCACACTGTCCCAAAGTTCAGCACAAATAACTTTGAGTCTATGAAGGGTTCGAGAGTGAACCATAAGATTCCTTGGAGCCAAAAACCATAGACTTAACATTTTCCGTTGTTACAAGGTTCTCCATTTCTGGCCTGAGGTTATTATCCATGATCCTGGGCCTTAAAATGGAAACATTTCATGTTTGTAAAATAGGTGCTTCTAAAGGTCTTTAATATGTGTCAGCTGCTGTTTTCATTCCCTCCTAGACCTTTAAAACTGGACTTCTAATAGACAATTAAAAAATACTGACCTTACAAGCCGTAGGATTTAAGAAAAAGGAACCAAAAAGTATTTTTGAACTCTTCAGAACATTTTGAATTCTGATATCTATGAATTATTTGTCCTATATGCTATGCTGTCTCTCCAATGGTACAGGGCAGCAGATGAATTTTTTTAGCATCCACTGGAGATAACCTGTCAGATCCCTATTGATCTGCCTATGCTGACTTTATTACATAGCTCTAAATGCTCTTTTTTGCCTTCAACCCAATTCTTAAACATTTACTTAGAACTTAAACTCGTTTTTTAAAACATTTTGTAGTCTTTTCAAAAAAAATTACTGAGGTTGCAAGTGTTTCATGAATCTACGCTAGCATCACCAAACTGATTTGGGAAAGCAAGGAGAAAGAACTGGGCAAGAACCAGAAAAAAGTGTTGAAAAATTTGTTCCAAAACAATATAATGTTTCAGTTTTCCCAATTAAAAAACCTTTGTGTTAGAAAAGTCCTTTCGTATATATATTTTTAAGTCACAAAAATGGTCTATACAAAAAAATATGTGTTTATGACACAAATACCATTGATGAACACCAAATCATTTTCCACATTTTTGGGATAACTTAGACACTTAGAATGTGATTAGTCACAGCAGATGGGAGTGCTTATGCCATTAGAACTAAACATATGGGTAAGTGTTTTGTTGGATGGGGATTTATACATTTTGTGGATCTGTAAAGTTAAACTATTGGTTTAGGCATTCATACAGCCATAGCTGAAAGGCTGTTCCTGAAATCCTGTCTGTAACAGAATCAAGCCCTAACAGAATACTGTGCTCTTGTTTGCAGCTGGGTTTTTTGCCCCAAACCCATTGCTGATGGGGCAGATAATGTGAAAGGTGCTCTGACCAATCACTGCTTTGTCCCCACGTGCTTTTCTCCTCCTCTTCCTCCTCCTCCTCCTCCTCCTCCCTCATTTCCCTTCCTCTCGTCTTTTGCTGTGTCCCTCTGGCTTTTTCCCTGAGACTCCCCAGTGAACTGTTCATCATTACATGTTGGGATTGAAAAGCAGACACTGGTCATCTACTTGAGCACCTTTCCCTTATCCTCTTTCTCTCACCATTATAAATTAAAACCAAGATTTTATTAACACTTTTGGGTGTAGGTTCACAGGGAAGAAGGGATTAAGGGTCCTGTAGCCAGTCATTCGTATTCCCTCACAGCCATACCCAGGGGAGCAATTGAAACTGTCTTGTGCCCTCCTTTTTGTCCTCCTGACACTTTGTCTTGATGTCACAGGAACCCACAGTTTGGAAAAACTTCCCAAGTTTTGGGATTTTTTTCAGTGCGGTCAGGACACTTTTCCTAATTTTTGTCCATGAACATGAATGAGGAATCCAAGAGATACCTTACTTGCATAAAATTGGGCTGGAGTTTAGAAAGTTTGCTGCTGTTGCTCTCCTGTGGCTTTACTGGCCTCACTCCACAATGTTTCAATTTTTCCTTTCACTGAGGCAAAAAATCCTTAAAGTTTTACAGATATCCTTTCTAATCCCTGATTACTTCCATATCTCGCCATATTTTCCTCCTTGTTCTATCAAACAATGACCATGGCTTCCACATTGGAAAAATGCTCACTCCATGGCAGTGTGAGTCAGCCACAGAAAGCAAATTCTCAGGTCAAAGAAACTTTTCCTTAGGGGATCCTCATGTCTCAGGAAGACACTGGGAGACCATGGGAAAAGGGTTGACTTGAGCCCCAGTTTTTCCAAGCTCTGAAGTCCATGCTAAACCCCTCTGCAACTAACTATAGAGCAATTCAAATAATAGTTTTGGTTATTAACTCTTCAGCAACTCAAAGTACTGATATTCGGTTCATCAAGGACTCACAATGAAAGGAGGTAGGAAATGAAAAAAAACAAAACAAAACAAAACAAAAACAAACCCAGAAAACATTGATAAATCAGAGGTCCTCTTTTCTAAAACACAACAGAATTTGCTGATGTCCTGATACATCATGGCCACTCACAGCCTTAATCATGTGAAATCACTTCAAAAAGAATTAACAGATTTAACTTAGGAAAAAAAAAAGCTTCAAAGCTTTAACAACAGCAGGAGACCTTCTTTTTAATTGGGAGCATATATCTAAGCAAAACTAAAAATATTCAATAAAAGCAGATTTTGAAACTGCATAAATATCAAAATGATTTAATTATAATGTTTAATATTCACATTTTTCATTGTTTTGAGGCTGAAAAACCTAGTCAAAGCTTTATATCTTTCATTATTGCTATACATTTGGACTGGAGGGGTGCCTAGGCTCCCACAAAACCAGATCCTTCCTGTTTCAGCAGTAAAAACATCTCTGTCGCAAAAATCTTGCAGTGTATGCCAGGAGACAGCAACTAGATAAAGGCAGAGAAATGGGAGAGCATATGGAAACAGTCAGCATGACAAGTGGCAGTCTGAGTTTTGGCTCCGCTTTCACCATTTGCAAACCCTTTTCATCTACCAGCCTATCTCTGTAGCAATAATAGGAGGTATTGTTAACAGGTTAGCATCCCCTACCTGCTTGAATTTATCATCCAGGGATGAGAAAGACAATGCCAGTAAATACCTCATGTCATTGTCTTTTTAAAAAAAAAAGAAAAAAAAAAGAAATTGAAAATTCCCAAGACGGAAACTAAGACCAGAGATAAAAACAAATGGAGATCAATTTTTATGTGAAATGAAAGATTGATTCTTGCAATTACAAGAAGTGTGAACTTTATAGAAAGAACACTCCAGTTAAATATATTTTAAATAGTCTTTAATGCAAAATGTAAACTAACAAATGAAAGCAGTTTCATTGCACTTAAATAAATATCTTTTGCTTCATCCCTTAAGTCAACTGGATTTCAAGTTACCTTAGGGAGCTTGGGTTTAGGAACCGCCAATGTTTTAGACCTATAGGCTTACCTAGTTGCACTAGAACAAATCAAATGCGTGTGGATGGAAATGCACCTGGAAAAATTCTCATGAGAATCCAAGAACAGTACAGGATTTTTCAAGCAACACAACCTCAACCCCAATGATATGAAACATTCTTTTTCTACATGAAATGTATCAAAAGAAATTAAACCATTAAAAAAATAAAGACTTATTCTATGTAACAATCACAATGAAACCCATTTAATGACATTTCATAGCACAAAAAAGTTGCCCCATTCCAGTTCAGTCAAAACATGCCAGCCAATCATGAAAAGCTATTAAAGAATGTGAAGATAGTGTCTTTTTATCCCACTACATCTCTGAAAGCTGGCATGCCTTTCTGTACCATTTTAGGGAAAAGAAAGAAAAATTAGAGGTATCTAAGTCTGCATAAAATTGATTTGAAAATTATATTTTCATTAAAAATAATGAAAACCTTAAAAATTTCTGAGAAGCAAAATAGAAAATAGGTAAGTGCTCTTGTGATTATGTTTTTGTTAGCAGCACTGTTAATCATAGTTTTATTAATGTATTAACAATGTGGCTTTCAGTTTCCAAAGTGAGAGCATTTTAACTTCCCCTTCAGGCAGCTATTGAGGAAAAATAATTAAATGTAAATAAATTACTAATGTGAAAGGATTTTGGCTTGCTCTTAAGTAAGGATGCTGTGAAAATTTCTTTTTCCTAATGAAGAGTTCACATCTCCTTTAAGAGTAGCCCAAATCAAGTTTTACCTAACCTTAGCACAAGCAGCACTGTCGACTACAGTTGGGACTGAAGTGGGTGGCATTATAGATATGTTTAAAATTAAAAATATCATTAGCTTTTTCAATCAGGCTGGCTGTGTTGTGACTATCTATACCAGTATCCTTATTTTGTGCTGTTGCTAACTGTCTGCATTCTTTAAGTAATGGTGGAGTAAAATACACTTTCCACAGCTCAGCTAAGTGCAAATGCTTTCATCCCCTCTAGTTCTAGAAAAAATGTGAGACCCCTTGACATGAGAAATAAAAGACACCACTTCAATATCTGGTTTAATATCTGGATCTCTGAAGCAAGGAAAGTGTGAGGAGATAGAAGTCAGCTGTCTGCAGGCATGATATCCCAAGCCTTGCCTTTCACCTGTCGTTTCTGCTTCCACATGTGCCCTTATCAGGACAGCGGGCGAGTCAGTCAAACACAAAAGGACAGAACCAAGGACAAACTATCGCTTTGCTCCTCCTCACTCTGTGCAGCCATATAGCACTGGTGAATCACGGCAGGAGAAGTGATGGCAACCTCTCAAGGGACTGTCACAGTCCTGTCACAGGCCTCTGTGCACAGTTTAGTTTTATCCTTTACTTTTAAATGCTGCTTTGACCTTTGGAGAACAGTGAATGAATCTCTGTGACTGTTGGAGGGATTTAGAAATCTAAATTATCCACACTTGAAAAAAATCCTTTGTTTCAAGCACAGGTTGCTTCTGGTTACGCTTCCGAGATACCCGCATGAGATCATTTTATTGCACAACATAGATAAATGACATTTTCAGACTGGTTCCAGGCAAGGAACATATTCCTTGTGTTCAGCTCTGCACTGTGAGCAGTGCCTCCTGCCTTAACCCTGCTTCATCTTTAGCACCACATAAAAATACAACACATCAGCTGTGCAGCTGTAACCAGGCATCCTAAGTGACAGCCCAGCAGGAAGAACAGCCTTTATTTGTCACCTAAAGTTAATGGAGTAAATTCAGAGACCCCCTCCTTCCTGCCTTTCTCCTACACAGAAGACTCAAGGCCCTGATTAATATGCAGCCCTATTAACTCTAGTGGCTCTAAGGAGGTGGTGACTGAACGGGAAAATTAATGACCTCCTGTCCAGGACTTGCCCCTTATTTCAGAGTTAAAATAAAAACTGCATTCAGAAGGGAAGCAGAATTATTTAATCTTTAATTGTAAACTGGTGCAGTAAACATGTGCCAGAAATGGCAGCTTTGATAAAATTCAATTTTCACTCCACTTGTTTAATTCGTCTTTATTTGGTAGTGTCTCAGCCAAGTTATTGCTACTTTTACCCTCATTGCTCAAACCTCAAGCATAGAAAATATACATTTTCTTTATCCATGCTCTAGAGAACTGGGGTTTTTTGGTAATGTCACATTAACCAAAAAATAGAAGAGACCTTAGCTGAATAATACCGAAGGCTGAATAATATCTACCTAAAAAGCACTCCAAAACAGAAACCTCCAAAGAAACTAAACAAAAGAACAACCCTCAAATACCCATATCATCTTCTAAACCACATGCTGCAGGCCATAAAAACACAACAGCCACATCCAATTCACTTGTTACAAAGAAAGGACCTATAAAAAAGAACCTTGACTCTTGGGTTTTTTCCAGAACCCTCCTATTGTCCTGCAGCAGAGTGGGTACCTGCACATGTAAACAGAGAGCTAAAAAAAAAACCAAAAAAAAAAGGGAAACACTGACATTTTAACTAATATGATGAGTGGTGGCTAGGATGGCAAGCACATGCTACTGCAACTCCTTCACAGGATTCTTAAAACAGCATATAGTTAGCATCTTTAATTTGATTCTTAATGCTTTTCTCTAGCTCTCAGGCAAAATGTAGAGGCCAAACAGGCCTCCCATCTGTAGCAGCCAGAGATTCAGAATTTTCTTTATAGATTAACACCAAACATAAACTCGTCTAATTTTCTTTTAGTCTGTCCCTGTCTGAGTGCTCCAAACCTAGAGTGAAAGAAATTTGCATGGAATATTTAATTACTAAGTGGCTGTTCTTCTTTAAATTGCAGTATCAAACCCTCATCTACTCTCAACATTGTGATTGTCTGACAGTCTGAAACACTGATTACCCATTCCCGTTCAGTGGGATATCAGAAATAACTTCACAAAAATACAGGCAAGAGTTACAGCCCCTTACTCATTTCTCTCCTGGTATCATGTTGCAAAGCAAAGTCAGATTTTCCTTCATTTAAGTTAAATCTCTCCTCTTTTCATGCACCTTTTTTAGTTCTATTCATCTTGTTTGCTCCACTGTTACGCACTTCACCGATTCTTCTTCATTGAACTGTTTTCCACTTTTGTTCTGTATTCCACAGGTTACATTCACTTACCATATTTCACTTTTCAAGTCTCACATCCTGCATTTACCTGGAAATAGTCTATAGGCTATTCAATCACTCCTTTTGCTTGACAAAATACACTTTCATAGTTTTCCTACTTTCATAACAGTACACTTTACAAAGCTCTTTCAGGTTTAATAAATATCTGAAGTAGAACATCCCCAGTTTTGTAAGGATTCCTCCGCACAATAATTGATTAACTTGCAATAATTAGCACCTATGAAAAGTAGAATACACATTTCATCTATAAACTTCTCTGGTAATAAATCACCATCACTTACAACATAGCCTCAATAACCTTTACGTACAACTAAACAAACTCTAGCTACCAGTAAGTAATTGATTTGCAACAGAAAACTAATATGTACCTGCACTAAAACCAGTAGCATAAGCTCCTCCATCCTTACCTCAACTCCACTTCATGCCAAGATTCAGCTGTGGGGGATATTGCCAAATCATTTCCACTTCCACATTACAGCTGTGTTTGGAAAATACTTTACATTTACTGTTAACTCACTTTTCCATGTCACTTAGCAAATACACAAAGCAGCATTATTGGCATGGATAATCACGAATTATCTTTGGTTTAGGCCAGCCTACTTTAGTTTTTTCTTGAAACCTCAATTTATTTTTCTTTATCCTAAAATAATGAAATGAAGAGAGAAGTAATAATTCAGAGATTCTCAATGGTGCTAAGCTTTAAAAATATCAAATACAAAATGCTTAATAAAATACTTGTTTTGAGTCAAAAAGGTATTTTGGGACTAACTTCAGATAAGACTTCCATGGTCACTCTTTATCTAACCTTATAGACTCTGGGGCAATACTAAAGCAATTTAAATATGATGCTGTATGTAGCTCTACTGATATTGATTGTCTTGGTGCATTTTAAGGAACTGCAACATGAGTCACTAAATCCTCATATTTTTCTTCCAGCCCTTTTAATAAAGCAGGGAAATTTAAAAGTTCAACAGACAAAGACAGATATCCCATTCTTCTTACACTCATGTAACGTCCCATTTTCATAACAAACAATTACTTTTCTCTCTGTCCTGCTTCAGCTAACAAGATATGCTGCTGAGATGAGTTCTCGCCACCAGTTTTACAGTGGTCAAACTCCTTGAGTTGTGGTGTAAGAAGAATCTGCTTTGGCAAGTTTTGATGTTACATGTAAAGGGAAAGATCTGAGAGAGAGGAAGGCAAGCACTGCTTTCATTTCTCGTCCATGTTTCATTATATAGTTTAAACATTTAGATGCAAACAAATCCAAACTGCTCTGTGTTTGCCAGGAGAAGGGCTTGCGAACACTATGGACTCTCCAGAGCAGAAATGCCTTTTCTGGGACTGCTGGGGACCACAAAGATCTGAATGATCAGCTGTTTCTGGCTTAGGCTTCTGATTCTTAACTGGATAATTTACAGAGAACACAAAAATTATTCAAATACCCTAACAACTAAGAGAGAGTCAAAATTAGTTCTGCTTTTCAAATTCATTTCTTCTTCTCAGAGTATGAAATTCCCTTAGCCTTCCTCCTGTTAAGGAAAATTTTATTCAGGTTCAGAAAGAGAACTCTCAATGAAAACCTATTCACCGTTCTTTTACTGTGATGCAGTTAAGCAACCATCTGCCCATCCTCTATTACTCATTTAATTTATACAGCACAGTACATTTACTTATATCTTTTCTGTCTGAACAGTTTTCATTTTAATGTCATTATAACCTTATTTTTGCCAGTCATGAGTTCAGTCTCAGCTGGAAAGAATGTGCTTTCCTCTCCTGTTGCCTGTTATTTTCCTCATTTCACTCTTCTGTCAATGTTATTTTACTAACACACAAAACAGGATATATGATTAGAATTAAATAGCAACATTTTAACATTTGTTTCACTATTACATAAATGTTAGGTACATCCTAGAATTCAGCTGGCAATATACATCACCTGCAGAGCCACACATTTTCTAAATATTTAAAGGAGAAAGTATTACTTGCCTTTTAAAGCATTTTTTTTTACCTGTGTGATTTACACTCTATATAATTATTGTTTTTTGGTTTGTATTTTTTTAAATCTGGTGGCTTTTTCTTTCCTTTTAATACAAATATCTCCATGTCACTCTACTTAGCAGCTGTATTCAGTCATAAAAGGGCCACTTGGTATCAGAAAACTCATACATATTTGCCTAATAATGCCTTTTAAGTAATCTGCCCCTTTGTTAATGGCTTTTTTTTTTTAACCAGCCATACACTAGGAATCAAAATTAGCATCTAAATGAGGATGTTTTAAACGCATGCCTAGGGGTTGCAGTGTTCACCTTATTTTTTTTTAATAGTTTGCCATGTTAAATTATGTAAAATAGAAATGGTTTTTTAGTTTTTAATGAGCTAATGTAGACCTATCAACCCTCTCTCCCTCCTCCCCCCACTTCTCTGCTTAAAGAGTCCGCAAACTGTTTTGCAGGTATGAAAAACGGCCATGAAAGAGAAAACCCAGTGTCAGCAGGCGAAACAGATCTCTTCCTTACCAGCAGCAATGGCACCACTGCATGAAGGAACATTTGTTTGAAGTCCTTACTGAAATGGCCCCATTCCCTATTAATCGCTTACAATACATAAAAAGAAGCAACTATTTTTATATTTAATTTCAGGAGAAGAAATATTATTACAGCTCCTTTTAAATTGGCTTTTCATTTAATTATGGAGAAAGATTAAAGAGAACTAACAATGTGTGCTGTGGCATGGCCAAATGATGATTGGAAGGGGGAAGGAGAGATGCTCACCATCTGTGAGTGTAATGTCTACAGGCAGTAAACAGCAAAGTGGGAGGAATTACGGGGTGATAATCTGGAGTTACCAGGTGAGATAGCCCATGGGAAGAAGGGAGAGGGTTTTTGTCTGGCATAGAGGGGATGTATATCCCTTACCTGGGGAGGCCAACAGGTGTCACCACCCATCTCTGCGGGTGGGTTGATTCTGAAGGGCAAAGACGTTCAAATGCAGTGTGTGAGAAACAGGGGAGTACTCCGAAAAGGATGTGGACCTGTTAACCGGACAACCCAGAAACAGGACAGCTGGAATTCGACACGAAACGAAACTCTAAAATTAACAGAAACTGCTGATATGTGGTGTCTGTACCAAGACTTTTGTGTAATAACTGCTGCATTTAACTATTCTTGTTTTCCTCTTGCCTTCTCAAAAACCTTCAGTAGTGTCACATGCATAGTGAAAACAAATTCCTCAAAACTGAGTTAGCAGCAAAATGTCTCTCTGGTGGTTTTGTTGTTGCTATTTTAATCCACATCAAGATGATTTGACAGAAGAATCACATCCCCTGACATCATGTCTCCTAATACAGCCCAGGACACCATTATCCAATTTTGTTGCACATGGACATGTGGGAACATGTCTGGCTCACATTCAACTTGGCATTCACCAGGACTTTCAGGGTCTTTCCTGCAAAATTCTTTTCCAGATTGGTGGCATCTAACATTTGCTGTTGCTTGGGATTGTTCTTCCCCAGATGCAGGATTTTTCCTTTGAATTCCATGCTGTTTCTGTCATTCCACTTCTCCAGCCTGTTGAGGTCCCTCTGGATGGTAGGATGACCCTCTAGTATTATCAGCCACTCCTCTCACTTTTGTGCTGTCAGTGAGCTTGCTTAGGATCCACTCTGTCCCATCACCCACATCATAAATGAAGGCACTGATCAGGATTTGACCCGCTATTGACATCTAGGGTACACCACTGGTAAGAGGCCTCCAATTAAACTACATCCCACTGGTGAAGTCCTCTGGGCCCAAACATTCAGCAAGTTTTCAGTTCACTTCACTGCTCCTCCAGCTTATAATTCATCCGTTTATCTCTGATTATAGAATCGTAGAATGGTTCAGGATGGAAAGAACCTGAAAGATCCTCTAGTTCCAACCTCCCTGCCGTGGGCAGGGACCCTTTCCACTAGACCAGGTTGCTCAAATACCATCCAACCTGGCCTTGAACACTTCCAGGGATGCGGCATCCCCAACTTCTCTGAGCAATCAGTTCTGGTGTTTCGCCACCCTAATTTTTTACTGACATCCAACCTAAACCTACCCTCCTTCACCTGAAGGCCACTTCCCATTATCCTATCATTACATGCCCTTGTAAATAATCTCTCTCCAGCTCTCTTGTCCTGAAAGGCCACAACAACATCACCCTGAAGTCTTTTCTTCTCCAGGCTGAACAACCCCAATTCTCTCGTCCTTTCCTCATAGGAGAGCTGTTCCATCTAATCATGAAGATCTTATTGGAGACAGTGTCAAAAGCCTCACTGAAGATAGACAATATCCACTGCTCTCAGCTCAACTGTCAAGCCAGTCATTCCATGGTAGGAGGTTGTCAGGTTTTTCAAACATGACTTTCCCTTGGCCAGTCAATGCTGACTGGTCCTGACTAACGACTTCCATGTCCTTAAAGTGACTGGAGATGGTTTCCAGAATTTGTTCTGTCACCTCCCCAGGGTTTGAGATAAGCCTGACAGGCCTGTAGTTGCCTGGGTTCTCCCTCTTGCCCCTGTCCTGTTTTCTTGAAGATAGGAGAGACATTTGCCTTTCTCCAGTCCTCAGGCACTTTTCCATGAATTTGGACAATAATCAAGAGTAATCTAGCGACGGCATTAGCCAGCTCCCTCAGTGTTCATGTATATATCCCACTAGGGTCCATGGAGTTATGTGGTTTGCTGAAGCATTTGTTGACCTGATTCTCTTCCACCAAGGGTACAATGATTGTTATTACCTATAAATAGCACAATCATTTTATTACAGAAAAAATAGATGAAAAGGTGTATCTGTTCCCTTGCAATTCCATGAACTTTTCTCTTATACTAATTTCCAAATTACTGTTCCCAGCCTGACATAAGACTTGTGGTTAAGTGATTCCCTTCAACAAGCAGCTGATTTACTTTTCTCTACTTTCTGTAGTCCCTTCGGACAATCACGTGGCCTTCAGTGTTATTTTCTTCAAATTTTTTGCTTCTTTGTTCTGTATTTGGCCCTCCTGATTTGATCCTAAATGTTTTCAAACCAAGGGAAAGTGTTCTGGCTCTGGCACCAACAAAGAGCCTACCATCCCTGAAAAGGACAAGACTTGGGACCCATCAAAGAGCTACAGCCACATTTTCAACCAAAATGAAAGCAAACCTTGAGACTCATTTAATGACCTTCCAATAGAAAGCAGAGGTCTTATGGAAGCATCTGGTGATGTAGGAACATAAATATTTCCGTTTATGAATCAGAGAGGGACTAGGAGACCAGAAAGAGAGTAAGGGATCAAGACTTCTCTAAGTCCTTGGCTCAATAGTGCAAAGGGGCCACTAGTTTATAGTCATCTCATTTGCAGACATTTTCTCTTGCATAAACTAAGGTCAAAGACCTACATTATAAATAGAATATAAAAATATAACTAAACCAACCCTTTTTAGTTGTGATTGAATCAGATATATTCAGGAGACATCACATGGATACATATTTTCCTCCTTGTCCTTGATTTTTCTGCACTTGTCAAAATGTACATGTTCTATGAAGGGTCTAATGGCGTAACATGCAAATATTTGTGATATCCCTTTATGTACTGTTAACACAGGTAGAAGGGTCTGTGTCCTCCTTCACTTAGAAAAGCAAGTGGAGGAGCAATCTCTGGTGTAGAAATTAGGGCCTGTCCGTCTCCAAGAGAACAGAAGTGGCACAAGAGAGTTCTATGATTTTTCTTTCACCCAGGGTTTAATTTTGCTGGGATATTTAGGGAAGAAGGGGTGAGAAAAGCTTTAACTCTTTAATTTTACTTTTATAATTAATGTCAAAAATACCTAGCCTTTGAGGTGGGACAGTCTTCTTAACATGGCAGAAAAACAAATAGGTCACTATATCAGAAGCTGACAACAAAATATAATTAGGTCATTAGTAAAACCACCTGCATAAATGAAAATATTTTGATATGTGGCGAGATTTTAATATGCAGGATATCTCCAGAAGCTCTTGAGAGAGGAGTGCAAGGATGACACATCCTCGCTGCTATTTAAAATTCATTTTTACCTAGATATTCAGAGAATAAATGAGCTTCCAGGTGTTATTCAGTGCATCTGAATTATGGAGGAGTTGGATGTTGTGTGTAATATGTGTCTGAAATAAAACTGAGGGACAGGCTATGGGGCAGACAGTAACCACTAATGCTGTGCAAGGAGTAGGTAAACCATGGCAACTAAGAGCCAAGAGTATAAGTGTTATTCTGCTGGCTCAGATAAAAGGCTTGCCAGTGTCCTGTAACAAACACATGGGAGAAGCATGAACAGAACAAGTAGTAATATATTCCCACCCTCACTTTCAACAGCCTGCAAATTAGGCATTTCAGAGGCAAGAAAAGGTTTGTGTTCCTCTCTCAGTGTCTGAAGAATTTTCAAGTAGATAAAAATTATTAAAAAATACAGCTTGTGATAGCTGAGGTGTTTCTCCTCATGCTGTCGGAGGTATGAACTACTGATGCTATTCGCTACCACATGAAATGTGGGCTGTCCTATCCAGGCTTTGCCTAGTGATAGGAACAGGCAGGTGTGGCCTTTGGGACCATCGCTATTTTACAGGAGGTCTTGCTTACATAGTCACTCTACCCTGACTTGCCCATGACATCACTGCAACAGCGTGTCCATGTAAGGAACTGCCATGAAGGAATGGCGACAGAATATTTCGCTTCACCATGGTTGTGGTTGCCAATCTTCCCACGGACAAAAATGTCTTAACAATTTCTTCATCCAACACATGACTTGGGAATAAATTATGCATTTCAGAAAGGCATCCAGTAAATTGCAACATTTCACTATATTGGGGAATCTGCTAGTCCCTGTAGTAAATTCTTCTGTCAGTTGACTGTTTTCAGTAGCTAGAAATTGATACTTTTTTTGCAGTGTTCACTAGGTCTCCACGTTTCTGTTTTATTTTTATTGACCTTTCCTATTTTATCATCTTATGGGTAGAATAAATCAAGTAGGGTATCACAGGACTAACCAAGAGGAACTGAAGTTTAACTCAGGAATAATCCCATTTAATTAGAGACATAATCACCTTAAGTATATGCCCTTCATTATTATAGTATCAAACAAGGCAGAATATTCCTTCAGAATTTACAACTTCTGTTGATAATCCTTTAAACTGATTAAAATTTTAAATAATTGCTAATAGCTAAGTACAAAATTTTAAACTTTTCATTTAGATTCTTACCATATGTCTATTTTTAATTTCCTTTGGGTTTTCTCTTAATTTTTTTTTCTTATTATCTGTCACATTTTAGAAATTGTGCCTACTTATTCCTTATGCTAAGCTTTGACTTCATTTTATGTATTTCTAATATCTATTTTATGGTTAGTTTTTAATCATTCCATTCTCTTTTCTCAAATCTCTGTTCTCTACATTTTTCTAGAAGCAAATCCACTTTTCTTCTCTGTTCATTCCCTCAATTATATTTCTTTTGATTATTTTCTTTTCCATTTTTTTCATTTCATATCTGATATTTCATTCCATATTTTATATGCATATGACAAAGTATATGTAGATTCATGGAAACTATTTCACTTATATCCACCCTCATACACCAGCCACGTGCTATCTGCATTAAATGAAAAGTGTAAAGACACGAACCGTAATAACCTCTGTATTTTAAAAGTTACTCACTTCACTAATAATTCAGCTTTAGGGATGTGTAAAACACATACTAGATGTGCTGTGTAGCACAGTAACAAAACCTTTGTTATTTGCTCAGCAGAGTTGTTGTACTTTTCAAGGACTGCTTTTTGACTGCTGGTGTTCCTCTATATTTTTCAAGGGGGAAAACAAAACCTTTTTAAGGTTGCTTTTTTTTTTTTTTGCTTAAATATAACTGTATCATCGCATCTATATCCTTAATATTGGAAACTGGGAACAAAACACAAGTACTGCAACACCTCATTAAAAACGTGGTCTAGAGAAAAGTTTACTTTGGTCCAATTAAATTTCTTCAGAGAGAAAAAGACTGCCGTTCTGAAAACATACCTTCATATGTCTTTTTTATATCTCAAATCTATTTTCAAATAGTCTGTTAAGCATAATTTCAGATAAAAACTTGCAGCTTTTTGGCACCAAGTCACATCCTCTTATTTGAGCTGCTGACCCTAGAGCTGCCATATTTCTGCCTGGCATTTAGAAAAATTATGCAACTGTTATCCAGATCAAAATGTACATAGGAAAAAAAAAAGTACATCTAGGAAAACCCAGACAGATGGTAACGCTGGCTATAACTGGCCATGTTATGTGCCCTCAGCCCACTCCAAATGAGGAGTAAAACATGTCCATTTAAGCCACTTCCATCAAGGTTTAGATATGAGGGAAGCAGATGGATCTTCAGGATACCAGCAGACTTGCTTATTGTCAGGCCCAACTCCATCAGTCCATTAAGCATACACTGAGCTTCAGGCACAAGCACAAGAGGGGTCCCATAGATCACAGTGGGTCTGTGTGTCCAGCTTAAAGTTAAGCATGTACTGAAACAGGATAGAAATGTTGTTCTGTTTAAAGCTGCAGTGTGTGCAAACTTCTTAGCTAAGCTTAAGCCTCTGGCTTAGTATATGTTTTACTTAAGTATTTAAAAATACTTATGTAGTCTCATAGATATCAGTCATTCCATTCATACAATCTACTGCTAGGAATGTGTGGAAATAGTTTCCTCAGCTGGCACTAGCACATAATCCAACCCAAGAAAAGTGTAAGCACCAGTAAGCACTGTGGTCTCTGTTTACCTGCTCAGAGCTAAGTGCTCGCAGAAATACTTTAAAATTCATGTCTCTGTATAAATAAAAACAAAACAAAAACAAAACACATTGAGGAGTCTTCCAAACACACAGAAATCTGTCTGATGCCAGGACTTCTTTGGTCAGTGGTTCTGTGTCCGTCTATTCAAGGCAATATTTTGTATAGCACTTTTCACTAGCACAACTGATGCTCTGATTACATCTCATCCACAGCACACCTGTGAGGCATATATCACATCCAGCTTTGTGGATATGCTGGCTGAGGCCAGAAATTAATATCTGATAGTCCATAAAGGTGAGCATGCAGTCAGTAGCTGTCCACAGTTCTTAACCCATGAAACTGACTAGTCTTTTTCATTTCCAGTGTAATACCAGAGACGAAGCAAGAGTTTGAGTAAGCGGAACAATTTTTTGTTGGTCCAGAGGTTGGTGAACTATAAGAACTAATAGTCCATCTGAACTCTATATGCTCTTATTCAATTCCTAACCTAATGAATAATGTCAGATACTAGATTTGCTCTACTTAGTACTGAGATTTTTGTCATCTTGAGTAGTCCTGGAAGTACATGCCTGAGACTATTAGTTCTAAATAAGAGAAATAAAAAACTAGCTTAGGCAAAATGTCAGTAAGATATACGTACTCTGGACTTCATCTGTACATGTTCATATTATTTCAACATCATATCTTAAATTCTGCCATCTGCCTATGATCCAAAAGAAAACATTCTCAGTCAACTATTTAATGTGTTAATGATTCTTTAATAGGAGGGAGGTGGCATCCCTCTTTTTCAGGTAAAACTTGAAGCTAAATGGGAAAAACTTGATAAGTGTAAGGTTACATCCAAATTCTGCTTCTTAGTACAGGCCGTTAGTCAGTCTTCTGCTTTAGCCATTAGATTTCTGCCTTTCAAAGACTTTCCTTCAACATTAATTAGAGGAAGAACACGTGACCTCCTTTATTCTTTTGCTTTTTTTTTTGCACTAACACCTCATTTCCAGCCTTTCCTGCTCACCCCCACCGTGTCTTATTGTTTGGGGAATAATCTATATTGATTAATACAAGTTTTCTTCATGCAATATACAGTGCAAGGAAATCAAACTTACATTGAAGCTTCACAATATAGTGTTAATAACCCTACTGGCTGGAAGTTAGCCAACTAGCTAATCATTACTGCGTGAGCATAGGCACCTCACAGCATGTCATATCATTGAGGTAATAAACAATAGATTTGTTAATCTAGTATGAAAGCATTATCAGTTCTCTTTGCTTTGCAACCACTTCAAAATCTTCTCCAGGCATTTCTACAGAACTCTCACACTGCAGATGCTTTTAGTCAGTTGTAGTTTACAAAACAAGACAGACTGAAAAAATTGATGTAGAAATTAATGCTATTTTGCAGTATAATGTATATCATTCCATTAATTATTTTCACCAGTCTTCCTCTGTGAGTCTTTCAAGTGGAAAAGCACAGAGTTGTGGTTTGGAGTTTTTTCTTCCCACTTGATTACAAAATGTCTCTCCTATTTATGTAGGAAATGCTATTTAATAATTTTTTTTGTAAATTGAAGTTTCCAGTTTATCATCAAGCACAGTAGATGACAATTATGGGTATTTAACTATAAAAATATCTGTTAGCAATAAAACAACTTCTCTGCGTACTAAATGGCATGATAAAACTACCTTGATATTCATTGCTGTTTTCAGTCGTGCTAAGCTAAGAACAGTCTATTTGTACCTAGGAGAAAAATTCAGAGTGATCTGAAAGATATATATAATTTAAAACATATAATGATTTGATTCTTTCTGATAGTAAAATTGGATGAAAGCATATTTTATAGAATTTGCAAACCAGTCATCAATTACATTTTGCTACCTCTGTGGGAGAGAAGGAATAATTAACACTTTTGTTGCAGAAAGTAATGTTCATTATACCTCTGCTTTTTATTACTAATGGCAGACTGGAAAAAAAACACAGAGAGGTCACTGAGATCTATTCTTCTGATAAAGCTGCCTTTACTACTCTGCTCACTCTATTTCAATTTATTCTCAAAAGTGTTTCTCATTATGTTCGGTTGAAGTCAGTCAAAGTTGAGTTTTTGATACAATGGTGCACATATCTGTGACAGCTCATGAAATTCAGGGTAGGGTACATTTATACCCTGGTGGGAGGCCTCTTTCCTGGGGCGCTTGGACTTTAAAGTGAGGGAGACAGACTGGGAGCAGAGAGACCTGCGTTCCACGGAAGCAGAAGTAGCAATGCTTTGGGCAGCAAGGCTTTTGGCAGTGATGCTCCCACCTTGGCCACTGCAGTTCCTTGCCAGGCCACTTGGGCTGCAGGGAACCTTCATCCCACACAGAGAGGCAGCTCCTGCTCCACCGGGTGTCCCTTCAAGCAGTCCTGATGTGGCTCCCCCATTGTGGCATCCCACTCAATGTGGAACCCACAGCAGTGGGTTTTTTCTTTGTTTTTCCTGATTTGGAATTCTATATCTACAAAACAAATCTACACTTCTGCATTTTAGTTCCCACTCTTCCATTTTAACTGCTGAAACTTTTTTTTTTCTTTTAATGCTAAATGCCATACCTACTCTTATATTCCTGCTTCCTTCCAGCTTTCCAGGTCTTCTCATTTAATGGGCTGTTTTCTCCAGCTATGGAACTCACAGATTTCCTAATTTTATATCAATGTGCTATTTCCTGCATGTGTTCCTTGCTTCAGCCATACATTTTGCCTTATTATTTCTTTCTCTTCACAATTCCAAACTTAGGTCCTGCTGCAGAGAGTGTGTATGTGCTGCTTCCCACTCTTCTATTGCACAAAGGCTTTAAAATAAATGAAAATAAATACTAATATCAGCCTATCTTTTGCATTAGCAGCTCTAGAACCTACCACATGTGAGTATTTTAGAGACAATTCAGGCTTATCTCACTTCTGAAAAATTATTCATTTTAAGGCTGTAGTAGCCAATGAGAGATTTGTGAGGAATCCAGACCACCTGGCTCCTGTGAGTTTTGGATGGATCCTGAACTAAGTCACATGGAAGGTAAAAAAATTAAGAAAGAACATGTAGTGTTAATATTAGGATAAAGATCTCAGTTAGAAATCTGATTACAGTGCAAGGCTCTGACCAATCCTTTGAATTGCCTCGTTTCCAAAATTGTCTTCAGAATTGGAGCTTCTCCAGATTTCCTAGGAAATTTCTGTCAACTGAGAAAGCAAGATTATACTGTCTCTTAAGCCATAAATCCATGATAAGGTTTTTGAGGAACGATGTTTTTGCACTCTTACTTTGTATTTAAGGTCTTTGTTTGGGCTACCTTAGTTAATCAGGAATTATCTCCATGTTCCAGGAGTAGTCTTTCCAGAGGAACGATTTAGGAAGCAAGTGACAATATATGGAGAGGAAGAGTAGGAGGATATAGTCCTCTTATTAAGGGCTTCTGTCTGACAGGTGCTTTCTGAAGTGGGAAAAGTGAAGAATTTTAGTCCAGACTTATGCAACAATACATGACTGCATAGCAAGCTGTAAGACCAATATCTGAGAGGCGGATGAACCTTGGATTACCTCATGCAATTTGGCTTTGTGTTTTCTCTCTTTTATTCTTGCACATGGAAGGTGAGATGTTTATTTTGCTAAGGATGAAGTATCCTTTGATTTGTTACTTATTTTTTTTGATCAGAGATGAACTGCTACCAAAATAACAGATCCTTCATGCAGGTAGAATCACTTAATATTGGAGATGCTAACTCTGTGATAGGCTAAAAAATGGGGGGGTTTGATCTGTAATTCCTCCTTTTTCATATAGAGCTGTAGAAAGTGTGGTGTTCTGAGACAACATTTAATTCTCTTTGATTATCTGACACAAATGCCTTTAACAGTGAAATGTAGAGTCAGATTCTTTTCCTTGTTCTGATCAGGTTTCATCTTGAACCTGGGAAACTTTCTGTGATGGAAAGCAGAATCCAAACTCGCAAACTGCTCTGAGAAGTCTTGGGTTTGATCAACAAGCCTTTTCCAATGGAATCGCTGTTTGTGGAGGTTTTTTTAACAGCACCTGAGAACTTTGCTCCATCTATGAAAAAACATCTTTGGGTCCCCTAGAGGCAAAGGCATAGACAAGAAAGCAGGATCATGGCAGCAGTTACCTTGCAATCCTACCCTTCTGTCAGAGATGCACTCAGTCAATGGAGATGCAGAGGCAAAATCAGGAGAGGCTTTTTAAGAGACTCGGCAAAAAAGAGAAGCTGGGTTGACTTCCAAAGGATTGCAAGTAGAAAAGTCCTCTCTAAACTTGATGACAAGACTGAATGAATAAAAACTGAGCCGTCATCCCCCCTTCTGGACTGTTTTTAGAATTTTCTTTCGAAGTAGAGCAACCATTCTTCAGAGCAATATAAAATAAAATGGCAGTGTTCCACAGACTGTCCCACCAGCATGGATCTTACTGAGATCCCCTCAATAGGCCATTTTAAAAGGGATTATAAAATAACACGTGTAACAAAAAGGCCGACTTCAAACAGATTCCAATCATGATGAGGTGCTGATTTGTTACTGTAATTTAATTCCTCCAAGTAATTAGTTCAGCAAAGACAGGAGGGACAGAGTGTCAATCCTGGGGGCAGGCAGAGGTCTTTCTGCCAAAATACCAGCCATTCAAGCTTTTTGGCAAGAACCCCCATGTTTCTTTAGAAGATGCACAGGACATGTAAAATTAACATCTAATCTAAAAGGAAAAAACAGAAGAATTCAAAACAGTCACCAATTAAGTAGTTTTACAGCTACAATCTACAGTTCCTTTATTTTGCCCTCAGCATCTTTCAGACAGGTATTTAGAAGCTCCTGCAGAGCCAGTGATCTTCACTGCATTTGTTAACCTGCACATGGCTGTACCTACCTAACTGAGAACACACCAGAGCACACCTCCCACTTGCCGACCTCTGTTGCAACAAATTATTGGAGCTGTGTTTGTTTCATAATTTCTAAATAAATTTTAAAACCCTACAAACAAACAAACAAACCAAAAACCCCAAACAAATAACCCACTACTTTTATTGGCAGGGCTAGACAAATCTTACAGGAGCTACACACATTGGTGGGGTGATGCTTTCTCTGATTTGATTTGCTATAATGTTATATTTATAGAATACTGGCTGCCTAGGAGAGCCTGGAATGATCCCCAGTATAGTTTCTCTGAAGTCACCAAATTTACTTCAGAATTTGAAACAGAGAACCTAGCAAAACTTTGCTACTACTGTCTTTGACATTCAAGCCAGTGTTTTCATGTAGAGTGCTTTTCAACCCAAATAACTGGTTTTGTGGATGACTTTATAGAAAGGCTCCTTATAAAACCCAAAAAATATACAGGCTCTACAGTTTCCAGATTCCATTAATAAACAGGCATAATGCCATTTTCTTTTAAGACTATTTCCAAAACAACTGCAACAGTATCAAATGACAGATCTTTCTGGCCAATCTAGCATCTTCAGGGGCTAATTTGCTACTCTGACAGAGACTTAGATTTTTCAGGAAAAATGTGGAAAATGAAGCTGAGAAATCAGATTGCACAATGAAATTTTCTTTCTCTTGCCTCAGAATAGTAAAACCTTCTCACACCAGTGGTATGGAAGAATACCTGAGGTGTGGATCATGGGGAACTCTGGCACTAGTCAACCAGGATTTGTTGATGTTGTCATTGTTCTAAGTGCTGCTACTCTTAATAGCAAGGAACAGTATTCTTTTCTTAGATCTCATGATTATTTCATCCAGTCTTTGTGCTCGTACGCTATTAATTTTTCTGTATTTGTTCCCGCATTACAATCTTTGTGTGTTTACTATGAGTTTTATAGAGTGAATAGTTCAGTGAAGTTGAGATTTCTTGTCTCAGAGGAATGCTGGTAAAAAATATTTTAATTCAGTGGTAATCTGCTCTTCTATCCATCAGCCAGGGGAAGTGTAAAAATAGAACTAAGTAGTTGATCTTCCATCTCAACACATATATGGCAAAAGGGATATTTTATTTTCTGCAGTTAGTGCATCTGGCTATAGTCAAAGGTGTCAAAGTGTGTCCCTGTATGGACATGAAATGTCAGTTGTGCCAGTTTGTATGTCTGATGTTGGACTACTAAATAAAACAATCCATACTTTCTGCACAGCCAAAACCACATCCTTCTCCCAGTGAAATGAGCTGCAAGACATGTACAAATAAAAAATAAATAAATAAAAAAGAGGCAAATAATTTATTCAGGTGCCTCATTACAGAGGTAGGTGCCTATCTTTGAACTTTCATCTGTGATTATCTGGCCATTAAAGCATGATAGGCTGGGTATTTTAGGAGCCTTTGATGAAGCACTTGGAGACATCTATGCAGACTGTTTCCATCAGATCAGCTTTGCGTGCAAATCCAGTGACTCCTTTGAGAAACTGGAACAGATTAGAGAGAGATAACTCTGTTCTTTAAGAGTTGATGCTGCTTCTTTTCTGGTATTTCTCCTGTAAACAAAGTTTTTGGTCTACCTTGTCTCCCTCCCCCCTTCCCAGTGAACAAAGAAGCACAGAATTCATTCTGCTTCTCTACATGGCTTTGTTTCCTTTGAGCTTTCTTTTACTATATCCATCATCTATTGGCCCCACAGACTATCTCACAGGTCCTGCCTCTGATGTGTTTGAAGAGAATTCACTTTTAGTTCTTACGCCTTTAACAACCTGCTCTTCAGAACCCTTTTTTGGCTTGCCTTATTGTGTCTAACACCTACTTGCCAAAGCTTTTCTCTTTTTTCTTCTTTTTTTTTTTCATTATTTTCCTCACTTGAACAGAACTTCAATTTGGAAGTCAAAATTCTTACATTTAATAATGTCCTTCGTCTCATTGTTAATTTTCTACTCCCTAAAATGCATCAGTCTGGGAGGAAGGAATTGTCTTTCTAGAGACTGTTTTGATAGCTAGCATATATTTGCTGAATACATGGCAGTATCTTTAAATACTCTCTTTTCTATTCGCAAGCATTTTGACAGTGTTTTGCCATTTGAATCCCTCCTGAATTTCTTTTTATTATGCTTCACCATTTCTACATAATCCCTCCTTTTGAAAATATTCTGTACCAAAGTTCATGTCTCTACCCTCTGAGTCTCTTTGGTCTTCTTCAAGCTCAAGAGTAAATCCAGAACAGGAACTTGACAGTGCATTGGTTTTGCTTGGCAAGGTTTCGTTAGTGAGGGCCCATAGGTGTTGATTCTGTCAGAAGCTGCCAGAAGCTTCCTTCATGTCCAATGGAGCCAATGCCAGCTGGCTCCAAGGTGGGCCAACTCCAAGCCTGTCAGTAATGGTGGTAGCATATCTGGGATATATTTAAGAAGGGGGGAAAAATATGAAAACCAACTCTCTGCAACCAAAGAGAGAAAAGGATATGTGAAAGAACTCTGCAGACCCTGAGGTCAGTAAAGAAGATGGAGGAGGGGATGCTGTATGCACTGGAGCAGAGATTCCCCTGCAGTCCATAATGAAGACTGCAGTGAGGCAAGATGTCCCCCTGCAGCTTATGGAGGTCCACAGTGGAGCAGAGATTCACCTGCAGCCCGTGAAGGACCTTACAACTGAGCAGGTGCTTGAAGGAGGCTGTGGCCCCAGGGCAAGGCAATGCTGGAGCAGGCTCCATGAGGAACCCTATGGCAAGCAGGGGAAGAGTGTGAGGAGTCCTTCCTCTGAGGAGGAAGGAGTGGCAGATGCAAATTGTGAAGCTTTGACCACAGCCCCTTGGTTTACCAACCCCACCTCTCACTGGGCCAGTGGAAGTGAGGTAGGTAAAATGGGGAGTGAAGTTAAGCCTGGAAAGAAGGGGGGCATGTGGAGAAGCTGTTTGAAGATTCAGTTGTTATTTTTTTCTAATCCTACTCGGCTTTCATGGGTAATAAATTAATTTTCCCCAATTCATGTCTGTTTTGCCCGTGACAGTAATTGGCGAGTGATCTCTCCCCGTCACTATCTTGACACACAAGTTTTGTTGCTGTGTTTTCTCTCCCCATTTCAGATGAGGAGGGGAGTGATAGAGTACCTTTAGTGGGCACCTGGCATACAGCCAGAGTCAACCCACCGCAGACAATACAGTCTGAGTGCTGTGCTTTTCCTCTGTACGTCTAGCATAGATATCCTGCGTTAGATGATAGGAGTTGCTTGATTTGTCTGATCTGACTCTTAGCTGTCCTTTATGCACAGGACCTCTGCTCCACCAGAACAACTGTTCTTCCTACGGTACTGTACCCTTGCATTGCACAGTCCTTCTGTTTATATTCCCTCTACCAAGATTTTTCTATGTATATCATGCCAAATCCTCAAGGTAAATTACTCAAAGTAGAATAGATCTACGAGACTGAGCATATACAAGTAGCATTTTTCCCCAAGGTCTTATATGGATGTCAAATTTCTTTTTGATTCTATTTTATACAGAATATTCTTTTGTTTGACACTCCTTTTGGCTTAGAAGACATTAGAGAAATTCTCATTTGTCTTTGGAACAAAGATATTGGGGAAAACGCTAAGAAACTATTTGTTTTCAAGACACAGACTTGAGTAGCTACTGGGATAGCCATCAGCCTTTTAAAGAAATAGAGAACATTTCTGTTAAAGGTTAGGGGTACTGAGAATGTCAAAGAAAAGAATAAAAATTTTATTACTTGGTGTTGCATAGAAAGCGTTTTTCAGTTGTTGTTGTTGTTAATATTATTATTAATATTATATTATTGTTGTTGTTGTTGTTATTATTATTATTATTATTATTATTATTATTATTATTATTATTATTTTATTAAATATACATGTAACTAACTGGAGCTTTGGGTTCTAAATTACAGTCAGACATAAAGAAGAGAAAACAAAACCGTTCCTAAATGTTTGTTGCAGGCAACATCAGAGCAAATTCCCAATGAGTGATGTTTCTATTTGAAGTATGTATGTTTTGATCAGGGTTCTCAGCATAACTTAACTCCAACCGTAGCTGTAGGCTTCTACACAGAAAAAAAAAAAGGTTTTATGGATAGATAACACATGCAAAGGAATTATTTTCTGGAAACAAAAGAGCAGCTCTAAATATAGTCTGAGTAAACAAACAAGAACAGGATACTAGAGACTACAAAAAGGAAATAGGACACTGCATCTATATTTAAGTGTCTCCCGTCATACAGTGCCAGTGGAATTCTGATGCCTGTTTCCAACATGACCGAGGTGAAATCCAGATTTAATCAACTGCACCCAAATAAATCCCAACTAAACACAGGTATCAGGGAGGAACAGGTTCTTTGAGAACAGTAGAAGGAAGAATCACAAAAGAGTGAGAAAGAGCCTAAGTTTTGGCAAAACAGAGGAGACAGAGGGATATGGGGACACATGAAGGATGAGGTCAGAGAGAAGGTGAGAGCAATGCTGCTAAGGAAGACTCCAGAGGTCTGTAAAAGTATGTGATATAAGTAGACCCCTTTTCCCATAATTTTTTTTTTCTGTTTTAATTGTGGTCTGCAAAAAAAAAAAAAAAAAAATTGAAACTGGAAAAGGCTAAAACATTTACCAAGCAATGGTTCACTTGCAGCATTCCAGACATCCCTCACCTTTGCTGCAGCAGTAGCACCACCTAATCTGTTTTCCTCACCAGTTAATGATTGAAATATGTCACATTCATGTGGAAAGGCTTTTGTCACCAACCTGATTTTTTTAAGAAGACTTTTCCATTAACAGTTTGATTTATGGTTTTCTGTATTTTCTAATGGACCACTATGGGTATATTCGTCCACCTCAAAGTTACACCACCTACTTTGCTTTGTATCTGAGCCTTCTAATTGCTCATGATCTTCATTGATGTGATGTGAAGTATTTTACTGTTTGCCAAGGACTGAAGGTAAAGAGGAAAAATACCAAGAGATCCTTGGGAGATGAGGAAAGAAGAGAAATTTAAACGAGGCCAAAATGGGAAGCAGAGAAACATTTTCAGTTTAGTAGAAGACTAGCATTGTTCTAAAGACAACGCGTCTTCAGAACAGTTCTCTATGCCCAAAGTAAATTCCAAATACTCCTGACTTTTGGTAAATAAATCGATGCTGATATTCTGCCCTGACAGACCTGAAACACAGAGTAAGTAATTAACCTTCAGCTTGTCGGATCTGATACTTAGTCATCATCATCAGAGTCACTAAAGGTATAAGCCCTGAAGGAAAATATCATTCTGCTCCCGTCACTCTCATTTGTGGACCAAGTCATACCATGAAAGTTTTTCTAAACTCATTTCAGATGAAGAATGGTGCTTTTACAGTTGGTTTAATGGAATAATGAGCAAGTTGAAAGGTCTTGGTGTAATATTTGAGTTTGAGATTTAATTTCAGTCAGATCATTCTTCCTCCTTGCAATTGGTTGAGAGCTTTCCAAGTTTTCCTGACTGTCATTTGAAATGAGAAGCCCTGTCAGATTGTAATGAGTCCAGAAAAGGACATTCAGGTCCTGCTACTGTGTACTTGATCCATGCCTTTTGAAGTAGTGGTTTGTTCTGTTTAAGACACTTTTCTCCAAGCTGGAAATTTAAAACAGCTTATTTCAGGAACAGAAGCTGCCTGCTTATTCCGCCTGATCCATTGGCATTGTTTAGGTTCACAGGCTTCTGTCTGTTAGATCAATGGGGTGACTGCCCCTTCTTAAACCTCTATCCCTTATATATATTTGCTTGATTCCTATTTAATCTTGCAGCAAAACCCCTCAGGAAGAATAGGATCCATGCCAGTGGTTTACATGACTAATTGATTCTTGTAGACAAAACCAGTGCTAGAACAAGTAAGTACTGCAGATGCCTCCCTCCTTAAGATGGAAGCCAAAGAGGCTCTGTATCACTCTTTGAGCTGTTATCAATTAGTTCCATAAAACATTGCCAGAAAGTGTTTGCTTATGTTGGGAAGCAGTGAAAACACTATACATTCAGGTTTCATTAAAATATATAGGCCCAGATTTAATTTATACTCTCAGGTCAGATATGGCAATCTCACTGGAGTTCTGCAGCACTGAAAAACAAGTTCGGGCTTAGTAATAAATGAAATATGGGGGGTGGGGGAGTGGGGTGGGGTTAAAGAGATTTTAGATAATAAGCAACATTTTCTTTTTTATTTCTCCTTCCAAAAATAACAAGCCACATATAGCCTGATGCTGAATAGGACTGGGGGCAGGGGGGCAGAGGAGGACAGACATTTTTTTATCTTGCCCCCTATAATAGATTTTTCCTTTTGCTCAATTCTCTCTGTGAATAACAAGAGTGGCAGCCATTTTCTCTCAGCTCAACATCAAAACCCCTTTCATCTGCTGTCTAAATGCAAACAAAGCAAACCTTCCACCAGGCCTTTCTTTCCAGATAAATTAAAACTCTCATGTCCTGGGGCCTAAATCAAGCCTACAGGCCTTCCCTAGATAAATCCTTTCTCAACCTGAAATCTTCTTGCTACACGTGCTCCTTGTAAGATAATTTTGCAGTAGCTAATCAATAATGCAACAGTAAATTGCATTTAAATAAACATTAGCGGCCCTCTTAATGAATAAAACCTCATTTGCAATTTGTCAAAGTCACAAATGCTGGACTCTTTTGATATTCATTAGAATATTGGAAATTGGAGCTTTGACAGGTTTTATGTATGTTGCAATTATGATTTTTGTGAATAAAAGAAGTGCTTTATTTTCACAAGAATTCTTGAATAAAAACAGTGATATATGCTATGGATGTGATAGATCTCAATTGCTGCCTTATTAGAAAGACAGAAAAAGAAAAAAGCCCCTGTTACAGTCACAAATTTTAAAAGGTTGAAATGTACTATACATATATTTTATAAGAATGTATTATGAAATTCCTTCTTTTATATGAAGGATTTTAATTAATTTGCTGTGATCCTATGCTTTGGAAAAACAGAATTCTTGGTAATTAATTTTTATGTGGCAATACAGTATTACAGTTGTATGTGTCGCTAATTTTGTAGTGAAATTGCAAAATTAAAGCGTGTTTACACATCATATATTGTAAATTCACTTAATAAGGTTTTTTTTCTATTTTATCCCCATTTTTCAATGGAAGTACTTCACATAAATGTCCCCATGTGAAACATATGCACCGTGCACATTACTGCATGAATTCACCACTTTATAAACAAAGTCATACACCTGGGACAGAGGAAAAATTCTAATTTTGAGAACCATTAGGTTGTGGAATAGTATCCCAAGGGAAGAAGGAGAAGCCATAACCACAAGCTATTTAAAAACAAATTGGAAAACCTGAGTAGTACAGGGTAAAGAACAGAACGTCACTGGAAGAGAGACACAACACGAATTACGTTCAAGTTGTTTTCCATCTCTTCATTCTGCGATTGCACAGAAGGATGAGGCCAAGCCAAACACAGAGCATGGCACTGGTTTGCTAGAGGAGTTTCTGTGGAAAAATCCAGCTTTCCTTTAAAACACGTGTACACATACACACACATGTACATAGTCAGATTTGTGTCTTCTGCACTGACATGAGAATCCTACCTGAGCTTCCTTTGTGGGAAGAAATGGTAGATGAAGATAACACATTCCTCTTGCACTGAAGGAGTTTGAAATCATGCGGTGTGAGCTGCATTTGTGAACAAATGCCCTGAAACATCTCCCTTTCCCTTACAGAAGAAATGCAAGCTCTTTGGAAACATCTCTGTAATAGTTTGGGTTTAAAGACTAGGCCCTCTATGTGAGGGTGTCTGAAGAGTTGGATATATTTTCAAATTAAATAACTAAACATTAAAAAGAAATATGCTGTAGAAAATAGCTGGCTGAAGCTTGTACTCTGAGCAATATCCATTTTTATGCATACCAGCATGCATAAATGAGGACCAAATCTGCTTAGCTTTGAAAATTGTGAAATGCGTGAAGACAAGACAGATCCAGCTTCTACAAAACAAATTTGTGGCTTTCTGTGATCTCCAGAACATATTTATCCCAAGGAACTTTTAGAAGGTCAGAGGAGACCAGATTATAGCTGTAGCTCATAATGTTTCTTGATTGGCTCACAAGAAGCTGGTGAAGACATGGGCTAAACCAAACATCACCTGGACTTCAATGTAGCCCATGCCTCATCTCACATCCCACCACCCTCATGCATCCATTTACAATAGCCTATTACTCCAAAAGACTGTGTTCCCAGGAAAAGGTTGTATAAGATTGATTTATGGTTTCCACCTTTAAGTCAAGGCTCCTCTCTTGCCACCAGCAAGTAAGTTCCATACAGGCAAAACAGTCTTCTAACCAGCAAAATAAACAGCCCCTTTTTTTCCCTTTCACCCTCCTGGTCCGTGCTCAGTGCCATTCCTAGCCTTGGCCTCCAGGAGGGAGAAGCTGGAGGACCTCTGCCCACCTTTCCTCTCCAAACACTCCAGGACAAGTGAGGAGTTGCTTTTCAAAAGAAACACTTCAGAGAAAGAGGTTAGAACTCCTAGCAACAGAGGAGACTTGAGAGCACAAGAACTGAACTGGACAAAAACCTGCAGACGTTGTGCACTTCCACTATGCATCAGATCAGGTTTTTCCAAGCTGGGCTACTTTGGGACACACTGCCAGCAGCAGCTCCCATGTCCTGTGCATGCTCAGAAGGACCAATTTTCTCCATAGGCTGTACAGATTTGAAGCAGCCTGTGTGCTACTAATGGTGCATCATTGTTTGTATATCTCTGCTCTCAAACTCATTACATCAGCAAGGGAGGCTCAGGACCGAGAACCGGGGGTGGCCACAAGACAGTACAACACTGCGGGAGTCAGGGCTCTGCTCTTGTGGAAGAAAACAACCTGAAAGGCTGAAGGCTGCTCTACTCCACTCTGTGCTTCCACTGGCACCGTGACGGCTGACAGAGCAGGGTTGCAAGCCTTTGCATGTCCACGTGAAAATTAGCAGATTCCTCCCAGCTAAGCACATTCTCGTGTCCACTAGGTCTGTTACCCGGTGTGCAATATAGATCAGATCCCCTGAACACAAAGCCCTGCCATCCTTCAGGTGCTTCTTTATTACTGTTCTGATCTGGTGAGAAAGAGTCCTACCTCATTACCTTGGCACTGCAAACTGCTTGTTAAATATTATGTTAGGAAATGACGGAAGTTAAAATACTTTTTTTTTTTTTCCACTCTATGTACTATCACATTAGGTAGAGGGAATGTCAGTTATTTTTGTATGGATCCTCGACCATATGTGAAACTGTTTTAAGGCGGGTAGGGGGAGTGAGCAGGGAGGGGCGGGGAATGCAACGTTCCATAGGAAGGCAATATTATTTATCTTCCTTCAAATAATCACATGTAAAAAGCTGCAGAAAAAGTTTAATATACATGTTATTCTTGACAGCCTCCTCCATGCATTTTTGCCTCTGACTTTGAGGGACAGTAGGAAGAAGGAAGAGAACTGTTCATATTCAAGTTGTAGGAAATTATTCTATCTGCTCTCTAGAGAGGGAGAGATTAAGTTTCTGCACTTAGTGATGCAGAAGTCACTTTGGGTTCTCTCACCAAAGTGGAGTTTGGGTTCTCTCACAGGATTGTTTATTTAGGATAAAGCAATCTGGATGCCAGACTTCAGTAAGTCTGAGCTGCATTACTCTCTGTGCTTTTAGTCTAAGTATTGTGGATACTTCTGTAATTTATTAATTATAAATTTGATGTATTTTAACATTTTGGCAGAAACCGGGAAAATTATATTCCTATTTTCATTTTCTGGCCACATCCTGAGTCTATTACTTGCCTCCTACTAAGAGAAAGAGAAAAAAGATTAAGTTGTAACAGGTGTCTTGATAAGAGCATTAGACAAACAGTTCTACAGCTGACCCAAAACTCCATGCAGATATTCTTAGTACAGTTGTTAACTGCTTATTTGTGCTTGTATACCCACACTTGTAAATATTGGTTCTCGAATCAGAATGAAATAGAACTATTTTCTTATTAGTGACACTAGGCTCAAATTATAATCATTACTAGTACTATCTTTAAAAATACAGTTTTAAACCTATGAGCAGATATAGATTTTGCATTTCCATTACAATACTTTAATCTATGACCTTTGTCCTTTTATTACGATACTACTGAAATTAGGTTGTTGGAACGAGGATGTAGCTACTAATTTATTCATTGCTTTTTCTTTTCCTTTTTTTTTAACCTAAGGGTAGTAGAAAGGTCTGAAAATGATTTTAAATCAGATTTTTTTTTATCTGCAATAATGCTTTTCCCATGAATACAGGTCTTTGTTGAGTCTAGCAAAGGCTATTACTTTGTCCTCAGGTTAATATACAGACACACAAAAAATGAGAGGCTGGACCCCATAAACATGGTTAGAGCCAGTAATCAAAAGTATGCCTTAACATAGGCATAACATGTTCCTAAATACTATTTTAAAGCAAATATAGTGAAAAAAAAAAAAGTATATACATACAAGCAATACTATGTTGTTAGTACTAACACTTCCATTCTTACAAGGCCTCCAGCGGTTTCTCGGTACAAGAAACACAAATGAATGGTATTTTCACTTGCTGTTTCATATCAGCAAGCTAAGCTAAATTAGCTAGTCCCAATTCTCGTTTCAGGCAGAAGTAAATCTGGTATAATTCCAGCACCGCCAATGACGCCGCCTACATCACTGGGGTAAATCTGTGAAATCATGTCTCTGCTACTTACATTTGTAACGTGTGGGGATAGGGACGAAACAGCACCTGTCTGTCTCCTTGCATGCACAGAACAGCTATAGTCCCTCCCCCGGCATTCCTAACACAATATTTCTCCACCTTTAGAATTTTGCATATTAAATACTAACGTCGTAACAGATAATGCCAGTGCCATGGAACAGACATAGTCATCCTAATCCCCGGTTTCCGTGCTAAAAACCTGAATGGATAAATTTCCAGTGTACCAAGATTATGCCTCATGTATGTAACTCACACAACTAACAACATGCCTTCGTTAGAGGCACTTGAGAGAATTTTACTTTGTCCATTTTAGCTTTATTTAACAACAGTCATACACCATTCACATTAGCTCAGATTACGCATTTAATTCCCTTAAGTGCTACTCTTAAAACATCACCATGCTTAATGTTGACGTCTAAATGGTACCATTTACGCTTTGCTGTGAACACCTCATTAAAGCAAATGGAGCAGGTAAGGAGGTAAAGCATCTGCCTATGTTGAGGCACATGGAGAATTGTGTGCCTTTGTTTGACTGGGAACAGTTGAGCATGATTTTCAGCCTGTGTAAACTGATGTAGTTCCATAGATTTCATCAGAGCGCCTCTGATTTATATTAGTTACAGATAAGGCAGGGTTTCCTGAGAGCCTCAGATAGCATAGTATTCCCTATGTCCATAAGGTCACTTAAGAGATGCCTCCAGAGCACTGATTGTTTATACATTGGATATGGAGGTATTTTTAAAAAAGGGCTACTCATATGTCACCCTTCCGTTGGAAAAAAAAAATCCTTTTTTTTCCTTTACTCACTTGAATATCAAATTTGTGAATATTTATTACAGTCAGAAAACAGTACCTTTTCCAATTAAAAAAAAAAAAGAAAGAAAAAAAAAAGAGAGGGGAAGAGAGATATTTTTCCCGACTTGCCAAAATTTCTCTCTTTGAATAAATTCAAGTGTAGAATATTTTGGAGCCCCAAAAGTGTAAAAAAAGCAGGACAATTACTCAAATTATTCTGCATTTTTACTCTGTTATTGCCTTCTGTGAACATAGCTAGATATACCACAATTACAGATTTTTACATGTATTTTTAAGTATTGTGGAAGACAAAAAAAAAACAAGACCAGGGTTTGTTAAAGTAAGTAGATCAAGAGATCCTGCTAAACCAACCAAAATTTGGCTTCCTTTGCTGTAGCATCCACAGTAGAATCAATGGATTACAGAGCAGATTTTGTCCCTTTTTACTGCAGCAAACTGTGACAGTGACAGATTAGACAGACTATTTTATCTTAAACATTGTTTAGCCATAGAGCTGTTGTCAGTAGGTTGCATTGCTTGCTAAACTCTGCATTAGTATCCACCACTCTACAAATTGCCTTCTCTCTCCTCAGCTCCCATACCACGTGACCACCTTACCAACAGAGAATAAAGTAGAACACCATTAATGTTTGAAAAATCCTTTGAAAAATTGGGATAAAAGCTGCCATACGAGTGCAAAGTATTATTATTATTATTTCCTTGATGTCAATGTGAGCTGTAATAGTGGTTTTTTCCAATTAGTTACTTAAAAGAGAAGGAAAAATTAGCTGCTGCTCTGTTTTCAAAGCCAGCAGAGGCCATTGAGGAATGTACAGCATTCTGTTTCAGGTATTTCTTAACTCCTTTTGCCCCAAAATACAGAACCAGGGTTAAATATGGTCAATACCATTTCTACTTGTCACGAGTCTTGGAAACAAGGAGCTAATGCAGGCTGCAGCAGCTTTTGCTTTTACTGACAGCATATGTTTGTTGTGAGCTGAACAGTTTAAGCCAACTGACTACACAGGAACATTAATAGCAAAGGATGGGCTATGTTAACTTCAAAAAGCTTACATTAATGCAATGTGAAATTGTACATTTTGTGAGGCTTTCAAGTCCATTTTTTCCAAGTAATTTGTGCAGAAAAAGTCTTAGAAACTTTTCTGACACAAATAAATAAACAAATGCCTCCTCCTACTCTGACTTGTTCCTCTAATCTATTACCTAAATGGATTATCCTCAGGTTTTTTTCCCTCCAAAAGTCAAGAGCAGAGGAGGCTTAAATAAGTGAAAGTAAAATCTATTAACACCGTTTTGCAACTTTATTGATAGCACCAGTGCTATCAAAGCTATCTGCTGCCACTTGGTAGCACAAATGCGGAGAGTTCCCATCTCCTCGCCTGGCGGCAGGGGAACCCAGTGGTCAGTGAAGCCGAGTTTCCACAGCAACACCCAGTTATGTTTCCCAGGCAACCAGGATCCTCAAAATCGGGTGGCAATTGGTGAGCAGAGTGGTTTGGGGACAGTAAAATCTATTTTCCCACTTTGCCAAAGCAGGAGCTGTGCTGGTGGCTGGCCCAGGTGGGATGTAAGGGAAGAAGGGGCTGCAGCCTGACTACAGGACACAGCTGCTTCTCCTGGCTCACATCTACATTCAGCTTCTTCAACCTCCCCACTTTGCTCAGCAAAGTGCTCAAAAAAGTAACATTATACATTTTTATTTACAGTTATTTTCTTCTTTTGCTAATTTCATAGTTATCACTCCTACATTCCTGTCTATTTTTAATACTGCCTCGTACATATTTTGTGCCAGCTTTTGGGGACCCTATGCTTTATTAAATGCTGCATTAACAGCAGAGGACCAAACCTCTGTTTCATTCAGTTCTCACTTTGAACAACATGCCACTGCAGGCAAGGAAAGGATTGTTCAAGTCACAAAATTCAGATTCTAATTCATTTTATCAAAAAGACATGTGATTTAGGAGGAGGGGCACAATCAGCTCATCCCTGGTATTTAGACAGATGTGGACCCAGAGTTTTTTATGAATTCTTTAATCTGGTGCCCTGTTGTTATTCGTGTTGACTCTGATTGTTATATCAATACCTGGCTTGCTGTCATCTGAGGGCATTAGGAAAGGGGAACAAAGGGGGGCTAACATTCTCTAGGCAGAAATTCACTTCTCTGTGTATCTTGACCATTATTTTCAGATTTGGGAAAATTATTATCTGAATATTGTGATTTTCTAGGCTTTCTTGAGCTGACTTGCAAGGCTTTGAAGAAGTTTTATTACTTCAAAGAGCATTTTGACAGCTGGTCTTGTCCCTGCAGATGACAGGAATTCAAACAGGCCAAGAATGACCTATCTGAGGATGAAAGTTAATGTTTCCAGCTGTTTTCAACAATGTTTTTTTCACGTCCTGGAGAAACAACACCAAACAAGACATATAGGAAAATACATGAGAGGAACCAGCATCTTCAGGTGTTAATCAGTGTGATCAGGCAAGATTCAAAATACTGCAGAATGTTGTGTGACTCTTGACACGGTCACAAAAAAAAAAAAAAAATCCCCAAACTAGCATCAGGCAAACAGGTTAACCTCAGTTTCTTCAGATATGAGAAACCAACCTGGTTTTCCAAGTTTTCTGGGCCTCAATATCGCACTGTACCTTCCAATGCAAACATAGCTGGTGTTCCCTCTTCCCTCAGAGGCTGTGAGAGAAGATGCAGTCACACCAGGTCCGCTTCTCTTTTCCAGTTGAAGCTAGGGAAAGAAAAGAACTGAGGTCATGTCAGTGAAGATTTGCTCTTCTTTCTATTCTACAGGCACAAAAGACAGAAAAACAGAGATTTTTGATGGTATGCTCATATGTTCTAGGTGCTTCATGCTACCAGAAATTAGTGGCTCTTGTGACTTGACTGCTAACTACCATGTAGACCTGGGAGGAAAGTATCCTAGGTCATGCGTAGTTTTAATCTTTTCCTTCTGTAAATGCCATTAGGAAGGTCAAAATTAGACATCTCCTGTTATTGGAAACTCTGAGACCTATGTCCTCTGTGCCCTTTTTAATGACATGGCATACAAGTAAAGAAAAAGATAAACATCACCTATTTGGTCTGTGTTTTAAAAGGCTATTTCTAGTGCCTGTTTAGTATTGAACAAGTGCTGTTAATCTGTGTTCAGTCTTTTCCAGCAGCCACTGCTGAAGAAAGAGTTTTGTCTAATGCTCACCTTACTAGATTAAAAATGTAAGAGGAAAAAAAATCCTCTTCTATCAGAACGTTGTTCTAGTCTACACAAAATTTAATTATCTTAAGCAAACTTACAAACGATGAAGAAAAAACTCAGTTAAAATTTGTGAAATGTGTGTTTGAAAATTAACTATCAAGACAGTTCATGTATATATTAAATAACTTTCCAGCTCATCTTAAACAATCATAGATCTATACAAATATGACTGCTCAAAAAAAAAAAAATTGCTATCTCCACTATTCTGACTCTCATTCTGTCCTACCCCTCTCTTGTACTTCAAGAGTCCCTGCCACTGTAGCTCTTGAGTAACTGTGAAAAGCTCTTGCAGGAATGGTGTACTCCTTCTTCCCTTCCTCCCTTCCTCCCTTCCTCCTTTCCCCCCTTCCTCCCTTCCTCCCTTCCTCCCTTCCCCCCTTCCTCCCTTCCTCCCTTCCTCCCTTCCTCTGTGGTGCATATGCATTGGCCAAAGTGTTGAAGGAGGCTCTAGGATATTGCATATATGAAATCTAAAAAGTTTAACTTTTGGCACTGCAAGGTTCCAATATTGGGAGTGCAAGGGCCTTCATGGTGTGTCTGGAGGTTTGAGGAGTGTGAGGTGGGTCCATATATTTGGGGTCAAAAGGAATAAGCTAAAGCATCAGGAGGGCCTGAAGAGCCAGAGAAATGAAAAAACATGATCCATCTTAACATGATACGTTACCGTTCTAGCTTCTCCAATACTTTAAGTTTATCAGAAAATCAAGACTGCCACTTTTTTCTACTTGTGAAAAGAGCTAAACAAGATGAAACAAAATAAAACAACCAAAGGCAAAAAAAAAAAAAGAGAATGGGGTTAAAAGAAAGAAAGAGAACCAGACAACTGTGGCAAGCACAAGGGTTTTTTCTGAAACAGCTGGCTGATTCTGTTCTTTCAATTACTCAGTACATCTGGGTCAGAGGAAATATTTGTCAGAATGATGTTGGTCTGTTCACATATAAAATGCACATTTTGGTTGTAATTACTCTCCTGGACTTCTGAAAACCATATCTGAAACTGCCCTGTTCACATAGACAGAGGCTACCTGTGCTCACTGAATGGGCTGAGCTCAGGCTGCCTTTGTGAATGGCCTTCCTCAACTCTTTACACCATTCAGCATGTACTCCTGCTATGACCAGGAAACTCAAGATAGGCAGCACTGTAGAGTGGGGGAGTGCTGCTGTTCCTACACTGTTTTATCACCAAACAGCCAGCAAGTGCCATTAAATTCCCAGAGCGGATCTAGTACACAAACAGAATTCACAAGAATGCCTTAAGTCTTGAGGATGAAGCTGCAGGAGACAAATGTATTACAGTGTCTAGGCAACACAGGAAGATATTATACCATGATCCCTTCTCAACCTCGTCCACTGGCTTTAGACAGGTCTTCTGCACTGCTCAGTACTGATATTACATGGTCTAGAAGTCTAAGGTAACTGAAAATCTCCCATGAACTTGTACTGCCTCTGCCCAGAAATGAGCCTGGAATCACAGCAGAGTTTACAGAGATGGAAGTCCCACTTCTGCTGAAGAGAACTGTTTATTGCTTTGTGGACACTCATTGCAAAGTCTGGTTATTCTTTGGACAACAGCAGAACTGTGAGTTGAGCTGATTATCCTAGGAACATTTAATCACAAATCTCTACCACGTCATATAGCCTACTCTAAAAATTGGGGGTTTCTGAGAATGAAAGGCTTAAAAGGCAGTGCCCATTGGCCCAGCACAGGTAATACTGTAGGATACTCCTAGAGAGCGGTGCTCTTACTGCTTTCTGTGTGATGTTGGCAAGGCAAACAAAGCAGACAAAGAGGAATCAAAGTTCTGTGAGAAGGGTTAAAGAATTCTTTATGTCATTTACTAGTGGTGGTCCGTCAAATGTTTGAGAAACAAGTTCTGCATTGCTGCAATGACTCTTGAACCTTCCTGTTCATCCTTACCTCCCTTCCCTCAAAATGCTTTGTCCAGCTCTAAACAAAACAGGCAGTCACCTTCACTTCTATCTCAGCAAGGTCAAAGTCATTGAATGTGCCTTAAAGATAGAAAGAAAGTCAGCCAAAGGAGCTAAAAGAGGCATCCATTGTAGCAATGAGGACTTTGCCTACTATTGGGACTGTCTGAAGCAGTTTCACAAATGTGTGTATGAATCAGTTTTTATTGCGGCAAAGCAAACATCCATGCTGCTTTTCACAGGGACAGCATGGGTACTTTGCAACATGAGCTTGTTCAAGTTTAAAGGACAGAGATTCAATACTAAGAGAATAGAGAGAAAATATATAATCTTGGGTCTAATCTAGTTGTGCTTAATACTCTCCCTTATCCTGCTTGCCAGAAATGCCTGTTGCCCTGTTGGATTTCTATTGCTGAGCAAAAGTTTGCACTGGTAGTATTTAATATAATGATTTTGTTTTGGTTTTCTTAAAGCTCATCTTACATTCTTTCCCTGACTTTTAAACTTTGTTGCAGATCGGGTGCCATGCAGCAGTCCCAGAGCAACCCCGTGCGTCTGAGATAGCTTGGCTTCTTCCATGTTGTCTTCTAGTCTGTCAGCAGTTGGTCCAACTTCCTCATACTCTCCTTACTGTTCTGTACATTGGCCCAAGTCACTGCATTCAAAGGAAAAAGAGCTACATTCTGCTGCATTGTTCAGTTCAAAGTTACTGTGGTGGCCCTGAGCCTTACATTTCCAGTCCTTTTGTTCTTTTCCAGCATTGTGCTTAAGGCCTGATTATGAGTGCTTGCAGATCTAGTGATTTTCATCTTAGCACACTGTCAGGTTAAATCACTGGCAATGTCCTCTCAATGGGAGTTTGCAGTTCAAGGTCTGCCTTTGGATCAGGCGTTGCATGATTCAAATAAAAAATTCATATGCAAGTGTTTGGTACTGTAGTGACAAGGTGCTATTGCTGCCTGCATTTAGTGACCTTTTTTTATGAGTGTGAAGGACTTGCTGCCAGACACAGGACCGCACTGTGAAATACCACAAACATGGCATCCTCTCAGAGCTGCGGTTCTGGGGACTTACACAGCAGAGCAGCCCTGTGGTGCCACCTTTCTTTGTTCCTGATCAATCCTGCACAACAGCCAGTCCTTTGCTGAGATCTCAGTTTATTCCTGACCAATCTTGTTTGTACTCAGACCAGCTCAGAACTAAGGAATGATTTACTTTGAAAAGGAGGTCTGAAGGGCACTCAACTGGATCTGACTGAAGCAGGTTCAGTCAGGTTAGGTTGCTTGGTCTTTTCTAGCTGAGTTTTAATGTTTAGAAGGATAGCAATTCCACTTTTCTGGACACCCCGCTGAGATTTATAAACACCATAATGGTGAAAAAGGTGCAAAAACCACCCTCATATCTAACAGGACTTCACCGTGTTCCAGTGTCTGCTGCCTCCTGTGCTATCACTGTGCACCTTCTGAGAGAAGCTGGTTACATCTTCCCTGCATTCTCCCATGTGGCAGTTCCAGGCAATGGTAATATCCTTCCCACATCTTTTCATCTTAAGAGTGAACAAACCCAGCCTCTCCTCAAACATGACGTTCTCCAGCCCATTGACCGCCTTAGTGACCTTCACTGCACTCAGTCTAGCACGCCCTCTCCATCTGCTTCTGAATGTTAAGAGCACAAAACTGCCAAAAAGCTTATAAGATCATTTCCCTGACTTCCCTTTCACAATTTCTGAAGGAGTTGGAAGAATCTGTATCTGATCTGTCACAGCAATCCACTATATTTTTTGCACCAGTTAATCAGCATGTTTCTGACTGAAATGGTGGGAAGCAACATAGGAAAATAGAGACCAAAACAAGTTTTAATTACAAATGTGAAGTACTGTCTAAGCATTGCAGAAAAAATATAATCCAGACTATTTTGTCATACAGTAGATAAAGGTAGGAAGAGGTAGCCTAATTATTTATTTTGGTGCTTTTTACACAACGTCACATACTAACAGTGGTGGTGTAATTACTGCTTTGTAACTTTAAATTCCTATAATGGAATCTGATTGGTGGCAGCACCTTGAAAATCATTAAAGAATTTTGAAATTCATTAAAGAATTAAATACAATCTTATTACTAAGAACAGAATACATTCAAACTCTGTAACTAGTATGTAATTCTCCTGAAAAGCATATTAATTAGTGCCTAACAGGATTTTTAATTTATATTTTTTGTGCTAGATAGATACTTGAGTAGTAGGACCTTGACAGAGCAACTGAATAATCAAAAATCATTACAACCAGTGTGCACCACATCCATTCTGATCCCTGAGCTACCAAAAAATAAAAAATCTTTGACTTTGTTTCGCTATTTTTTTTGGCTAATTTTGTTTGCTGGGTGCTTATGGGGAGGCAACAGCCCTTTGCAGTTCCTGGGGGTTAAACACAGGTGTTTTAATGTGACCTTTTTAAGTGTTGAAAAAAATGTTTTCAGTAATGTCACTCCAGTGGATTTAATAGAATAACTACAACAAGGAATCTTCCCCTTTGTTTTGAAAGGGGAAATTCTTTGGGGATTTGCTTCTTCCCTCTTCTTCCTTTGATTAGTAAATCAGGAAAGGGCTGTGTTTCGGATGGATACATGGTAGGCACTTATTCTGGAAGTACTACTTTATGATGCATTTTCCTGAGGCCAAACAGCATTTGTGGAAAATGCAGAGAACCAAGTGAGGTAAGCAAGGTGGGCTGCCTCTCCTACGGATACAGAACCCTGTGCAAACAAGAACAAAGACGACACAGAAATATATGTACCATTTTCATAAGTTCTAACTGAAATTGTATAAACATAAGCATAATCATATTTTCCATTCCCCTTGGCATCACTTTGTGGTTTATTTGTTTTCTGATGTGCCCTACATCATCGCCTTTCGTGTTTTAGAGATGTGAATTGTCAGTAGTTTCCTTAGCTGCAGTTGTACTCCTAAGAAATATGGGGAAATCCTGCATTGCACAGAAGATCATTATGTAACAGATAACGGGGAGGGGCGGGGGGGGGATGTCTCTGCATCAACTGGTGGCATAATCCCCAAGGGAAAACAGACTTTAGTGGAACAATCAGAAAACTGGCTTGCTTTATGGTGTTTACACTGCTGCTTGCTAATGGATCACCATAAAGGAAGCAAAAGGACTCTTACACTATTGAGTACGCTATCATGGGAGTCTTCTGAGTGCGCCTTTTTTATTTGCTGCAGTCAGGTTAATGAGCTCACCAGCCCACTTGATGTCGAGGACTTTGTAACAAAGCAATCTCTCATTAAATGCTGCCTGGCACCACTCTCCTGAAGCAAAGGGACATTCAGATTATTGAATGCCTTTGTATTCCTCATTCCTACCAGGCTATGGCGTCCAGCAGTGGCATCAGTCCCGCACACTTACTGGCAGCCATCCAGTCATGCGCCTGCCCTCTTCAAACTGCATGGGCATTTGCCAATCTAAGCAGCACTAGTAGGCAAACAAGCATGGCACACGACTGCTTTGGCTGGTAGCCAGATGTGCAGCTGTACCATCTCACTTCCCCACTACTGTATGGAGAAATGCATTCTTTCACCATTCTTTCCCGTTCAGTTGATTTACACGGGGAAGTTTTGTTGCAGTACAAAGGAATGTGCATTTATCTGCATTCTCTCTCTGCTTTAACACCTTTTTTTCAGTCTCAGTAGTGCAGGTCATGAATTCATCTGTGGCTTTATTTAAATACCTCCTGGCTGACAGTTTCTTCAATGAAATGACCCCAGAGTGTTATCAGCTAGCTAGCAGGTGTGTCTCTTTATTCAGAATCTTGCAGGCAACGGTGCATCCTGGGTAAAGAGCAAGCTATGCATGATCCAGCTCTTCCCTACATTACTCAGGAGATTTAATGGTTCGCTGTCATGAAAGCACTTACAAAGATTATTTTTTTTTCTAGGTTGGCTTTCTGCTGGGCTTTGTGCCCTGAGATATTTTGACACAAACACATAAAATGATAAAGAAGGATTTTTTATGAAAGATTTCATCTCATTCAAAAAAAAAAAAAAAATCAGCCTTGGTCAAGCTATTGTTTTTTAGTTGTAAGATACTAAACAGATATTTAATAATAATGTAGCTACTCTCTCTATAGTTCCACTAGTAAACAGCCTTGTAAAACATTGTGTCCCTGTATGTGTCTGTGCACATACGAGTATGCCCTGTTTCTACTCAGCCAGCCTCTAATGTTGAAGAAATCCTCAAAGTTGGGTTATTAGAGTGGTAAGAGAAAACCAGATTAAAAAAAAAAAAGTCTTGAAGAATGAAGTCAAGGAGGAGACTACAGACAACAGAAGGAATCCCCTTCTCCTTCCAAACAGTGTCATACAGTGTTTTAGGACACAGTTCCTCGAACATTTTCTTTTACAGGGCTACTTCTTTGCCTGTCTTGCCATGGAGGGAGAGGGAAAACACGGAGCCCAGCGGTGTTTTCAAGGCTCTTGCATGAGTTCAGGGTAGTCTGGAGAATTGTTCCCTGGGGCATTCCTCCTCTCTTCCCCAGACAAATATGAGATTTGATCATACCAGCAAATACTCAACCAATGTTCACCCACACTGTAAGTCAATTTTTCCTTCTACCAGCAGTGAACTGAGAGGAGGTCCTACCCAGGTGATTTTCATGTGCTCAGAAATAAAAGTGATAGGCTCACTTAACCTTTCTTGAGAAAGGATTCAGAAAATTCAGTAAAGTTCCTTGTTTGTCTGTCAGTAAAAAGACATGAAAGGACAATAAAGACAATGGAAATTAATTTTATGCTGACATAAAGCCAAATGGAGTTTTGCTGGAGCACAATCTGACATCGGTTTTGCTCCTGCTTCCATTGAAATTAGCAAGCAAGCTCTTATTTACTTAGTGAGCAGGACTGTGATTCACAAATTTGGCTAATCCACTCATATTTTCAATATGAGATTTTGAAAAGGTCACAGAATGCAGAGTCAAGACCGTTGTCCCCAGAAGGGGGTTGGCTTGAGACCAGGCAAAGATAATAAAACCAGTTGTCCAGCTTTTCAGTATTCAATACATACCAGCTGCATTGACTAAAAAGATAAGATGATGTTGGGCTTAGGAATGCGGGAAGGTCTTTCTTTTCAGCCTTCTCTATTCTGCCTTTACCGAGCAGATGATTTTTTAAGTAGGAAGGACGCTAACTTGATTCAAAACCGAAAATCCCAATTATGTGTGCTTTATTTCAAAGTGGAAGAGGTACATTTATAGAAATGTGCTATTTAAAATGTCTTGCAGATTATAATGATAAGGGCAAAATGTGAACCTTATTGAAAAATAAATACATTGCTGAAAAATCAGCAAGACTTCAACATCCATTTGTATGCAAAAATAAATAAAATTTTAAAACAGAATTCAGTTCTTTAAATACAATCCCAGTAAATAATTTTAACTCTGTTGTTGGTTTTAGGGTTGTGGTTTTTTAATTTGATGATACTTCTCTAGTAATTCGTCTGGAAGTTGGATACATTTTTAACAAGTATCTGGGCAAAATTTAAATCCATCTTTCAACCACTAGTTTTCTCTGAAACATATGACATGCAACAAGATCTTCTAGCCTGTTTTATTTGCATTCCACTCAACCAATGGGTCAAATACTACTTTACCCCCTTTGCAGAGAAGGTAGATTGGATTTACCTTGTTCTACCATTTTCCTACTTCATCTTTGTTCCTAAGTTGAAGCATCAGTATTGACCATTCGAAAAGACCAAACACTACAGAATCACAGAACTGTTGGGTTTGGAAGGCAGCTCTGGAGATCTTTTAGTCCATCGCTCCGCCAAGGTAGGGTCATCTAGAGTAAGTACTCAGGAACATTTCCAGGTGGGATTTGAATGTTACCGGAGAGGGAGACTCCAAGGTCTCCCTGGGCAGCCTGTTCCAGTGTTTTGCCACTCTCAACTTAAGGAAGTTCTTCCTCATGTTGAGGTGAAACTTTTTGTGTTTCAGTTTATGGCCATTAACCACAGCAAAAATATTTCAATGGACAGCTGCAGCTTGGTTTTGGATCATGTGCACCCAGATACTCAAAAGATATTTAAGAATACAAGCCTCACTGATCCCCATCCCTAGAGTAAACTGTGAATTTTATGGATCAGTTTCTGTAGAGAAAAAAATGGATTTTGAAGTCACATGCATCAATAATTGCACATACATTTTGAGATTCATTTGCACTTCCATTGCTAAGGGACATTTGCATATATTGAGGCCAGCATGAGTTATCATAGTCCTCTGCTCTAATCCCTCATACTACACGGGCCATAGCATTTCACTTTGCAATACCCAGCACACTGCTATGAGCACTGCAGTAAGGAGAGAAAAACTGCTGGTCCCTTCTTCTCCACCTTCAAAGAACTGTCAGGTTTCTATTTCTAGTGCCATTAACTTTTCTGAAAAACAAGTACTTTCATCTTTTTTGTTGCCAAGCAGTTTCATCTCCCTGTTCAAATCAACAAAGATGGGGACACCTGAGGTTCAATCCTGTGTGATGCTGAGCTGAGGCTTGTGCTCAGGAGTGCTGAAGAGCTGAGCGAGGCTTATGGGCTGTGTGAGACTCCCCTTCCCTGCATGTTTCCTACTGGGAATGCAACCCAGGGACAGCAAAGGCATGATAAGCAGAGCCATAATGGCTACCTATAAGTGGAGTCTGCAGAAGACATGTTTTTCTTCAAGTAGACTGGTTGTTATTTATGTTTACAAATGTATTTTCCTTTACTTTTCCAAAAAGAACTGACATAATCTCCAAAACTTCATAAAACTTGCAGAATGCACATTTTTATCCAGACGGTTTCAATATTTTGTTTTGTGTTTTGCAGCTTTTAATGCTCCTGTTCCTAAAAAAAAAACCCTATCAAGCAAGAGGTTATTTACAGACCAGGTGGATGATGTTTTTCTTTCATCAGCTCTCTTAGAGGGTTAATTAAGAAATAGAGCAGCAAAATGGGAATCAAGGAAAAATAGGAAGTGTGCTTATTAACAGTGCTTTTGTTTGCATTTCTAATTGCTTCCTTCAAATACTTTGTCTCGGTTATTAGAGCCAACAAGAGCCCTGGTGTAACTCTGACTCCAGTTCATGGTGTGTTTCATTCAGGGGGACAGCTGGGAGTCTGACACATGGGGAATCCTGCAGGTAGGGGTGATACTGAGCTCAACAAATATGCCACATCAGCAACATGCCAGGCCTGCGCACCTCATGTGGCAGCACCGACTCTTTCTCCTCGCTCCATCCCTCACTCCTATCTGATCACGTTTTAACAGCTAGAGAGACGATGAATGATGAATTAAGTATCCATTCCAGCACGATCCTGAATGCAGACATGTATACCATTCAAAATTTTTGGTTACTCATTGTCAAGCTCCAAATATTAGGAGGAAGACTTTGCAGCGCAATATTAGTAGGGTAAAAAAAAAAAAAAAGAAAAAAAAAATCAGCCTGTCTCGTCTGCTGACGATGAGAAGATTGGCTGCTTAAATTCTCCAAAAGCAGCCTTCAATTTTTTATCTAGCTATTTATAGAAAAGTGCAGAAACAGCTGAGCTGAGTGAAGTGATGTCACTTTTGCTGGGAGGACGGCTCGCTCGGCAGCATGCCGAGGCGGCAGAGCGTGCTGGAGGCTGGGACCGCAGCCCCACTGCGCGAGGAGCTGGAAACACGGGCATTTTTCAGCTCGGCTGATCAATACAGCATTGATGGCTCTCGGCTGACCTTCAACCCCTCCGGAATAGCAATGGGCAGGCGCTGCATCTTGCAGGCTGCGAGGGCTGCTGCGTGTTAGCTACCAATTTTACAATCGATCAAAAGTCATCTTTGTCAATAAAGCTGGAGATTTCAAGCAACGGCAAGCAATTTTGGAAAGGTCAGGGCTGGGTTTTTATTTGTCCGACCTCTGCTTTCAGGCAGAAGCATGGTCCCTTATACCCATTAACGGTAGTAAGAAAATTTAAGATTCCCCCCCCCCCCCTTCCATGTATTTTTAGTAAGCCTTTGGGCATTTTCCCTGTCCCTAAAAGAATACGGTTGCGTGGCAACGTCCCCGGTTGCCATGGCGACTCGGTGTGTAAGCAGCTGCCGCAATCAGCATTAACTCCAGGCTCGCAGGTTTGTCATTCCAATGCATAGGGAGGGGGAGACAAATAGGACAGCAGCGCAGCGCCGTAAAAGGGAAGTCACCTAGATAATGTCACTCACAAACATATGTTCCCCAATTATTCTTTCCACTGTTTTATTGCCGCAATTATAGCTAAACTAAGATTACAAAATTATATGGTTTTAATTTGCCTCCATCGACTATGTTTCACTTCCATTAAAATGAAGTCTAAACCCATTTAAGTAGCAAACTGTTGGCTCTGCAGAGGGTGGGGGATTTTGGTTTACCAGTGGGTATTTCGAGGACTGGGTAAAAATAATTCCTCTAGGAATCTTGATATCTAGGCAAAATGAGGCACAGTCCTGGGTGCTGGAGTGCCTGTCTCTTTTGTGCTGCCTTGAACTCCACAATACAGCCACCACCAGTGATGCTGGCCAGGATCATCCTCCTACTCCTCCTCTCCCTTATGCCTCTCCCCTCCAAAAAATATTTGGAAGTTTCATATTCAACCATCTGAAAGTCTGGCACTGGGCTGAGCCCACCGGGTGCTGCAGCATCCTCCAACACATCCCTGTGCTCTATTTGAGGACCCCTGCAATAAACAGATGCAATGGGGTTGACTTCAAAATGAAGTAACGCAGCATTAACCCTGAATTTCCTTACATCGGCAGTCTTCAGACTATCCTTTCATGTTCCTCGAGCATATTTTATTATCTTTGTTTTAGAAGAAGTTCCATTTCTCTCTGTGACTGCCTGGCTGCTCCCAATCTTATTAAAAACAAAAGTAAAACACTTTAGGAAGTGTATGGCAGGTGATGAAATGCACCTCCACAGCTATTCTGCAAAAACTTGCAGTTTGTGGTAGTAAGGAGCTTTGGTTTGGGTTTTTTAATGTATAGGTGGAAGCATTTAATCAGTGTTAAATACACACATTTGCACAGCTGTGCTGATTCAGTTGTGTAAGCAAGAATCTATTCACGATTTAAAATATTAGGCCACAGAGTGATGCTGGCTCCCTCAGAAACAATTCCACATTATGGGAAAAAGTGGTGTAAATGAGTAGATAAACATAAACTTGACATTCAGATCCATATGATTTATTTACCAACCTTTTCAAACAACCAGTTTCTGACCCTGTTAAATCCTTCCATTACATAAGGGCATTTATTACTGTGGATTTGCATAATTAAAATATACATGCCCAGTCACCAATGTTTATAACCTATACTTATTCAGATTCTTATTAAGACTTGCATCAGAAACGCAGCTCTTTTAAGGATCATTTTAATTAAAAGATAAATATAGCATGGTATCTTTTTTCTAAAGGAATGTACTATCAATACCAAATTGTAGCTGAAAATACATTTTCATTTTTCACCCTGGCAGAAATGGCTGAACATGTATCTATTGAGATTTGCAGGGTAAAAACCATGTTCCCTAGAAGAGACCCTGCATGGCAACATTTAGATAGAAACTTGCTTCTATAATCAAGTTACAGTCTATAAACCCCTGTAAATAGGGGTTTATAATGAAAATACGGCTGGACCCTTCACTACAAAAATGCTAGCAGGTGCTGTTATAATATACAAATCCAGATAGCATACAGTGACCTATTTTCAAAACCAGGGCAGGCAAAATGACATCAAGAAATTGAATTCCTTGCCCTTACTTTAATAGTGTCTTGTCATGCAATCTTCAAATCAGGACAGGTGATCATTGCAAAACAATCCCTAACCCAAGGGACAACAGGAACATTCTCAGCACTAATACCTTGGGCCCATCACACTGCTTACAATAATTGGATGATTGCAGAGGGCAGATATAGACCATTCAAATCAAAAATATCCTTGGACAAGGGGGTATTTTGCCCTTTTTAAAGTTAGAGGCCAAAATAAACCTTAAAACTAAATTCTGCCCTATTTTGTTGTGTCATCAAAAATAGCTGGCAACTGGAACAACAAACTGCACTGCTAAAAATATGATGGTAGTTATGCAGGGATATTTAAAATAGATTAGCATATGGATTAACTCAAATTCAAAACTGACTTTAACCCTTCAATGACTACAATCCTGTCTCCAAATAGGGCAATTCTGCAGCATTAAAGACAAGCTTAGCTCCTGAGTGTCAAGGAAACATTTGTCTGGTAAAAGCAAGTGTGGCCGCTACTGTTTCCATTTATAGTGGGGATTCAATGGTATCTAAACAAATTTAGGCAGATCAAATAGTTTATGAATTCTTTTACCGTATTGTCATTTGGGGGTTTTTTTAACAATGCCAATTTCAGGAGCCTTTGATTTATTGCTGAAAGTATACTCAGAAGCTACAGAATAAGGCCCTGGAAATTACTGCAAGGGAAATATATAAGACTACAATTCTGTGTGCCTGTACTAAATCTAACAGAAGGGAGCAAAATATTTTCAAAGCGGTGTAGAAAGACTCAAAATTGAAGAAATTTCATTATGTAACAGAAAATAAGTTTTCTTAAAGTAAATATATTTTTTGAGCAACAAACAACAACTATTTCCCTGCTGAAAACAGCTTATTTTTTATCAAAATAATCCAGTTCTCTAAAATAAATTACCTTTGCAGCAGACACTCAGAATTCACATTTTATTGCATGTCATTTACAAAATCCGATATTTTGTTGAATTTATTGAGAAATCAATATTTAAGTACCGTCAGAAATCATATGAAATGGATAGTCCAGAATTTAAAATGTCAGGTTTGCAAAATTCTTCCTCCAACCTCATTTTTTGCCAATTGTAAGATAGCTGTTTGTGATTTAAATAACTGTAATACTTAAAATAAAACAGTTTCCAAAGTTTTCTGTTCTAGCCTGACATTACCATTTCTACTCCATCATTTGAGACACTCTTCCCACAATGGCCCTACTTTTAGTCACCACAGACTGAAACCAAAGTTTTGGTGTTTGCTTTTGTTTGATTGTCTTTAAATATGGATTCCCCTAATTAACTGGGGTGTTGTGGGGTTTTTTAATGCTGAACATTTATATCTCGTCATATGGGAGAAGGATGCTGTCTGCTGAAGTGCAGAATGTTAGGTGTTTGAATGCTTTTGACCAAAATACTTGTATTAAAACTGCTGCAGTCATAATAAGGCTTTTGGGGTTTGTTTTTAAGCAAAATAACAATCACTTATTCTCATGTTTTCAATAAGACCTTTTAAAATAGAAATATACTGAATTGCTAAAAATATTTGGGAAAAAATAACCTGAGAACTACAAGCAGCATTGCTTGGAAAATCTGCTGTGCACAACAGCAAGTAGCTCAGAGTGGTGGCCCTGAGAAAATTTTCCAGAAATACCCAGTACTCCTCCTCAGGCCAGGCACAGGGAAGTCCTGTGAAGGTCCTAAATGAGAAGCTAGATACCCTTCCAAGAGGTAGAAATGGGACTGTGACAGAGCCGAAAGAAAAAGGAGTGAAGGACATTCCCGTGTGTTCCTTCTTTCTGCTGAGGTTTCCCTTACAAAGACAGAAAGAGTCCAGTCTGAGGCAAAATGCTCCCACAAAAAGCAGCCATTTGGCAAGCAGAGAACTGCATACAGCTCTACCCACAGCTCCTGCTGACCTGTCATCCTGCAGACAGCCAAAGAGGGAGAAAAGTTACTGCCGGAGAGAGTTGGTAACTGCCTTTGCAAACACAGGGATGAAAGCCTTGTTTCTACAGGAACATAACACTCATTTCTTTGCTCCTGCACAGAAACATGCCAGGCAAAATTCTTTCTGGAACAAATATTTTCCTGAGGTGAAATGCACATCAAAATCACCAAGAGTAGCGTTTCAAAATCTAATGTGGATGGCAGAACCTAGGTACTACCGACCTGTACAAAGACACAAGAAGAAAAGACATAAGTGTGGCATCCAGTAGCACTAAAACTGTCTCTTAGGATGTTCTGTGAACTGAGGTTATCTCTCAAACTACTTAAAACAGGAGAGTGAATTGCCTGAAGTGTTAGCATGTAGATGCTGCATCAAGATGCCAACATGGGAGGGAGGTGGCAGGGGGCAAAGCGGAGAGTAGAATTTCTGGAAAAGAAATTTAATGGTGATCATTTGTTCCCTAGCTTCAATTTAAATGTATTTTATACTCTAGCATGTATGCTTTAAAAAAAGGTTTCTGTTCTCTAATGAAGCTTTTGGTCAATTTGGAGGGGGGAAATCTCAGATGTTATGGATTTCATTCAAAGTCAGTTAATAAAACCTCCTTTCTTCAATAGCATTTTGGCATAATCAGACAACCTTATATTGCTATTATCAGATGAACCTTCTCCAATACAAGAATTTTATTACTTGTACATAAGGTTTCAGGGAAAATATTTTGAGAGACACAATGATTGTTTAAATAAATGTGAAGCATAAAACATCTGAATGTTGCTTCATGTAAAAGTCACTGGTATAAAAGATTATAATTTTAAAAATATATCTTAAATTTACATAGCAAAACAACTGTAATGTTCTGACATTCTGGGGCCAGCATTCATATTTTCTGTTTTCAAAAATCAAAGGAAAACCATGGGTGTTTGTTCTCCAGTTATAAACCTGTGCAGGTCTTTGCCTTGTGCACACTCATATCTGTGCACGTATAGGCAGACATGCACGCACGCACGCGCCCCGGAACGCACACACACTGCAAAGATGCTTTTGTCTCCAGGGCCATTTCTGCTCTTCAGAGATCATAAGATGCCTAGCTAATAAGAGGAATATAAAGAGCAGTTATAATATTTAGAACAATCATTTTCCTTTTATATATGTTTAATGGCAACTGATGGCCATTAAGGAAAAAAAAACCAAAATATGTTTCTTATACTTCAACTAGTAAGTAAAAAAAAATTATATTTTTTTTATTAATTTTCTCTCTTTCTCCTCAGAAATAAAGAGTGTGCAGCTGGCACTGAAATTTCCACCAAATCCTATACTGTAGTTAACATGGCTGTTAGCAGATTAAATCATAAACACAAACACAAAATTACAAAAAAACTTCCATTTAGTATCTTTTCTTCTTTTCCTTTCCTGTCTCATTTGTACTTGTTTGGATTTTTTTTTTCTAGTTTTTGAAAGCAGCTATGGTAATATTGTCTTTTATGCTTTTATTGTGTCTTTAGAATCTATTCTCCATTATCAAAGATGCTACCGAGGGAAGACACTTTACAGAGATTATTAGATTTCGAGAGTAGTCCAACATTGTTCAGAGCTAATAAAACAACAGGACAACTGCAACAGCAACAGTACTTGGGCTTCATGGGAAAATGGTTTTTTAGTCTGTGCCCTAAGCAACACCAGTCATTCATTCATTTAGTAACAAAGATTACATTTTAACATTGCTGTGTACTAAAGAAAAAAATTATTAAGAAAGGTTGCAAAATTCTTTCAAGGGCAGAAACAAATCACAGTTCCACTTCATACTTATTTTTCGGTGCTACACAGTCAAAATGTTTACATGTGTTATCACAGCACCTTTGTAAATTGCTGCACAAATATTTCACACAGATATTAATCTGCTGGAGAGAAATATTGTATGTATTTCTATATATATGGGTGAATGAGAGATACAGATGCTGATGCTGAGAAAAGTCAACACCAGAGAAGGTTTTCAGGTACTGAGCCTCCCTCAATAACCTATCAGAAACACCTATTCTGTACCCATTTTACAGGTAGATAAATTAAGCTGGAGCGTGGTTTGCCTTGACTGAGGGTCAGTCAGTGAGCAACCTCTGGAAGTGGATGCACAGCTCAGAGTATGAGACACTCCACCTCTGCACAAGGGAGAACAGAGAGAGAGAGAGGCATCACGAGTGATGGGGATTTCAGGAGACAACCGTTCCCTCTGCATCCATCAAGCAACAGCTCCCTCCAGGTAAGGCTGGAAAACTGGTACCTGCCAGCAGTGAGCCCACAGCTGTGTCAAGCTGCTCAGACCCTTCTCACAATTTGTTTTTGGGCTATGGTAGTTGTTGCACCTTGGATATGATATTTTGCACCTATGTTGCACCTGTGATGTTTTGGGGAGCCCCTAATGACTGCGGAAGACTTCCATGCTCATGTGCAGCATCCTTAGTAAGCAGCCTAGGCAAATTAAGGCAGATGTATAGCAGGGTGATAGTGACCCAAATGTATCCCTATTTTTGTATTTTTTTACAGGAGAAGCTTAATCAGATTGAAAGCTGCTTTTGTAGGCTTTCATAGTAAATGCCTTTTAACAAAAAGGGGAGGGGGATATTCACAGAGCAATGGCAAGAACAGAAACTGGAGGTTTGAAAGACCCACCAGGAGAGAGAATTCAGCCCACTTATATTAAATCAGCTGTTATTTTTTTCTCTCCTCCTCCTCCCCCTCCCCCCAAGAATCCGGTACCCAAAAAGAAAATGATGTGAATCCATTTTCAGTACTGATTTCTTTTAATCCCACAGATCAAAACCATTCTACAGTTTCCAAATGCTTTTTCATTCTAAAGGTAAAACATTTCACAGGAAGATGTGAGGGGTAAGTCTTTCCAATCAGGGATTTTAAACTCAGTTCCTTGCAAAATATAATGAACTTCAAAAAAATCTTAAAGGCCCTAAATCCTGAAGACAATGGGGGTTTTGCCATTAATACCTAAAGCAGCAGGATTGTGCACAGTGTAATCAATTGCCCAACAAGGCCCTGGGAACACAATCAAGAAAGGAGGATACAGGAACATACAATATTTCACATTTAATAAATGGTCTTTTGAGATTACAGCTGTATAGAGTAGCAATAGAGAGAAAGGCTATAATGCTAAAGCAGGGATTATATACATCTGTGAGTCTGTGTGTCCGTCTGTCTGTCTGTCTGTCTGTGGGTTATAAATTCAAGCAATCATTTTCATATAACTTGTCAATAATAGGCATGCTTTGGCACTGTCACGGTTTGCTTCAATTTAAATCCTCATTCCTTAAAAGCATAGTAAAGACTATTCTATCTTCAAGAGGGTGGAAGGTGGGGGAGAAAGAGGCAGCGACGTGTCTTTGATAGACTAATCAGACTGGCTTCTAACAATACCTGTCTTGGGAAAGCTAAGGAATTGTAATAAAACACTTTAAGTACGCCTTCACTGTCAGATACCAAATTCTTTCAGTATTTATTTTACTAACATGTTATTTACAGTAAATTTAGTAAAATAAAATTAGACCAGTTTCACTGCTGCATGTTAATCAAGTTTTAGCCTTAAAATAGTGCTGAAATGGCTGTTCCTTAATAAGCAGAAAAACTTGCAAATGGTAAAATATCTGCAGCACTCCCTCTCTTCCAAATTCAGTATACAACTATAATCTCTTTATTATTACAACAGTCAAAGGATTGTGTTCTCAGGCAAAGCATACTAGAAGCAATGACTGAAAGAGGAGATGATTTTGGTTCAGTTCTTTCCACTACCTCCACCCATTTTTGTCAGATTCTTCCTTTTCCTTCTCTTTTTCCTCTTTCTCCCCACTAAAAATCCCTAAACCCTCTGCTTCTCTTTTGTCACTCATTCCATCTTTAACTCACAACCAAATTTGGATTGTACCCTCAACCTGGACTCGGGGTGGATTCACACAAGATGCTCGGCACAATATGTTCGTGTAACAATTAGGGAGACTGTTTCTACTTTTTATAATGCTCTTAGCACAGTGTCTTAGGCTCCCAATCACAACCTGTATCCCCTTGTCATTTTTAACCCAGCAGCCCACTCATATTTCAGTTCAGTCTCAAGAAATAAACTGATTGTCTCACTGTTTTTGATCATAACAAATTATAATTATTAATGCTCAGCTTTGATTTTATTCTCATAAAGTATCTTATCAGTGGGCTGCAGCTGCTTTCCTGAATGGAGAGAAAATACCAGTTATTAATTATAGTACTATATATCACCCATATATATGATCACGTGTGTCTATATCAGTCTGCCTAGGTTACAGTAACATGCTGATTCTCTGAGTCTGTGGGGAGGGGGTAAGTGTTCGTGGGAAGGCAGAAAAGTGTGCATCTGATGTGATTACAGTTCTGATTAGCATAGAAACTATGTTAAGCTCCTTCTACTACCTTTGTAAAATTAAGATCTTATGTTTTGGTTGCCTTTTCTCCTTACACCTTTGCCTGGCAAATGACTTGAGTGAGGATTGATTGGTAAATAACTTTTTTCAAAACAGAAAGGTTGCTGTTATGCTTTCCAGTATCCCACACATACACATTAGGTAGCTTTCTCCCCTGGAGTGCCAGAAAAAACCCATGCATTCCTTCTTGCTACAAATCTGTAAATCTGAAAAGAAGAGGCCACATGAATAGAAAAGCTCTTTATAGAATAAAAAGCATGGGGTGTTATTAAGTAGGACTTTAAGCCCTATTCTATTCATAGTAATTAAAGGATCAGATCAGGTTAATGTGAGGACCTAGGTCAATAAAGTACTGTAGGTTCACCCTTTTTAATCCTTCTCAATCCTATAGGCTGGGTTTCTGACTGCTCTGTTTGATGCACAGAACTGTTATAGGTGACAAAGATGTGCAGAGATTTGTCAAGAAAAGTTAAGTTTCTATCAATCCCACCATGCATTTTTTGAGCACAAGGGGCAGGTGGTTCTTGGGACAAGGTAGATGGCAAACCTTAGTGCTATACCATTTTCACTGTGCTGGCTGGTAAAATAACTTGCCAGCTGAAAAAGTTCAGAGAATATTTTGGGTTTGAAGAGTAAATCCATAGTGCTTTAGAATGTTTAAAAACATTTTTCTATCAGCTTTTCTATACATGCATGTCCACCCTTTGAAATTCCCTCCCATTTTGACACCGCCATCCGTGGGTGCCTATTGCAGGACGTGCCTGTGTCTGAGCTCTGGGGCCACAAAGATCCAGCGTTTCAGAGCAGAGGTGTGAAACCCAGGGCAAGGAGCCCTCCTGCCCCTGCCTTGCCCAGTGCAATGGTGGAACACTCGTGCTTTCACTGAGAAAGTTAAGCAAATTTTGATGGGGATCGTCCACCAGTGCTGCAATAAAGTAGAATTGGAGAACAGAGGATAGCTCTCCTCTCCCTAGACATAGCTCTCGAAGAAATCATCTGGCCTACGGCAGCCAGCCAGCATAAATATCTGCTTTGAAGTAATCTGGAGGATTCCCAGCCCCACACGAGCATGTGTCAATCATGCAGGTCAGCTGCCCCGTAAAGCATTGGTTGGATTTTGCAACATGCTAGAGATTAAGCTGATGGCTCTATCTGTAGGTTCAGTCCTGCATAACAAGAATGCCCTATACTCCTCTCTGAAAAACTCCAGCACCTCTCAGTTCCACAATAAAATCCCTACTGGCTTCTGTCAAGGTAGGGCTTTGGCATCTCTTCCTGTTTTTCTGGCCAATATTTTGATCCAAATTTCTCCTGTAGTGCTGACCATTAGGAAAAAAAAATTATCACACTTCTTCCCCTCTCCTCTGACCATACAAAGCCCTCATTATTTAAGGTAGGAAGTCAGTGAGGAATTGTGCTTTACAAATTACTCAGCCTAACAAAGAGGTGGATACTGACATTACACTTAAGAGTTATGGCTGAAACTGAGGGGAAAGAAAGACTTGGCTGACAAGTGCAGATCCTCTTTTGCCAAAGGACTACTCGGCTTTTATTTCTTAGTATATATTTACGTATTATTTCTCCTGAAACTTTACTGAAATCTCTCTAAAGCCCACAGAATTTAATAGGAAGACCAATGTTCATTAAGTCTTTTAAATCTTCCCCTAAAATATACCTATTCTGATTCATAAGATCCATATGTGCTCATCCACACATGGTATGCTACTCCCTCTGTATTCTTTATTTTATATATATACATATCTGTGTATATATATATATATATATATGTGTGTGTGTGTGTATATATATATATATATATATATATATATGTATGTATGTATGTATGTATGTATGTATGTATAATGGCTCAAAACAAATAGAAATATTTTTTCCTGTTAACTTTCAGAAGTTTCTAGGGTAATTTCAGTTTAACTATTGATATTATCTCCATTAGCTTTTAATAGAATATCTCCAGGAAAGTTAGAACATTGGGAATTTAAATTATTTGCTCTACAGTCCCTAAAATAATACGTAAATTGAAACCATGGAATTTTAAGGATTCCATTTTAATGCAAGATAATGTATTCTTTGTTCACATGTAATAAATTAGAAGTGCAAGAGAAAGCTAAGCCTCTGGGGAGGAAAAAAATGCCATAGTGCATGCTTGCCCTCTGCATTTCCTTCTTTCTCTATCTCTGTGAGCAGTTTATTAAATCTTTTAAGACGAGAAAAAAAAAATCAAAACCCAAACCCAACCAAACAATGCTATGGTAGGGAAAAGTCTGATACCTTTAAAGACTAAGACAGAAAAGAAAGCAGGGAGACTCCATTACAAAGGCAGAGGTCATCCCAAGAAAATGAGAAAAATAAAAAAAATAAATAAATAAAAAGAGAAAGCACCAAAAATGTTAGTATTTGAATGATGTGAACTCTGGTAAACGCCAGCATGCAATATGGCAAAAACGAATCAATCAGTTCAGCTTAGTTCAGCCTCTGCAACTGGCCATCTGGCGCGAAATCAACCAAATGTAGCCCTGCATATTCATCTTCATTTTCACAAATACTCAGGAGAATGTCATTCTAGGGCAAAATAAAATTAAATCACCATAATTTTTAAGACATCTTTTCCTCTCATGCTCTCTGGAGATTAGCGTGTTTATGTGAAACTACTCACTTCTATAGGGTTAGCAGGTAATTTCTAAGGGAGTACTCCCCCTCTGATATTTAAAATCACATTTCACTCACTCGGGACACTTAAGCATAGATTTTGTGGTAAACATTCCAAAGCAAAGATGGCATGGGAAGTTACTGTGACTATATGGACAGATTTTACCCCAGGGTCAATAGAGAAGCATTCTGCATTTACCTTCCACAGCCATTCCAAGACGCAGCTGTGTGACCTACTGATGTGATGGGACTGTGCTGGATAGAACTAAGGGCAAGTCTGGGCACTTAATCCTTAAAGCAGATCACAATAAGCAACAGAAGATGCCTGAAGAGTGAGGCCAGAACCAAATATCAACTGTGATTAAGACTGTTACTGATTTGGTACAGGTTTTGTCTATACAAATCACAGTGATGAGCACAGGGTAGGAAATCAGTATGAAAAAGAACAGGAGAAAGGAAGTAAGAACAGGCAATGGGCAGAGCCTGTGTGTATCACCATAACTTTAGAAGCTGCACTACACACAGCTCTTTATTCAAGGTAATCCAAACAATTGCCAGTCAGGATAGATTATTTCGGGCTTTATCTTTTGAGAGCTTGAATTAAAGTCTAGTCATAGTCTGTCTAGAAGCCTTACCCTGGGGTTTATTTATTTATTTGATCAGGTTAGGTGCTCCCAGAGTTGAGCTAGTTGTTTTGTTTGATGTTTGGAGATAGGAGTTTCATTTGGGTTTAAGGTTGGTTGTTGAATACTTACTTTCTTGCAGCATTTAAAGTATATTACATGTTAAAAAATAGAACAAAAGTTACCCAAAGCTTGGCTAACAAATGGCTTCATGAGCTTATCTTCTGATGTTGATATTTTCTTTCTTAAGTGCTATTTTATCACCTAAAACAACAAAAAAAAAGAAGCCTTCAGGTGCTACTGGTGATACAATCTCTTTGCTCTTGTCCTAGAGCTGTCCCACTTCATTTGATAAGGGATAAACAAATGCCTGGCCTCATTTGAATAAATATGTTAAGCAAATGTTAAACAAGATGCATGAAAAGGCAGTAAATACATTACAACTTCAGGCTGCTAGGACACGTAGCTCAACATGGAGCCGTGTTTCCATTCAGACAGGGAACACGAAATAGCTAAGGCCAGTTAATCTACTTCTATCTATCTCTTTTAAGGATTTAAACTAAAGCCTGTCACAATGGTATCTGACAGAAATCCTTCCTCATCTATTTACTTATGCTATATACAAAACTGTACGCTCTAAAAAGGCCTCTTGTAAAATCTAAATACAGTATACCCAATTAAACTAACTAGGTTTTTCTTCTGAATATTTTTTAAAATTGCTTTTATTTTGTTCAGTTGTTTACAATTTGGTTTTGTTTCTTAACTAGAAAAGGCCAGAATGGCATTTATTATTTTTTCTTTTGAAGTCTTGATTATATTAATCAACTAAAATAGATGTCAGGCACCATGCAACAATAATTTTATTTAATTTTCAAATCTGTCTGAACTTTTGTAATCACAAAACAATAATGTGTTGAGCAGAGTATATTTCCACAAAAAAAACCTCAAAACCAAACACAAATCAAAGACAAAAAACTCACAACAAAACACACACACACACACCTAAAACACAGATTCTTGGCAAACGTCAGACTTGAGAATCAATTCCAGTCCTCATTTCTATTCAGATATCACTGTGCTCACTAAAATTGCTACAGTTCTACTTACGATTGTTTATTTTAGTATGTCACCAAAAAAGAAGTATTTACAAGAAATATAGTAAACTGTTACAAAATGGTTTATATTTGTTCTTCCATTTTTGCACATCATCATTTTGTTGTTTACATATTGGTATATTAGCAAGATGACAACTCTGTTTTTAGACTAAAACCAGCCATTTATAAAGCATGCCACGTAGGATTCAGAATGCCTAATTCTGAAACTGCCTTTGCCAACTATGTGACACAAAATTCATGTTTTATCTTCAGGCATGGAGAGGTTTGAAATAAATATTTCGTGCTGTTCAGAAGAAAAGCTGATGCATTGCTTCATAACCTCACAGAGACTCCTTACACAAACAGTCCAAACTTACCTAAACCCACAGTAGTGGCCTCAGCAACTATAATTTACATGACCAATCTCATCTTAAGTATCTCAGATCTGACCTTCTATGAGAGAGACAGCTTTCTGCAAAGCATAACTTCCTTTACTCACTTTACTTGCTTCAGTGCTTCCTGAGGACAAGAAAACCAGTTTATGATTGGTGTACTAAAGCTTTGTATATGTTAAATACACACAACTTCTGCTAACATGGGGCAAGTTTTTCCTTCTTTTTTTTCCTAGGATGACAAGAGATCCTAAGATCTAAAAGAGTGTGCCTCTCATTTCAGCATAGTCAAAGCATCTATTTGCATTTTCCCACTTGTTTCTATTGCCTGCAAGCCAGTACATTTGTAATGTACTGTATACACTATTCTACAAGGTAGAATGCTAATACTCTTAAGAACTCTAGAAACTCATAGTTTGGAGTGCTATTATAAACCATGATGAGAAAGATATAGAACAATTTTTGCTGTAGTTATGCCAGTATTTTGATATTTAGTAGGCTTTTCTCCTTTTTTTTCTCCTTTTTTCTCCTTTTTCTCATGTTTGAAATTTTCTAACTTGAGAGAAATAGTAAAATTGTTATTGACTCAAAACAACAATGTTAGATTTATTTCTTCATAAACATAACAATTTTGCTCTATAATTTTCATCCATATAATATTGGTTAGGATTTATAATTAATTATCTAATACTTTTCAAGAAATTCTTTGAACAGGCTCATTAAGGAGCCTGGAGATCAGGAGATCATTAAGAAGAAAAGCTTACAAACAGAGAAAATTATAATCCACATTTTATTGATATTTGGCCCTCAACTATGACTCTTGCCTGTAACATGCAGTCTTTTAAAACATGAACATCAAACATGATTGTACATGAAGCTGCATCATGGAGTTTTTAGCTCGTATTTGAATTTTTTGATGTTTACATTAAAGTCAACATCATTGACACTGATAGGACACACGTTACTCCCTAGGTGATTTCCTAAAAGACCTTTTCTAAAAGTCTTTCCTAAAAGATCCTTTGAACATGGCTCTATTTCTAGTGGTTACAGGAGGTATAAAAACCCACACCTGACCAAGCACTATGACTCTTATTAGGTGTTCGAACCAACAATACAGTCAGTACAGTGACTTTACTATTAGGTCTTTGCTACAGCAGCCTATTGATATTATCACAGATTGGCATGACACATTCAACAAGAAATTTAAACGCTTACATAAATTAAATAATTTCTATTATTTCTGAAATTTAAATTGTTACCTATTTCTTATGAGTCCTACGTAATTTAGAAATCAAATACTAGTTAAAATAGATATAAATTTCTTAGTGATTACACCAAAAGGTGACAAATATTTTAGGGTTCCACACAGTTTTTATTCACTGAGCAGTAGGTTCAAAAAGAAAAAAGATATTTAAAGGAATAAAATAGTCTGATGTCAGACAAATCAGACAAATGAGTTTGAGCACAACACTGCAGAAACATTGGAGACACTTTCCCTAAGAGTAAGAGAATTTGAAAATTACACAGAATGCTACCACTTCATGCTGCCTACTGTAAAAGCCTCGAGAATTCTTTCCCATTTCACTTACACCAGTGTTATTGTGAAGTAACTCTGCTCAGAAGAACAGAAACACTTCAGATTTACATTAGTGTGTTAATGAAGTAAGACTTTGGCCCTGAGATTTAGCTCTTTCGTTAGTAATTTATACTCTCATTAGGGATTTATAGAAATGAGAATCTGGGCTCAAATGCTAATTGAGAATTGTCAGTTGTAAATAAGTGCTAACAAGATAAATTTGCTCCTGGTCACATTGAACAGAGACCTGCATTTTACAAAATGAAACTCTTCCTTTAATATATTAAAAAACCCCCTCTGGTTAGCAGGATGCAAGTAACTCTGCTGCTCTCTTCCGCTGCCTGCTCTCACAATTGGTACTGCATCCTCCAACCTCCACCCTCTGCCACACACTCTGGACGTGGCCAAGGCTGTGAGTGTGAGGTGTGAGCACTTTCTTTAGTGCCACTGAAGACCCTCTCTGCTCTTACACTGGGACAAGCAGAGATGGAGCCCATCCTGGAGGAACCCACCCTGGAGGAGCCCTGGGTGAGTGTTGGGTGCAATCACAAGGATGCTGTGCATGGCTGCAGGAAACCGGGCACAGGTCACCTCAAAACATGCAGCCACTAGTCAGTCTACATTTAGATTAAGCCACAATACTGAGGTAAGGTTTCAGTCTCTCTATGTTTGGTACAGATGGGTCCTCAGGAGTAACTCGAACTCTGTTCACTCCAGTTAAGCTTAGGTGGTATGGCTTAGGTCACATCTCCAGCTGAATCCTATTTTAGTTTTAACCAAAGACAACATATAAATTACAGCAAAGACATGTTAACTCCTGGATGAAGCCTCTGACTTGTGTAAACCTGCAACAGGCAAACTGAAAACTGGTCTTAGCATAAGAAAGAAAAACTCAGTTTTAATCCACCTTCCCGTGCTCTTTCAGAGAAAAAGAAATCCTTTCTCACTCTGGATATCTTTCACTTGGAGACACAATCCCTTATGCAGCCAGAACAAAGTGAATTCCACACAAGAGTCTAGTCATCACTAGGAGCCATAACTACAACCCAAATTTACGATGGTTGCATATTATTTTCTGTGAAAAAGAATTCAACTTCATCTGGTGAATTGCTGTAGGCAGCTACTAAGAAACAAAGCAAAACAAAGCATTTTATGTATTTAAGAGGAAAAAAAACAACAAGGAATTGTCAGTTTTGCTTGCTTGTTTGTTTTTAAAAGACACATAATTCAGTGTTTTCAAAATCCATGAAACAAACCGTAACAAGAGGCAGGACATTCTCTGAAGTTACAGAAGAAACCCCCAGGAATGTCCTCTCAAAACAGAGACTAGCTAACATAGTTGTCAGCTTTTTAGAAAAGTAAATAAGGTGTTTGGTTTGATTTGGTTTGGTTTAGTTTGGTTTGGTTTGGTTTGGTTTGGTTTGGTTTGGTTTGGTTTGGTACTCAGGATCCCTGGTGATGGGCCGTCCGCTCGACATTACTCACTTGTCTTCTGAGCTTTCAGATAATCTTCCCTAGTAACCCCTGCCTTGGTGCAAGGACTCTCAGGGTCTCTTAGCATGCACCTCTCTGAAGCAAGGACAATTTCTGGTTTACATTTTACTGAGAGATTACTTGCCAGATGATATACTGAAACACTGCATGATATAAAGTTTCATAAGAAAAACTTTTTGTTTTTTCCCAGGGTGACAGCCTCTTAACATCGTCTTTTCTGCCTTTGCAATAGCTTAATGCATCTTTTTTCAACATCCATAGTTTTCCCTCAGAACCATTTTCTATTATACCAGTGTGCTCCAGAGTCTTAGCCTCCAGTACAAAGGAAAAGGAGGACAAAAGAAGCAGAAAGCTGCACTATGCCCCTTCCTTGAACATAATCCTCCAGGTGAAGTGCGGCTCTGGTTCAGCACAGAGACACACCAAGGCTTTTCTCAACCTGCCCCAACCAGACAGTAAGATACTAATCTTGGGATGCCTTCTTTCAACCAAAACCTAAAAGAAAGGAGTGAGAAACAGAAAAATAGAGGGAGACACCAGCATTCCTTAGCTTAAATCTGATAACTATTTATATAACCCTTCTAGGTCACCTGGGTAAGAGGTTTCCCAGCTTCTCCTTAGTTCCTGAACTAGGGAGCTCCTAGGTTAATAGCCTCTACATTTTACTGTGTCCCAGAGAGGAAAAGGTCTTGGAGAAAGAGGCACTGAACTTAGATTTCACCTTCCCACCACACTTCTCATATGACCTTGAGCAAGTTAATTAGGATGGGTATCTCAAAGGAATTTGGGCACCTAAAACTTACTAAGTTCAAGGGCAATCAGATACATACTCCAATGAAGGCATTTTCATGAGTTTTCTAATATTAGCAGAATACTATTCACATTTTATTGTATAAAAGCTTGTGCCTGAAATGCAGGGACAAAAATTTGGGTTTGTTGTTGTTTTGGGTTATTTTACATTTTGTTGGGGATGTATTAAAGAAAAAAAGACTGAGACTCTACAGAAATCAAACCAATAAGAATAAGAAAAGTGATCCTGTCTGGACCTCTGGAAGAGTAATTAACTCCTGCCTAGGCTTGTAACAACCTTAGTACCAGAGTGTACGCAACAGCTTACTTAGTTTATTGTTCTTTAAATGTTAGTTTCTTCATCTTTAAGATATTTCTTTATTTTTATGTCTTAAAGTATCTATCCTATTTCGTCTACTTCCCTAGGTTTTTATATCTTCTTTTCTTTACACCTCAAGTCCCTTGTCCACTTATCCCACAACAGGGTACACCCTTTTCTCATGGTGACTAGATTCTATGGTCCCCTCTCCAGCTTTTCTGCCTCTCACCCCAATGCTTTGTGTAGCTACAATTCCCTCCTCTCCCAGTTTATCTCCAACAACTGAAAAATAATTGCCCTGGAATGCAGAAGAACAATATTTTTAAACCAGTTGTTTAAAAACCAATGTCTCATTTCTTCATGCAGTTCCACAGATGCTTTTGTTTAAGTATCGCCCAACTTTTAAAAAACACCTCTATGTGAAAAAAAAGTTACTGCTACTGGCTGCTGTCCTGGGTCCCACAGTTAAAGAAGGATGTGAAAGGCCTTGAATGGGTCCAGAAGAGGGCAACAAAGGTGATGAGAGGCTCAGAGAAATGTTTCATGAGGAGCAGCTAAGGACTTTGGGCTGGTCTAGTTTGGAGAAGGAGGTGCTGGATCACTCCTTCCTGGTATCCTGGGACAGGACACGTGGGAATGGCTCAAAGCTGCACCACGGGAAGTTTAGAATTAATGTTAGGAAGCATTTCTCTGCTGAGGGAATGATCAAACACTGGTACAGGCTCCCTAGAAAGGTGGTTGATGCCCCCAGCCTGTCAGTGTGCAAGAGGCATTTGGACAATTCCCTTAGCAGAGTGCTCTAACTTTTGGTCAGCCCTGAACTGGTCAGGCAGTTGGATTATATGATCATTGTAGGTCCTTTCCAACTGAAATAATCTATTCTATGCCCTTAAAATCACTTAAGCATCTTTCCAAGGGAAGGTCACATTCTGGAAGAGAAAAGTCAACAATGGTTAGGAATAAAGCAATTGTTTTATTATACCACTAGAATTTTTTCTTTTTTTAACTTCGAATACCAGAAAAGAAGTGTCTAGAAAATAAATGGGGTTTATTACCATCTTCAGATAAAAAAGTGCAATCACGGCTATGCTGATATTATTGTTGTATCATAAACTATTTCAATAATATATACATAATCCTCTGATCAGGGTGGTTACTATTGCCTTCAGTCTAAAGAGAAAGCAGAAAAATTTTCACAGACCCAGTACAAATGTCAGGTGTGGAAGAAATCAAAGTCTCATCCTCTAAGTATACCAAAATATTAGAGGCTGTATTGTTTGGAAATGATGTTATGAAACTGTGGTTTAGTTTTATGCAACTGAAATGATACAAAACCAGATGAGATGAAAAGAGCTAGGGATGGATCACTTTCAAGAGTCTTTCTCTCTTCAAGACAGCTTGTTTTTCATGTAAGGATGCACCTAGATAATATCATCAAATTATTTCTACGGGTTTCCAATCAGCTTGCTTTATAGGGAATGGAAGAGGAAAAAAGGTTCATTGACATCTATTTTTATCCATGAACCATGTAAATAATATGTCCAGAACATCTAGATCGCAAAGATGTATTGTGTCCTGTCTCTTAAGTAGACTGTGGATCTCCGAGAAATCAAAATATTTGCCATTTTGCACTTGTGAAACAAGATGTATCTAATAGCTAAAGTCCAAGAGCTTCAGCCTTCAAGCGATCTCTTTATCATGTCACTTCTTTCTCCTTCCTTCCAGCAAAAGCACCTTCTGCTGTAATGTAACTCAGCTCCATTGATTGGTTCTCCTTGGAGCAGGTTATGACAATTATTCAGGTGCAGAAGCAGGGGAAATTTCTGCAGTGCACAATCCATATGCCAAAACTGTTTTTTCATCCAAGCTGGATTTGATAAAGTTCAAAAAATTATTTCCGTTAGGGGACAAATTTGAGGAACATAGAAATTCCAGGAAGAGAGTTACCAGAGTAATAATCTCCTTTTAATTCTAGTACTAATTCCAGTGGTACGGGCACCCCATCGAGAAATAGGAAACTCTTATACACACTTTCCTCTTCTACCTACCAGCACAGCACCCTCACCATGATCCTATCAAAATTTGCCAAGGAGTCAGAGAAGAGTCTATTTCTCAGTGACGTTTTTCAATTTAGCATAAAAAACTAAACGTTTGGTGTGACAGAGGTTGCCTTTTGAGCTGACCATCCTCAGCTCCAGACTAGACCTGTCTTCACTGTCTAGTCACAAAAACTCAACTAGGATTTCAGTAATTAATGCAAAAAAAAAGCCAAGCCCAAACCTTTAGCTCAGAGCTCTGCCCCAGCTCACCAGAAACTGGGTCTCATCCTGTCACTTGTGTTTTCAGCAGTTGCTGGGGCTGGGCCCATATTTTGCATGTTGTCCCCTGAATTCACTGTGCTCGTTGGAAGCTCTGCAATACCTTTGAATGAATAAACACATGGAGAACTTGTGCACTCAGAAAGTCGTGGACTTTCAAGAGTGTAGGAAAAGAGTCTAGGATAAGTGCAACAGCTGGATAACAGCTTAGAAATTAAAAAGAAAGCAAGAAATTGAAAAACTACATTGACAGCTGAATTTTCATCTTTAGGACTATGTTAAATCCCACTTAAAAGCTGGAAAATTGTATCTCTCTGAACTATTGCTTTAGAGGATCCCTAGAAAAGGCAAAAATGATGCAACACTTAGTTTCATGACATACTTTGAAAATCTCCCACCAGCCATGTCCTGGTGCAGCTCAATTTGAGCTCTCTGTGTGACACCATTACTTAAAGGATCCCTGGGTCTACAAGGAGGGGTTACAGCAGTAGAAGTAGACAGAACATTAATATGAGGCCTCTGGTATACATTGTTGACAAAATCATTGCTGGAACTCATCTTGGGCTGTGGTATCCAGGTTTGAATGGGAGCCTACTTCAGAGCAGGGTGCTGCACTAAGGGACGCTCACTCTACTGCGATTATCTAGTGATATGAGTGAGATAATTTAAGCTACTGAATTCGTATGTGGATTTATACAGCTAAGAAACTCCACATACATCCACTCAGTTTCTTCTGAGGCTCTCACTGTCTGAGACGTGGGCTCCATCCTATAAGATGGATACAGGGATTTAGGGTGAAATTTGTGCACTGTCTCCTGTGAGGTTCCAGCACAAAGTCATACTAACATCCTTTGTATGAAAGAGTACCACTTTTAATTCGAGTTGACGTAATGAAGCACCCAAGCACAAATTCAGGAATATAGGTGGCTCTCATGCTATTTCAGCCTGTATAGCAGAGGGCCCTGCAGTGAATGTTGCTTGATCCCTGGTACTTTTTCTCCTGTAGCTCTTAGCAGGCATGATGAACTCACCTTTTCTGGCCTTGATATGGAGGAGCAGGGGATGCTGCTTCCTGAGAGATTTTCTTTCCTGCATTTCTTGGTAGATTTTAGGCTACTACAACTGCTCTAAGCCTGTGTTTAAAACCTGTATTCTCATATTTTAGCTGTTTTCACAAATGCCCTTCGTTCAGTATCTCATTTCTCTCCACCTTCAAGTATGGCTCACCTCACATCGTATTTCCCAGAGAGAAGATGCCAAATTCCTTTATTCAACCTTAGACCCTGCGTTTGACCATCCCTAGAAAACCCCGGGGGGGCCACATCTTCCAACCACCACCATTTCCTTAGTCAATAATAACCCTGTACAGCAACACCTGCTTAAATGACAGGCATTACAACAACCGTCCAGCCCTGCTGTCCTACACACGATGCTTACTGGGGACATTTGAGCTGACCACAACAAATACAGTCCTGTTGCTCAGAACCTGGGATTGATCTCAATTAGTCAATAACACTTCATTTATCAATTCAGTGTGTGTCACTTTAAACCTCAACTTTTGCCCACAGTTAACACCAGGCAGTCCTTTAGGTGTGAGAGTTGTCCCTGCTTGGTTTCATTTTGTCACCTACCACTGGACATGACGGAGCCTTGATCCTTTTCACATTGTCATATTAATTATCTTCAGTCATACCAAGTTGACATATCTGGGTTATCAATGTCCCCTTTATGATTTAGTAGGACCATGATGAAATTGAAAATATTATTACTACAGAATGCAGCAATTAGCAGTCACCTGGATCATGCAAAAACATAGTGCTTCCTATATAGATCCTTATCTTGTAGCATAATTTATATGTCTTAAAATAGACTAGGTGTTTAAAACATTATAGGGACTATTCACACTATTAGCTGCCATTTGAAGTCAGCATGATTTCTTGTACAAAATAAAGTAAGTACATTTACCGAAGGTGTCATATGGGGGGATACACAGTTGCAGGACATTCAAAAATCAGTCTTGTTAGTATCAAGGTGGAACCTTCATTTCCTCTTCTGATTCTGTCTCTTTCACTTTCCCTTTGAGAAACCATTTCCCATTTAAATGAATAAAATTATTAATACAATTTATGTTACGATGAAGTATAGTTGGGATAGGTACCTCAGGGAAAAGAGAAAAAAGCTCCCTCACGAGATTTGTGGTGTACAGTGGTTTTCTCTCATAAAAATATTAACATCTTGCACACATTCACGCTGCTTTGGAGAGATGCTGAATGGACCTGTCAACGCAATAGCAAAGGGGTTTTAATTAAGGCAGAATCACACCTAGAAATCTCCCAGCATAGGTAGGCCAAATCTATCCCTTTAACTACTATGGTCATCTTCAGGAAAGACAGAGTTTTCATAAGTAAAAATTCTCCCTTTTTGTTTCTCCATATTTGAACAACTATCTGTATCACAGAATCATGGAATGACCTGGATTGGAAGAGACCTTAAAGATCATCTCATTCCAACCCCCCTGCCATGAGCAGGGACACCTTCCACTAGACCAGGTTGCTCAGAGCCCCAGCCTGGCCTTAAATACTTCCAGGTAGGGTGCATCCACAACTTTTCTGGGCAACCTCTTCCAGTACCTCAGCACCCTCACAGTAAAGAATTTCTTCCTAATATCTAATCTAAACCTACGCTCTTTTAGTTTGAATCCATTCCCCCTTGTCCTTGTCACTACATAGACTTGTAAATAGTCTCTTTCCATCTTTCTTGTAGGCTCCCTTTGGGTACTAGAAGATCACCCCAAAACCTTCTCTTTTCCAGGCCAAACAATCCCAATTTCCTGAGCCTTTCCACCTAGGAGAGGTGTTCCACCCTTCTGATGAACTTGGCAGCCTCCTCTGAATTCATTCCAACACACTGATGTCCTTTCTGTGCTGGGGACCCCAGAGCTGGATGCAGTGTTCCAGGTGGGATCTCACCAGAGCAGAGCAGAGGGGCAGAATCCCCTCCCTGGCCCTGCTGCCCACGGTGCTTCTGATGCAGCCCAGGTCACACTTGGCTTTCTGGGCTGTGAGTACCCATGACTGGGTCATGTCCAGGTTCTTCCCTGTCGCGCTGCTCTCAATCAGTTCATCCCCCAGCCTGGATTGACACCAGGGTTGCCCCAACCCAGGTGCAGCACCTTGCACTTGGCCTTGTTGAACCTCATGAGGTTCCCACGTGCCTGTTTCTAGAGCTTGTCCAGGTCCCTCTGGATGGCCTCCTGTCCTTCAGGTGTGTCAGCAGCACCACTCAGCTTGGTTTCATCTGCAAATTTACTGAGAGTGCACTCTATCCCTTTGTCTATGTCATTCATACAATGGTCTATCTATAGGTCATTAATTCAATGGTCTATATTTAGATCATTTCTTATGATTACTCCCAACAGCACAACTGCACAAGCAAAACTGAGAAAGGTTCCTTCTTCACTGGCCTGTAATTTGTCCACTTCTTTAATGCAGAAGAGATACAATTTCTTCAACTGATTTAGTTTAAACTTTAACAAGTTTTTAACAAAAAAAATTACAAAAATTTACAAGAAAATTGGGAGTTTTGGGGAAAAGGACTGTATTTTTTATCACAGTCCATTTACACAGTCCATAATGTATCTTTGACTAAGTGACTAGGTAAATAGTATCACTTTCAGTAAAGTTTCAAGCTTTTTTCTAATGTTATTGTTACATTAGAACACATCATAAAGAATAAAGAATAAAGAATACATCACCCTAAAAGAGAAGCAAAGCCTTATTCTGGCAAATCTGCAGCTTAAGCCAGATCTAACACCTCCAGTGCACGTAGCTTTTATACACAGCCCCTTACCTTTGTGCATCGTAGGAGCAAACAGCAGGCTGGCCAATGTTAATTACAGCTAAATGCACCCTAGTAGGGAGAATGGAGTACAGACAGGATTCCTGAGATGAGAGCCAGCTCTCCCCGTTTCAAGTCCGCACACAATTTCTGTGTGAGTCATTTTAGCAAGAGCCCCTAAACCTTCAGCCTGATGTGAGAGGAACTCACCCTGCCCAGCACTGCTGGCAGGATGCTCACACAGACCTTGCACAAACTGAACCAGTAACAGGGTCTTCTTGAATGTTTGTAGCTGCACTTGGGCTTCCCTTTATTGAGCCCCTTTCAGCCCTCCTGACAGTGTCTGTCAGGTCTCAGAATTAAGGAAAAGCTACATCTCACAGCACAGGTGAGGCCAAAGATTAAACCCTCCAGATAGCCACGCTCCTCTGTGATAGCTCACACAGAGTGTCCTGCTCCTGCCTGGTGACCTGACGTTCCCTGGCACTCCACAGTATACTGGATGCTGAAGTTTGTGGAAATCATGGCTTGTAATGCGCTCTATTTCTTCAAATTGTAGAGAGGGTAGATCACACAACTCAGTCTTCTACCAGGATTTCCCCTTGTCAGACTATGCATATGGGTCAAGGGGAGGGAAAAAAAATCTCAGAAGCAAACTTCTGAACCAAATTCTTCTCCTGCCAGCCAGGTCTTCTAACCTCTCTTCCTCATTCTCCATTAAACTAAAGCAGAGAGAACACTCCCTTATCCATGTCAAACCAGCTTCTGATTATTAATTAATTAACCTTTGTATTCATGAGGTTCTAGAAAACCATAGAATTGAATGTGTGGGGGGACAGAGTATAATTTGAAAGAAAAAATTTATATAGGCAAAATAAATGTGACAGGAGAGTGATATTACATGCAGTGAGGCAAGAACAGAGAAAAAAATTCAATTGGAAATATGATAAAGTCAAGGATGTTTGTTAACCCAGAGAGGGATATTGAAGAATGAAGACCCTACTTCTGAGTAGCGATAATGTTAGGAAGAATACAGGCAAAAGCTCACATCTTTCTTGAAGTTGTAGAGAATTTAATAGCAGTAACTTTTAAATGTAACAGTGGTGGTTTGGGCCTTTGACAATAAAAGGGTGTGAGTCTGACTAATCCGAAAGCAAAATTTAAAACTCATCCCAACCATTCATGGAAATTTTTTAAAAATGCCAATCCATCCACTCACTGTGATCCTCTTGTCCAAAGTCAAGTTATCAACTCAAGGGACAGAAGAAGAAAAACAGAGTGGCGAACTCTGAACCCAGTACTTTTAGAGGTGAGTAGGTCGCTGGGGTTGATAAAATATAGCTGAGTGTCCTTGCAAAGACAAGGGAACTGATATCATTATACTTGCAAACTATTTTAAATCACAGCAGAGCATTAATTTTCTAACCTTGCATCCTCTGTTGTTGTTGCCTTGGCTGCTTCTCTGAACTGGTTTCTGGGAATCAAAACTGATGTCCTTAACAGTGGTCCCAGCTCTACTTAACAGAAACCTGCTCTGCTGTAAAGTATATACAAAGAGTTGTTTACTCAGAGTTCAATAAACTTTTGGGTAGCTTTTATTTGGCACAAGGAGCTGACTGGCTGCCTTTAAATAGGAAGAGAGAGGAGAAATGCTCCATAAAATTTGGCTAGGCTGGATACTACGAAAAAGCAGGTAACTTCAAATTTTGTTTAAGTAGCCTTCATTAAATTACATGTTTTTTAACAGCACTGCTTATCTTCCTTCACACATACCACGATCTCTGTTATCTGATGTTTCCTAAATAAGTGTCTCAAGGCACCCACTAAAGCCATTGATGGACATGCAATAGATCACATCGTCTGTCTCAGTGGAAACACAAAAAATAATTCTTAGTGCATATTGTAAATACTGGTCCTTGAAAAGCATAAAATCAATACAATATTTGTTGTATTAATAAGTGTGACAAAGCATTAATAATTAATAGACAGTTTATTTGTTCCTGCAGAATTTTCAGTCCACAGAATTTTGTTCCAGGAAAAAATCTCAAATCACTAAATCTTGATTCAAATAATCTGAAGTCATTAAAATGAGCTTTTGTGTCCCACAAAACATTTCTTAGTCTGACAAAAAAGCATTTCTTTTTCAGAAATACTTAAATTATTTTTAAAAAATTTACAGATTAAGAGAGAAGAACCAGAATGATGTTTTACACTGAAAACCTCAGATCATTAACTCCTACTAAATTCCACTGCCAAAAGGGCAAGTGAGTAATAAAAAATTAAAATCTTGTCATTTAACCTTTCATCTAGAGTGAATACTTACATGCTTTGCTTTAAAAATGGGGAAAGTATACAACTGAACAGAATTCAGCATCTTCCATTTCCATTTCATCATAGTGTACTTGATGATACCATATTTTGCCAGTAGACATAGAACACTCAGTTGTCAAGAAAATAAAATAGATATGACCATTTAAATGTACTGAAACACAGTATAAATTAAGTGAATTATGTGTATGCTACATCCTCAAACTGTAATCTCGTCTAAGAATCACCATCATACACATAAAAGCAAGAAATCAAGAAGGAATGGCATGATGAAAAGGTTTTATTGGTTTTGGGTTAAATGGTAGTACTGTCACGAGAAACAGGCAACTTACGAAGACTGCTGCAAATGAGCTCTAATTAAGACAGAACACTGGAGAAAGACAAGAAAGACATAAAATATATAAACCTAATAAGAAAAAAACCATCACAGGATATTTCATTTTATATTTAGTAGGCTGTTTTTATATCTTTCCACTTATAAAGAGAGCTGTGCAAATAACAAGCAGAACTGACATAGAGAAGCAATGAGCTATAAATATTAGCATAACTTTCCAAAAGGAATTTGCTAATTGACAAATCTGTTATAACTGCAAAGATCCTATAGAAGGAGAAAATTCTGTCTGTCTCACTCTTCCGGAAGCAAAAAACTCGAGTGTATGCAGACTCCTGCTTCCACTTCTGTAAAACACCGGGTTAGAACCTAGCAAAAATCTAGATTTTCGTATTTTCTGTTCTGAAGCTCCATGAACAGCAGCTTGTGCTAGAGCTCGAAAGCCTAAGAGCACCACAGTATATTCTGGACTGTTGTCCAATGGACCTTTCAGTCCTTTGCACGGGCACATTTATATCATGGCCTTGTAACAGAAATCTCATCTCAGCAAATTCTCACGTGACTTCATGGTATTTGAGTGAACCATGGTAAACAGATATGAGCAGAAAGGGAGGATGTTTCTTAGAAGTTCTTTAAGTCTGCATTTTCAAAGGTGCTTTGTCACTATAAATGCTTGAAGAAAGCTGATTAGTAGGGGATTTAATCAGTGACTCCCAGTTCTTAACCATATATCAGACTACTAACAAACTTCAGTCTTTCTTGTAGTCATATGACATTCATATCACACCTTCTTTGACAACATTATATAATTTCTTTCTGCGGAGCAGGTGGGGAACACCTCCAGCCTCAAAACCATTCTTGGAGAACTACAGCGAAGGAGGCAAAGCATCACTGAAATTACCAAATATATTTATCAAACACTGTTTTCATGTATGCACAACCACAACCATGACCATCTATATTTAGAAACAGTTTCAGAACCTTTTTATATTGGAATAAGAGATACTGGCAGTAAATTCACACTTTTACCTCTGTAAATGGGCAGTATCAACTGGCAGCTATCAAAACCTACTGTCATAAATTACGGCAGTTCTTTCTGGGTTTTTATATTATAAAAAAAAAAAGAAAAAACGAAACAAAAAAAACCAAAATCCTATTTCAGGTGACTATTTCCAGTTCTTCAGGAAGCTTAAACAAGATTAAACAGATAAAATGCAATAATAATACCACCAACTAAAATTAAGAAAACCAAACAGCCGCTATTTCATGAACCCATAACTTTCTGAAGAACTGCTCTTTTTATGTGAGGTATTCAAATTTCCATCTTTCCTGAAATTGTCTTTATTTTTAAATTTGAATAGAATGCAAAAAATGAGCTCTTCTCTTTCCATGTTTTTCTCCCCAAGATAAAGCCTAACCATGTGTTTTGGGCAGCACTGAAAAAGAGGAGACTGTAGTGTGAAGCTCAGGGAGGAAATGACCATTGGTGAAGTGTGTATGCTTTGACTGTGTTGAAAAAGAAGTAGCAGCAATTGAAAAGCTATTTCTGAAAACATATGAAGAATAGATTAAATTAACCACACTGGTTTTTTGTTTCTTTTTCCACTTACATGGGCATCCTCCCTGCTTACTGGGAACCACCTCATTAAGGTCACTTCTTACATGTCTTTGTACCCAAAGCCGGTTGCAATAATGAGAACTTGGATTTGTCCAATAAAACCTATGAACAGGGCTGAATATTTTTGCACGCCATCTACTGGTACATTTTACCAAAACTATGACATCTATCACTAAAAAAAAAAAAAAAAAATTGCCATGAAAGACATACTTGAGCAATTTCAACCTTGCATAGTGTTCAAATGTTTGCAGCCAAGCTGAAGCAGTTCTCACCTGCAGCAAGCTGAATTTTGCTGCATAGATTATCAATTTTCATGTGCTAAAGCAACTAGTCATCGTGTGAACCAGCAGCAGCTTCCCTCACAAACCCCTGCTCCTGCCTCTGCAAGGAGTTACTACCTCTATCCCTGTGATACTCCCTCTATCCCTCCTCTGTGATGCTCATCCATACACAGCCTCACTCCCAACACGTCAGCAACCAACTTTATTCTCACTGGCGTCTTCTCCCCACATTTCCACGGTCCTTTACTGAGGATCTGTGAACAAACTCACCCCCCTACACAAACAACCCCCACACACACAGAATGACAGAGGCTTTTTAAAGCCTTTTGAATAGTTTTTTGATCTCTCTGAGCTATAAGACTTCACAATAATTTCAGGCCCTTTCCTTAGCTTCTTAATGCTGCCAGCTCTCCCACTTCCATGAGCCAGTGTTTCATAAAGCCCCAGCTGCTGTAATCAAGATATCTGCAAGGGAAGCGCAAATCTTGTTTTTAAAGTAAATTTCCAGCCTTTGCAGATGAAAAGTCTGAAAGCACTAGGGCCTCAGGCTCAAAAACAGGCAAACAAGCCCTAAATGTATTATTAAAAAAATAATCAAAGGCTTGGAAAGAATGACTCATTAGTTTTGAATTCTTCAGATAAGTAATACTTATTTTTGGTGAACACTTCACTGCTCAGATTCCACTTTAGAGGAAAAAAATATGTTATAAAGACAACTTTCAAACTGACCAGTACCTTCAGCCCTTTATTTCCTGCTGCCCCTCCCAGCAGGCTGTCAGCTCATCAGCTGCTGAGATTGTAGGTCCCGAACTCCTGGGCTACAATGAGCTGAGACCTTCCAGCAGGTAGGCTGTCATCAGCCTGCTCTTAAATGGAACTGCATGTCTCAGGCCTTTGAAATAAATGCCTTTATTAAAACATGGGACAAAATCTCCACAAATGTCTAACGTTGCTGTGCAGAGCAGGAGGAAAACCTGCGGTGTGGGTAAGAGTGAAGGTGCATTGAGGCTGTGTGCATCAGGTTTTGTTGTATCCCACACAGCTCTGCATTTTCTGTGCTCACAGTTAATTAAAAGTGCATTTACACCCAACAAAGCATGATCAGTTTTAACTGATTATTCACCACTTGTCTTTGTCAGACACATCTTCAGTCATAGTAAAACTACAATTTCTGGAGTGGACAACTAAATATCTTAGGAGGTAAATCACATGTGCTTTTCACCTATATTTAAATACAGCACGGTTTCTAATGAATGAACATAATGTCAGTATTCAGTATCAAGGAGAAGACTTACTAAAATAAACACACAGATATTTACACATGTCCAAGCTGCAGACCCCAAACCCAACAGATGTGCATGCAAGATCTTTTCTTCATCAATCTATAGTGACACAGGTGAAAACAAATGTAAAACGTGTCGCTCTTCAACGGTGTGTCAGACAGATTCTTATATCTGTACCAGGTTAAAATTTGTCTTAATTTACTACAAGAGCATCCAAATTCACGTAGATACCTGGAACAGTAACTGCAAGATCAGTCATTTTTAGCCCAGGATGTACTGTTGAGATGAGGCAACATTTTAAAAATCTTTCTACCTTAAAATATCAATGTAAGCAAATAAGAAACTTTTAAAACCACAGAAGCTGGGTAAACACACCTTCTGTTTTCTGCACACTTTACAGTAGCTACCTCAAGCTTATTTTACCTCTTAACCCCTTCTCCAGCTCATCAGCCTAGCATATGTCCAGCCATGGACAAAGCTCCGGTGTCCTCTCCCTTCTGATCCTCACCCCCTTAGCTTGCACTTGTGCCTGCAATCCATACTCTCCACTTTCCATCCTTGCCAGCCTCACTTATCCCCAGTGGCGTATGTTTGCCTCTCTTGGCTGAAGCTACAAACTCATACGTGCAGAAATGTCAGTGTTTTTAAAGCTCTGTGTAAAGATGGTGCTTTATACTACAGATAGATTTGAGGATCCTTCCTCACTCCAAGCTCTATCTCATTCTTCCAACAGTCCCATTCAATTCTGTGGGCCAAGTTTTGTCACTCCCTTTGTCATGTAGAGTAGGATCTCAGCCTTTGAATAGTCTCACTGATTTAAATGGGACTTATTCACACAATCAGCCATTAGTAAGAATGGAGAGAGAAGCTGACATTATATAGCAACATTTCTAATATATGTCTTCTGATGGCACAGAACAACCTACTAATGATGAAACCTTTGCAAAAATGTAACTCTCGTTGCTAAATTTTTGACAAACTAGAAAAATCTCATTTCTGTGAATCATATTAGTTTTAAAGAATATCATCCAAATTGTATCACAGTGATGCAATGAAAGCTCAGAATATAGCAGACCTGTGCATGTTTTTACATTATAGCAGAAATTATACACTATCTAAAAGAAGAAATAAATTGCCTACAACTCTTTAACACCAACAATACCTCCGTTCACAAAACAAAGCTATGATGAAGAAGAACACAAATAAATATAGACATAGCTGACCAAATCCACATAGAGGTGTAAATAAAATTTAGCTGTTTTAAAAATGCATTTCTATGTATTTTATATGATATTTTAAGATAATCATGCACTAACATCACCGATTTTCAGCATACAGAAGCTTCAAGCCACTGAGAATCCTAAAGAGTAAGAAATGAAAGGTAAGGCCTCAAAATATACAGGAATTTACCATTTTAAATGGTCATATATGTTGAATTAATGCATTCTCTGTGCTTCAGACCAAACCAAAGTTCTAAAATGAAAGAGCTCCTTTAAACAAGCTCCGTGAAAGAAACCGATCTGTTAAAAATAACATTGCAGGTGCCACAATATTATTGTGTATATATTGCTGCTGTATTTTTAATAGTCACTCATTCCTTTGGAGAGCAACTTGTAAAAGAATTATTCATTCTCTCTGTGCATACATTTTGAGAATAATTCACTGTACTTTTCCAAATTATTTTCAAAGTGTACACACACAGGAAAGGATACAAAACTTTTCCCAGGCTACATTTGAAAGCTTGTCAGCACTCAGAGCTAAGGCCTTTAATCCCAGGCTTTAAATAATTTAGGTAACACTTGATTACTCCATTGCTGGAACATCAAGCTCTGCAAAATCTGAGTAACACAATATTTGAGGGGAAAAGAGAGAATACTCTACTTAAGTAAAATACATTTCCTGCAAACAAATTGTGAACTGCAGCCTGATGTTTGCAATGCAAACTGTGGTAAAGCGCCACTGAGGCTGCCCTCCAAATAACGTTTTATTCCAGTTTCCACTAACTCTTTAGTAAGGAGTTCTATGGTGCACTAGTCGCAGCTTACACACTATGAAGCATGATATTCAGAAGGCTTAAGGAACAGCTTCTCCTTAGGTTTATAATATTTCTTTATATACTCTAGCTAAAATGTGCACATCGACTTCAGACGAACAAACCGCCCCCCCGGCCACACAACGCACACACATGATTTAGTCAGAAAAAAAAAAAAAAAAGGACGTTTTTACCTTTCTTGTGGACTAATTTTTTTCTTGGGAGAACAATTTCATTTTCTCGGGTAATCCACTGGGGATTCAATATTTGCTGCCTCTATGCATTTGCTAAATTAAAAAAATAGTACAAATGGCTTTGTTCTCTTAGGTACACCTGTACCTGTACCGTTAACAAAGTCTGAACTACTTCATTTTTCCAGTTGTGTTCTCCATTTAAAAAGTAGTTCTAGCCAACAAACAAAACTTCTCTGTAAAAAGTTGTTTGGATCATTTTCAGGGGAGTAAGAGGCATGAACATCGTAATGTGTGCTGTGTGACAATCTATGCATATTTCGTTACACAGAAATACCAACTTATTTAAGAATAATTAAACATGCTTTAAAAATTATCAGAAGGCAACAAAGAAGAAGAAAGAAACAAACAAACACCTCCCCCTGCGAATTAAATCATCACGTATTAGGTCCTTTAAGATCCCTTTTCACTGCTGCCTTTGAATCCTTTTCTGCACAGAGGAATACAAAGTTTTTCTCTTAAATCTATTAGTTCCTTTTCCCTCCAAAGCTCACCGTTTAGCCCTGTGCAATGTATACTGCTAGAAAATTAGGACCAACAACAACAAGCCCATGATTGCCCTCAGCAGAGTCAATAAATGGCATTCTCTCTCTCATACCATTTTGAACCAAGTCCTCACACAACTTCTGCCCTGACACCTCATCCATCAGCTCTTAAAGCACAAGAGCAGCACCCCACAAGCAAACCTCTTCTCTCCTACTCCATCTCCAGAGTTGAGGCCCAGATGAGAAACAGCCTTATCTTCCAGTATAGCAAAGATACACCTCTAAGATCAGACCTTGGCAATTTGACCTAAAGCCATCCTTACTTGCAAAACAAAGTCTCCATCATCTTCAGAGCAAGAAGGAAAGAGAGTGAGAGGGAAAACAGGGGTGGGGGTAGGGGAGGAAAGTCCAGTCTTCTCTGACCTGATTGGAAACTTTGTTGTGGCAAAAAGAAAAAAAAACCTCTTTGGCCAGTTGAGAAACTGCCTATGGTTGCTCCTGTATTGGGAGGGTCTGTTCAGGGTTTCTCAATCTTCTTTTCTCTCTCTCCCCCCTCTCTTTCTCCCCTTCTCTTGTTTCAAAAGGGGCCTCTGGTCAGCGCTGATTAATAAGTGTTTTTTGTTGTGAAGTGTTGAATAATAGAAGATGGCCAGTGACCCAGGAAAGACTAAACCTTGTGCTACTTTATTGTGGCAAGCTGAGAAAGGGGCTTTAGGACAGAGACCCCAAGCACTGACCCGCACACATCCTGCAGATTCCCTATTCATTCTCACAGCCTTCCAGTCGCCCAGAGCTCCCATTGTTTGCCAAGCAACAATGGAGATTTTGCACAGAAAGTAAAGCTCTCTTCAGATTCCTCCCTGATGTTTTGCATTTGAGGAAACAACCATCCTTAACAGGTTTTTATCCCTAAACTGAATTTCACGAAAACTCCTAGGATTTGGGCTTTTATTCTCATGTTCAAGACTTTCTACACAAACCTAAGAAAACAAACATTTTCTCTCAATAAATACTTTTTTTTTTTCTTTTTAATTACACAACATATTTTCCTGGGGTACTGTCTCTCTGGTGATTTAAGGGGAAAAGTGAGGTTTCTTTTCTTTTATTTTTTAGCATATTACTATGCTTTAATTCACACTACATATCATATTATTCCTAAAAATAACTGTATTGAAGCAGTCTCTGTTTGAGTGGGAGCCAAGTGGAGAGTGAAGCTTCTTTCAAAAAAAATTTTAAATAAAAGCAGAAGATTGAAATCTCTTAGTTTATTTCTGCCCTGATTAGGCAAGCACAGCTTTTATCTCCTCGAAGGCTGGCCCTTTCCCCACACTCCAAACAAAGAGTTCACCCTCAGCCACCAAGGAGGGCACATGCCATTCCATAGACTTGCTCTGGTTTACCTGTAGGGTCCAAACCGCATTTCTCATTCCAACCTAGGCATCTATTTGCACTCTAACCATGTGGATAAATAACTCTTGCATCTGTTGAGCCTTTGGGTAGGAGCATGGTTAGAGAGATCAGAGGCCTCAGGATAGCTGAGTTTTGTTTAATTGCTTTCTCTGGCCTGTTATACATGGATTTCCATTCTTCTGAGGTATCCACTTACACATGTCACCAAGTGGCTAGGTTACGGTGTTTGGTTGTGCCTTGCATTTGCAGGTTTTGTGTCTTGTTGTAAATTTATTTGGCATTAAAAAAAAACCCAAACAAAAAAAAAAACCCCAAAAACAAAACCAAAAAACATCCAGAGCGCAAGAATGTTGCAATCAATAAGACAAATTTCTGCTAAACTGCTAAAAATGGGATTTCTTCTCCCTCAGTTATTTGAATCTATAACTGACTGAACATTTTTATCAGGACCATTGCTTTCTCTCTCGGCGTTTACACCTGCGTAGGGAGGTCTAGAAACCCACCCTTTGGAGGTGAGGAAGAAAAGACCAGTCTGTCAGAGAAACCTTTAACAACTGAAGGGGGAACAACAGTCTTTATTAAGGATATTGGGTAGCAGAATTACCTTGGCGGGGGCGGGAGGCGTTGTAAAACATCCATTTGCAAAAGGCTCTCAGGCTGAAACCCTTTCATCGGTGGCGAGGGGAGGGGGAGGCAGGGCGGGGGCTCGCAAACCCCCAGCTATCTCCATTTGTCAGCGCCACAGAGGAGGGGTCGTAAAGCCAGCGGTGCAGAGGGGTGGGCTGCCCGGTGGTCCGCCAGCCCCGCGCGCCCGGCGGCTGATGCCCGGAGCGGGAAGCCGCTACAAGTGCGCTGAGCACGGCGGGCTCAGCCCGGGGCGGTGCGGAGCGGGGGGACCGCGGCCTTTCACTTTCATGCCCACCGCATCAGCGTTAGGAAGGGGGAAGTGGGGGGAGGAGAGGAGGGAGGGAAGGCAAGCGCCCTGCTGTATTGTTCCCCCGCCGAATTGATATGCTAATTCCCCTTGTGAGGGCATCACAAAGAACACCTTGCACTTCTGAAAGACTTTTGTGTCCTGGACGGAGAAGTTTATTATCAACTAATTAGCAACAACTTCTAGCAATGAGTTGGGTTACATTTTCATAAGCTTTGAACAAACATCCTGAGCTGCGTTGTGTCAGGATGATGGGCTTGCTAAGGAAAATAGAGTCCTAAATAAGGGAATGAGCTTTAATAATTAGCGCCTGCTATATACGGAGCCTCTGTCGACGTAAGTCTTCCTCCGAGGCTTTTGATTCACTTTGCTCCCAGGATTGCAAAGGACCATGACAAGCACTCTACAAAACAAAATCTTACTCAGGGATGACTAGCCATTTTCCCCCTCATATTAAGGCTCTTTTTCTTCCAACCAAAGAGCATTTTAGACTACCCCGATAACGCACCGAGGATAATCAGGATATGAAGAAGTTCAGTACAATTAAGCATATTCATATTAAATGTAATTTTGAGACGCTTGTAGTACTCAGTCTAGCACTTTGAATATAAAAATTGTCGGGGGAAATGGAAGGGTATATTTGAAATTGCAAAAATAAAACATCTATAAATTTCACAGGTTTTCTAATTTTTGTGGTGGTGTTGGTTTTTTGATATTTTGATATTTTTAATTTTATTTTGATGTGGTTTGGTTTTTAATTCTGTTTTACTCTTCTTATAGCCTTTCCAAAGAAGGAGGATCGGGTCTCAGTACTAGGTTAGCTCAGTTCTCTTATTTGCAGACTTCCTGTATCTTTGGAAGCAAAAGTATATGCTGTTTCCTTGGTTGAAAGTGAAACTAGGAAAAAGCAAGAGGACTTTACTTTTATCACTGTAGTAAGCACTAGTTATTTTCTTCTTGGCTTTATGCAACCAAAATAGAGCAGAAACAATCCTCTGAAGATAGGCACATTCTATGATTTACTGATTGACTGGAATTCTTATTGACTGGAAACAACGTACTTACAGCTTCACATTATACTGTCGGGTTATGGCTTTTGAGGTGTGTGATGTGGTGGGGGGAGTGCGTGGGGGAGTGTCATATTGCAGTTCAAATCGGTGCTGGGCTGATTTTGCAGTTTATACCTGGATCTCCAGTGTGGTCTTCCTAAGCCTGCCCTGGTCCTGAGGAAAGCACTGAGGAAGCGACAAGCCTTGGGCCCATATTGGGATGCAGAAAAAAAGCAGATCAGCCCTGGCTGCTTTTGCAATTCACCTTATCCTGTCCCATTCAGTTCATTTAATGGGCAAACACGCTCTCCATTGCTCGGTCTCTTTCTGTCCCCTTCTCCAAGCACATTCATTTGTTTAAAATCCTAAAAGGTGGTATAAGGTCTTATTGAAACCCAGTAACGTAAGGGGTGGGAGTGGATTAGATTCCTTCATTTCCTTTTGGTAATCCTAAATGCAGCTATCTCTGGTTCCGTAATCTCCTCTACAGTCGGATTACCACCCATTTGAGCAAGTGCAGCTGGAATTAGGGGATGACAAGCATGCAAAGAAAGTGCCAAGAACTCCTGAGGTGACAGAGATGTCGGGGCGGCCCTGACCACCCCGTAGCGCCCTGGTGTCCCCCAGGGCACCCGGGCCGTGGAGTGGGGTGATGGCAGTGCCCACCAGCCCCCGGCACAGACCGGCCTTTCTCCTCGCTGTGGCTCCAGAGCGGCAAGTGCCACCGCTGGGTCACTTTGGTGCTTCATTTGCCTCATGAGAGGCTTCTGCCAGCCCTACAGCTTTCTGACATGGCCAGGAGAGCCACACTCTGCCATACACGAATATGTGGTTTTACATACACGTATACACCCACAAGCACACACACACATACATGAATGGATGTTCCTGCATTCACTAGAAGAAAGAATAAACTTAAAATAGGTGATGAAATGTGGAGAAAGTACCACCTTGCTTATGCTTTTCTCTGTCCACCTGGAAGAAATAACCCTGCATGAAAACACACATTTGTGTGCATGGTCACTTTTTGAAACAGTCCCTCATATTTGATTGAAATGGAATATGCCGCCATGTATATTTAAGATTAAAGCTTTATTTTTAAAGGCCTGTAATCCTTTCAAGGATATTTTGTTGATATAAGACTTCATTGGAAAGTAATTGTGGATTGTATACCTCTGACCTTTGCAGAAAGCAGGGTGTGGGTCTGTACAGCTGAGAAATACTGTGCATCAATTTCTTGTGAAGCCCTGTAGACCAGCTAAGTATACGTACAAGTTCAAGAATTTATTTAAAAGGTTACAATTTGTGGTTCAGTCGTCAAAGTTGGGGACTTGGTATTTTCATACTGAGTGAAATACATGATTTAAATATATTTTTAAAAAAATAATAAAAAAAAATAAGGCCAGGCCTTCTACACAAATTGGAGGCAGCTAAATGCTCTTTTGTGCCTGCAGCTCTAAGAAGGCTGTGATGCATGTGAAGGAAAGTGACTGACTTAACTCATTGGGATTCAGGGAACGGCCTGCCCTCTTTTGAAAAAAAAAAAAAAAAAAAAAAAAAAANNTTTTTGAAAAAAAAAAAAAAAAAAAAAGAAAAAAAAAAAGAAAGAAGAAGAAGAAAAGTAAGTGTGTATGTGTGTGTGTGTGCGTATTCGTGTTCGTGTATGTGTGTGTGAGAGAGAGAGAGAGAGAGGAAGAGAGAGAGAGGAGGGGGAGACTCACACAGAGTCCTGCTTTCCTGAGCTGAGAGCTGCTGGTTCCCAAGCAGAAAGTATTAGGAGAAACACAGCTTCTTGTGTCTTTGCTGCATTTACACAATGAAATCACTTCTACTTTTATTCCTGCTAACCGGCCAGTTTTGCTTGAATCCGCTCCGAGCCATGGACGATGGGAACAAAAAAGTACTTAAAAAAAAAAAAAGAAAAAAAAAGAGAGAGGGAAAGAAAACCTTAATAAACCCAACCACGCTGGGATGAGGATTACTCACTTTAGCGCTGCCTGTAAGTACAAAGTCTCTTGCTGCATTTCAGGGCGATAGTGACAGGCTGTTATTTAGGTTGGGGTTGCTCGGGTTTGTTTTGATTCTTTGTTTTCTGTCTCTTTTTTTTTTTTTTTTTTAATGTGTCATCCCCTCTTTTTCAGTCTTCTGCGGGTTTATTAAAATAAGGAAATAAAAACGGAAGAGGGAGAGGGGCGGGCGGCTGAGCAGACCGCGGCGCGGCAGCAGGGCAGCAGCCGGGGGTGCGGGGTTCCGCGGGCGCGGAGGAATGCCCAGCGCCGACAGTGCAAAGGGCAGAGGGCTGTTTTCGACATCACTTTGTGGGCTTGGATGGATTGAATTTTTTTTTTTTTTTGGCCCGGTAATGTGCGCGCCTATGTGTGTATATACACATCCCCAGGCAGCGTGGTCTGCTTGGGTCTCTGTAGTGCAACTTGAGTCCGCCCCGCTCGAAGGAATGCAGTGGTCAAAACAGCTTTCCAGCTGTTTGGTTTTTTGGGATTCCAACCTCCGCACACACACAAGTATACGTGTGATGGTGTTGCTTTACCCAGGCAGGATTTGCTTAAAATAAACTAAGACCAAAACTGTCTCACTCTCGCCTAGCCTAGTCGCTTTTCTCCCCCTCCCTTTCCTCCTTTCTTTCTTTATTTCTGTGAGAGCGCTCCTGGGAAAGCGGATCGGATAGAGGGGAAGGCTTTTGAAATCGTGGGGGAAAATGTAAGAGAATTCAGAAGGTCCGGGCTTTCTTTGTGTGTAGCTGAAGCCGCGGAGCTGCTTTGTGCTTTGGAAGGAGAAAATGGCGAGTCCTATTGTGTTTAGGCCATTTTCTTCCGGTACAAGGGTTTTCCCCCAAATCCTAAATACTTCAGAGCTCTTTTGAAAGAAATCTCCCAGCCTAAGAAGTGTGAATGGCTTCAGCTCTGCCTTTTCCCCAGCCGGTAGCACATCACATTCGAGAGAGCCCACACATTTCTCTTTGCAGGGCTAGTGCACAATTTCTAAAGCTGCTGCATTCAGAGCCTCTTGCAGCGTAGGGGCTATTTCAGCTGCTCTTTGCCCGTGTTATTCAACACGGGGGAACAGGTTATGAGAGAAAGGGGAGGGGGGACTGAAGAAATAATATTACAAGACCTATCCTTGCTTTGAAATGCTAAGGAACAGCGTTAGCCAACTCTGCGTGCGTGTGTGTGTGTGTGTGTGTGTGTGTGTGTGTGTGTGTATGATCTGAGAAAAGACTTGTCAACGGCGAGTCCTGACTTTTTCACTAAATTATTTAAACTTTATGTATATATACGTGTATGTGTACGTGAGAGAGTGTGTATCTCTGTGCACATGCATGTAGCCACGTAGCAAGATCTTTCTTTTAGGACCAGAAAGAGGCCAAATATCTACAAAGTGAGATTTTAGAGGATATTTAACCATTGTGTGCAAGCCATTCCTGCTGCAACTTCTAATAAAAAAAAAAAATAGTTTGCAATGTTGTCAGATCTTCTCGGGTCAGCCCGTAGGTAGGTAACGGTTACTAAGAACCGCGTCTGAATTTGCACTTTAATCCATTTAAGGAAACAAATGAGAACCCGAGGTTTAAAGACTGTTGTCCGATATTAACCACTTTACATTAGAATGTGGGTTTGCCCAGGCGTCAGTGGTTAAAAGCTCTTTGAAACAGGAGAGCTAACAAATAAAGACCAAGAAAGGTAAATCCTCACTACAACCGCCACCTCCTTCCAGGGTGCTGAATTAAAAAAAANGAGCAGCGCCCGCTGCCGCCGGAGGGTCAGGACCATGGACAGGGACCGGGCGAGGACGGAGGCGGCTGGTGTCACCCAGGGAAAAAGGGGGTGAGCGGGGCTGTCGGCCCTCACGGAACGCCGGGGGCCCGAGCTGCTCTGTCTTTCTTGTTATCCCTTTCATGTGGCTGCTCAAGATTCTAAGCAAAAGACTTGAGAAATTACATTTATAATTCTCCCGCAGGAGAGCAAGCTCTGTTAAAATGCCATGCCAGTGATTTCTCTTCTTACTGCTCGCGAAAGAAGTAAAAGGATCTCTCCATTCTGCATATGATTGCTTTTTTCCCTTCAACTCCGAGCCAAAAATAAATCTACTGCTCGGATCGGCTGAATGACAGTGGTGTAAATTAAATTGATTTTATCAGTGACCAAGTTCCACAATTGGAAAAATTAAATGCCACTTTGACAGACAAGGATAATATGGAACAGATCTATAAAACAGCTCCTTTGAACAACAACAACAACAACATCAACCCAACAGGAGCCTAGATACTGGCGATCCCCTCTTCTTCATCCTGCTCCGTTATGTCACATCATCTAGTCTGCCTTTCTGCAGTACCGAAATGATTGAAACCATTGTTTGATGCAAAGGGACTAGTGATGATGAGTCATGGACTTTATGCCACAGCAAAAGCAACAGACGTGGTTCTGAGGCAAATTTCTTTTTTTATTTTGATCGCGCTTCTAATTGGATTCCCCTTTCAGATGCACTTTGCGGCACTTCCAACCCACCCTACAGCTCCAGCAAACTCGGGGCTGAGCTATGGGAACGACAAGCCGCTCTGCCTCCACCTAAGAATTGCAGAAACGCAACCTCCAAGTCCTTTAACCAGGAAAACCCTACTTCAGCACCTGCCGCCGGCTCCGCAGGGCGAGAGGAGGCCTTGAGCCACCTCAGCGCTCCCTGCGTGCCCGACCTCGGCCCGGCCCGGCCCGGCTGGGCTCTGCTCGGCTCGCTGCCCGCCCGCTGGGGCCTGCCTGCCGCAGAGACGCCGGACAGCTCCGGGACGGGCGGTGGGCTGTCCCCGCACGGCCAGCGAGCCGCTCCGGCCCGCGCCCGCCGCTGCCC